>CM028384.1:8109740-8195007 GCA_013146195.2 Codonopsis lanceolata | reverse complement strand
AGGCAGCGGTAGAGAAGGCAACAGGTGAGTATTATTTCAAAGTTTTTTAGGTTTTAAATGAAGAAGTTATAGTGTTTGTATTTTATTATGATTTTTTTTTATATTTGATATTTTCTGATGCCTGATTGTTTAATTTATTACCATGAACAAATTTTTTTGTCTAATGCAGTTTCAAAGAAAGGGAAAACATCAAAGAAATCGAATATTGTTTACTCGAAGAGTAAGATCAAATGTGCTTCTATTAAAACAAAGATTTGAAGAAAATTAACATTCGTGATGAGCATATTGTGATGTTGAAGAAGACTCCTTTTGCAATTTTGGTTGAAGCTCTACTTCAAAGTGAGAATGTTGATGAATACTGCAACATTAATAAGAACTTATTGTTATCAATGGTTGATTGTTTTGTAAAAGGAGGGAAGAAGTACTTTTCAGTTGGGAAAAGCAAAATTACAATTGAAGAGGGACATGTAAGGGATGTTTTTGGTGTAAAGGATGGGGTGAAGGAAATTGATGTTTCTCTTTACAAGATGAATCGAACTCAGTTTCTTTTGAAACATTTTCCACACAAGTTTGGGACGAAAAATTTTAATGAAAGGTTGATGCCATCTGTGATTGAAAGTAGTATTAGTAGAATAATTGATAGTGGAGAAGAAGATGATATGAAGGATGTTGCATGTTTAATAACTTTATTGGTGTTAGCGGTTTTTTTTCTTCCGAAGAACAGCTCATACATATCATGGTCATATGTACAGCTAGTATCAAATATTGATGAGATCTGTGAATATAACTGGTCAAAACACATAGTAGATTGTTTGATAAATGGTTTGGAGAAGAGGACAAATATAAATGTGGAGAATTGTGCACCTTTGATACCAGTAAGTTATGTTAACTTTATCATAAACTAGTTTTGACTTAATTTTTTATATATTTATTACTTATATCTTGTTTGAATTCCAAATTACAGTATGTTTTATGTGAGAAAGCCAGCATTTGTATCCCATCAGACAATGATGCTACACCACAGTTCCTTAAATGGAATCTATCTTCTATATGTTCTAAAAAGTTTGCTTCAGCCATGACAAATATTGTAAGTTTATATATTATTATTATGAACTTCAATTTTTCTTCAGCTATGGAACATATCTTGTCTAAATATTTTTTGTTTTATATTTTCAGGTAGATCAGAATGAAGCTAATGAAGAGTTTTGTAGTGAAGAAGAAGAACATTATGCAGATGATAATGTTTTTACAACTTCAATGGTTGATTTGCCAATAGAAGAAGAACATTTTTCAGATATTCATTTACAAGTTAGTCACCCCTCTTATCCTATTCAGTACCTTAAACAATTTTGATTATTCCTAGGGTCAAATGCATCCTGATGCCAGTGCTTGGCATCAGACTCTCTGGATTAAAGTTGGTACTGCATTTTGCTGTCAAATGCATCCTGATGCCAAGGCTTGGCATCAGACTTTCTTGATTAAATTTGCTACTGCATATTGCTGTCAAATTCATCCTGATGCCATGGCTTGGCATCAGACTTTCTGGATTGAATTTGCTACTGCATATTGCTGTCAAATTCATCCTGATGCCAAGGCTTGGCATCAGACTTTCTGGATTAAATTTGCTACTGCATATTGCTGTCAAATTCATCCTGATGCCATGGCTTGGCATCAGACTTTCTGGATTGAATTTGCTACTGCATATTGCTGTCAAATTCATCCTGATGCCAGGGCTTGGCATCAGACTTTCTGGATTGAATTTGCTACTGCATATTGCTGTCAAATTCATCCTGATGCCAGGGCTTGGCATCAGACTTTCTGCATTGAATTTGCTACTGCATATTGCTGTCAAATTCATCCTGATGCCAGGGCTTGGCATCAGACTTTCTGGATTAAAGTTGGTCCTCCAAAATCAAGTCAACAGAAATTGATTTTTTCATGATTTTTTGTAGGTTTCTGATGATCTGGCAACAATAGAAAGCAATCTTAGGAAAGATAAAGAAAATGAAATTAATAAGTTGAAGTCAGAGATGAATCAGATTCTCTCTACAGTTGATGGCCTCAAGAAGACTTTGTCTGATAAGGAAAACGAAATTAATAAGTTGAAGTCTGAGATGAATGACATTCTCTCTACAGTTGATGGCCTGAAAAAGACTTTGTCTGATAAGGACCATATAATGCAATCAAATGATATTGAGATGAATGTTTTTTTGTCGACAATTGATGGCCTCAAAGAGATTATTGCTGAAAAAGATCATATCATTGAATTGAAAGAGCAGGAAGAAGTTTTGCAAAACTCAAAAGCTACTCCAACGTTATCTTCTGAGTTGTCACCAACATCTGAACTAAATGTGAAGCTTCTTGAAGTTCAAACAGAGAATTCAATGTTGAAGAAGAAGGTAATGGAGTTGGAACAAGAACTTTCAATGAACAAGGCTGTTGATTTGAACAAGGCTGTTGATTTGAACAAGGCTGTTGATTTGAACAAGGCTATTGTTTTGAAAGATATCAATAGCATGGATGATTTTGTCAGTGAAGATCATTCTGTTAATGAAGTAGAATCCACACTTGCTAAAAGAGTACATTCTCGTGTTGATCGTAAGAAAAAGCGTGTTGGATCCTCATGTGACAAAATATTTGTAAGAAGAAAAAAAATTTAAAAAGTGGTACAAATTGAAACAGTGAATCCTGCTTTAGAGATTCTTTCAGCAGAAGCAAAAGAGCTACTTAGCAGAATCTATTCTACATCAAAAGAAAAAATGGAGTAAGTAAATGTAACTCACAAAATGGTATTTTATATTACTTTTAAAATTATTTTTCAATTGTTTTTTTTTTTGATAAAATTTGTCTTATGCAGAGCAAAATTATTTACTGGTGGAGAGATCAAACCAGTGATTTTGATGAAAGACATTGCACAAATCTTGACTGATAAGTTGGAAGATAAAGTACGTACATTACTTGTTTACCATTCTTGTTAATCATTTTTACTTGTGTATAATATCAAATTAATATTTTTCTTTGGTACAGCACATAGAAGCATGGTCTATAATGAGTGAACAAATCATCTCCAATGAATTTGGTTATATCAGATACGGCACTGTTTTTGATCCTTGCTGTTGGGTAAGAAATTGTCAGTTATGTGCTTAAAAATTAAAATATATGGCTTCTTATTTTCTTAATTTTTGTTGTTAGGTGTATGCTGCAAATATTAAGAATAATGATTGGTTTTGTGACATGTTGGTTCAAGAAATTGATAATAGACTTAAAGAAGCAATGGAGTATGAGATTCTTATTTTTCCTATAAACACAACGGGGCAAGGTAATATAAAGACAGGAATCTCCGACCATTGACTCTTCTTGTATTTTCTCAAGGTGACATGAGATGGACAATATACAACTCATTCATACACTCATCAGTCAAGAATGATTGGCATTTGAAGAGGGCTAGAATTCTTGTAAGTTTTATTAGTATTTTGTTTTATTAGTATTGTCTTTTAAGTAATGTCTTTATATTAAGTTTTATTGGTTATTTTCTCTCAGAGGTAAATTATGTTGAAAGCAGAATGAAAAAACTTGCGCATTTCTTTCCTGATCAATACAAGGATTTCAACAACCCTAAGTTCAAAAGCACCGTTGGAAGATTTGCAAAATCACCACAACAAAATCCTAACACTGAAGATTGTGGTGTTTTTGTATGTTGTTTAATTGAATGTTTGCTAAGAGGGCAAATGATTCCTAGTAGTATTGATGCTGATAAATATAGGTTAAAGATGGCTGAAACATTTATTTTGGAAGGGGACAATAAAAAACAATGACCAATTTGTTTGAAAATATGATAATTAAATTTTTATGTTTATTCCATGTTTGTGTTACTGTATTTTGTTTTGTAATCGAAAAATGTTGAATTAATTTTGGTCCTGCAAAATCCTGTGAAATGCAACCCGATGCCGTTGCTTGGCATCGAGTTTCGGTCCGCTTGTGCTACATAATCCTCGTGAATGCAACCCGATGCCGTTGCTTGGCATCGAAGTTTCGGTCCGCTTTTGTGCTCCATAATCCGTGAATGCAACCCGATGCCGTTGCTTGGCATCGAAGTTTCGGTCCGCTTTTGTGCTCCATAATCTGTGAATGCAACCCGATGCCGCTTGGCATCGAAGTTTCGGTCCGCTTTTTGTGCTCCATAATCAATGCAACCCGATGCCGCTGCTTGGCATCGAAGTTTCGGTCCGCTTGAGCTCCATAATCTCGTGAATGCAACCCGATGCCGCTGCTTGGCATCGAAGTTTCGGACCGCTTTTGGTGCTCCATAATCGTGCAACCCGATGCCGCTGCTTGGCATCGAAGTCCGCTTTGGTGCTACATAATCTCGTGAATGCAACCCGATGCCGCTGCTTGGCATCGAAGTTTCGGTCCGCTTTTGTGCTCCATAATCTGTGAATGCAACCCGATGCCGCTGCTTGGCATCGAAGTTTCGCCGCTTTTGAGCTACATAACTCTGAATGCAACCCGATGCCGCTGCTTGGCATCGAAGTTTCTCGCTTTTTGTGCTCATAATCTCGTGAATGCAACCCGATGCCGCTGCTTGGCATCGAAGTTTCGGCCGCTTGGAGCTCCATAATCGTGAATGCAACCCGATGCCGGTGCTTGGCATCGAGTTTCGATCCGCTTTTGGTGCTCCATAATCTCGCAACCCGATGCCGCTTGGCATCGAAGTTTCGGTCCGCTTTTGGTGCTCCATAATCTCGTGAATGCAACCCGATGCCGCTGCTTGGCATCGAGTTTCGGTCCGCTTTTGTGCTCCATAATCCAATGCAACCCGATGCCGCTGCTTGGCATCGAAGTTTCGGACCGCTTTTGGTGCTCCATAATCCGTGAATGCAACCCGATGCCGCTTGGCATCGAAGTTTCGGTTTTTTGTGCTCCATAATCAATGCAACCCGATGCCGCGCTTGGCATCGAAGTTTCGGCCGCTTTTGGTGCTCCATAATCTCTGAATGCAACCCGATGCCGCTGCTTGGCATCGAAGTTTCGACCGCTTTTGTGCTCCATAATCCGTGAATGCAACCCGATGCCGCTGCTTGGCATCGAGTTTCGACCGCTTTTGGTGCTCCATAATCTCGTGAATGCAACCCGATGCCGCTTGGCATCGAGTTTCGGTCCGCTTTTGTGCTACATAATCCTCGTCAATGCAACCCGATGCCGCTGCTTGGCATCGAGTTTCGACCGCTTTTGGTGCTCCATAATCTCGTGAATGCAACCCGATGCCGCTTGGCATCGAAGTTTTTTGGTGCTCCATAATCCGTAATGCAACCCGATGCCGCTGCTTGGCATCGAAGTTTCGGTCCTTTTTGTGCTCCATAATCTCGTGAATGCAACCCGATGCCGCTTGGCATCGAAGTTTCGTCCGCTTTTGGTGCTCCATAATCCTCGTGAATGCAACCCGATGCCGCTGCTTGGCATCGAGTTTCTGGTTTTTGGTGCTCCATAATCTCGTGAATGCAACCCGATGCCGCTGCTTGGCATCGAAGTTTCGTCCGCTTTTGTGCTCCATAATCAATGCAACCCGATGCCGCTGCTTGGCATCGAGTTTCGGTCCGCTTTTGGTGCTCCATAATCAATGCAACCCGATGCCGATGCTTGGCATCGAGTTTTGGTCCGCTTTTTGGTGCTCCATAATCTCGGAATGCAACCCGATGCCGACTTGGCATCGAAGTTTCGATCTTTTTTGGTGCTCCATAATCAATTTAATGCAACCCGATGCCGCTTGGCATCGAGTTTCGGTCTGGTTTTTGGTCCTCCAAAATCAATTTAAATGCAACCCGATGCCGCTTGGCATCGAGTTTCGTCCGGTTTTTGGTGCTCCAAAATCAATTTAATGCAACCCGATGCCGCTTGGCATCGAGTTTCGGTCCGATTTTGGTGCTCCAAAATCAATTTAATGCAACCCGATGCCGCTTGCTTGGCATCGAGTTTCGTTTAATTTGGTCCTCCAAAATGCCTGATCGCTTTTGTCTTCATTAATGGCATTTTTGTCATTTGTCAAGCAATTTGTAGTTACATGAAATGTCCAAAAAATTGATGGTTCTATATGAAAACATGTTTTTAAAATTGTACCCACTTGAAATTCCCCCTAAAAATAAAGCTCCGGCCCTTTTATTGTGCTGCCCGGAATTTTATTGCAAACATATATATGATATATATATATATATATTCAAAAACTTTTTTTTGTTTTTGAGATTTTTTTTTTTACTTTTTTTTTAAAGAATATTTTTAAATATACCTGTAACAATTATCGGAACGAACTGCTGCAAAATGGAGGATCATATCCACAAATATAGACACTGATGTATAGGAACGCATTATTCAAATGCATAAATTAATATAACAAGCATATTTTAGCTAGAAACAAAGAAAAACAAAAAAAAATTATGAGTCTAGCCCTCCATTTTATTTAAAATAAAATGATCTCCCCAGCAGAGTCGCCATTGTGGGTCGCCTGGCGTGTGCGCCCGCGCCCCGCACACCCTTGGATAGGGGTGCGCGTACGTGCGGATGCGGGACACCACTGCTCTCATTCCATCCTCCCTTGTTTAGGGGAAAACGAAATTAAAAGTGCGAGAGGAGTGCTGCATAAAATAGCGCGTTGGAATGCGCATCACTTGACTTTAATGGATTTTTTATCAAATATGGGAACTTTGGGTTTCACGCATCAAGTTATCCCTTGTTTAGGGGATATAGGATATGGGAAAGCATCACCCTTTCATTCTCATTTTCCCTTTTTTAGGGGAAAACGGAAAAGTGCAAAAAAGGATGTTGCGACGCCCCCACTATGGATTTTATAAAAATAGCCTTATGGCCTATTTCAGATCACTATGGGAGCTTTGGGTTTCCCGTATCAAGTTATCCCTTGTTTAGGGGATATCAGGATATGGGAATACATCACCCTTTCATTCGCATTCTTCTTTTTTTAGGAGAAAACGGAAAAGTGCAAGAAATGAGTGTTGCGAGGCCCCACTGGATCCAAAATATTTTATAGAGTCGACATCTTTATTTTAAGGCAAAAATAAAGCAAAACCAAAAAAAGAAAAACTAGAGATTATAAAAACGGGTTCGGAGACTAAGTTACAAGTTGGGAAGGTGCTAGGCACCCAACTCCCTCTTTCGGTCTCAAAAGCGGTTTTTGGCTAAAGTATGCTTATTGTTATTTTTATTTAGAAAATAAACAAAGCATTAAAAGACAGGAAAATAAAAGCAAATACATATGCGGCTACATTATTTACGGACTTGCAGCCGTCTCCTTACAATAATTACATATATATTTAAAAATATTTGGTCATTATAACAGCTCTTTTACATAGTATTTTCTAACTAAATTCGGACAACACAACGGCTTATATTTGCTATATTAGGCCGGATTTAAAGAACAACTTTAAAAAATAACGCCCTTAAAGGCTATTACCTTTTAGAGCGGGGTGTGCTCGCTCTGTCCTTCAGGTAGAAGGAGTCTTTTTGTTGTTGTTGTTGTTGTGATTTGGGCAGAGTGACTGCTTATTTTTGGTGGTTTTGGCTCGCTCACTCGGGCAGAATGACGGCTTATTTGTGGTGGTTTTGGCTCGCTCACTCGGGTAGAATGACGGCTTATTTATGGTAGTTTTGGCCTTTTTGGTTAGGCGAAATAACGGCTTATTTTTTGTGTTTTCAGCCTACTTACTCGGGCAGAGTAACGGCTTACTTTATGGTTTTTGAGCCGGAGAAATAAGGTGGATACCTAACTAAAGGGCTAGGGAACACTTTTAACCGGTGGGTTTTTGGTTTGGCGGAGTTTGGACAGCGTTTTAAGGCTTTATGAGAGAGGGGGAGCACTCTTGCTCACTGCGTTAAAAATACGCAGAGTTTCTTCGGGCTTCAAGCCTTCATTAAAATGTTCTCCCAAAGCATAGCCGGGCACGTGTATTTATAGTTGGATTTGTGCTTAATCGGCTTGTACCACGCGTGTGACGACCCGACCCAGGCCCGAGGGTCGGACCGCCCAAATAGGGGGAAAACAAGTAAACAATTAACATGCAAGGACTCAATTAAAGAAAACGATGTGACGCAACATTGGAGACGTAGCACGCCTCGGCACCAAAAGGCCGGTATTTTTAAAACTTTTCAAACCTGATATAACAGTTAAGCAATTAAACCAAGTCATCGGCGACACTACATGCCGGAACCCAAGCTAACAGTTTATGGACAAGAATTAAATAAGAGCTAATAGGATGCTCAGCGGAAGACTTATACGTAGTGAACTAATAACAAGATAACCAAGCTCGGCTTACACAATGCCGGCAACAAAAGGAATACAAATACTACAAGTGTTAAACTACAAGTAGCTAATAAAAGTAACAAGTTCAAGTTCTATACAAATTCCCAAGCATAGTCTAATTGACTTGCTTTAACCCATCGTCCTTGCAAAATATAAAAGGAAGGAAGAGGACATCTAAACCACCTCTTCAACTGCAACGTCGGACCAAAAGAGGAACAAGGCACGAACACCGCAAGCCTCAACGGGAAGGACCTGTTTTGCTAAGATCTAAAGCAGTAAAGGGGAAAGGGTAAGTCATAAAGACTTGTAAGCTATCAATCATGCATGTCATGGCAATATGCAACATATAAGGCAAGATATCGTCACATAAGCATATAGAACATATATCCAAAATGCACATTGTTTCACAAGCGTTATCTGGAATGTGAGGTGTCGGATGTGTGTAAGTACATTGACCTTCCGAGGAGATGCCAGGGATAGACACACCAATGATGCTCTAATGGTTACAAGGGGCTACTTCCCTGTGGCCACGGTGGAGCGTGTGTGAACAAAGACGGGTATGCCAGCTGGACTCATGCAAATGCCAAGTAGTGTTTACTTAACAAATTCTCAAGTAGTGAACGAGGTCGACAAGAGCGATCTCGTTCATGACAAGTAATTATTCTCATCAATAATCAAGTAGGATTGAGTTCGTCAAGAGCGAACTCAACATGTTAAATAGGCATTCTATTATATGACATCTAAAATCAAGCATGGTAATCAATCCAAATTCAAGAGTCTAGAATTATTATTCTTAGAGAAACGTGTTTAGAACGTCGTAGGGATTGATCATTGAGCCGGTATTGTTCAATGGCTCACTAAATTTGACTCCGTTGAGTCGTCTCTAAAAATTCATCCAATAGAGTTTAAATGTTAAATGCATTCCAAACCCTTTTCTAAGTTCTCTTATAGGTTAGACTAGGCCATTAATCCACTTAACAACCATAGTCAAAAATTATCTATAATTCAAAATTCATGGAACCTTAGAATCATTATTTCTAAAAGTTATTAAAAGTCATTTGTCCAAGAACATTAGTTATTCCTAGGGAGACATAGAACACAATTAATTCTAAGCATAGGACCAAATCAATAGGATGAACAATTCATAGCTTATGAAACCCTAAAAATCACAATCTCTAAGAGTTGTCAAAATTCATTAGTCCAAGAACAATAGTTGTTCCTAAGGAGGCATAGAACACATATAATTCTAGGCATAGGACTAAATTAACAAGATGACATATCATTCAAAAATCTCATAAACTCAAAATTATCATCAAACATGGCATGGACATGGTATGAGCATGGGAATCATAAGAAGAGGGGGAACATGGCATTTATAGCATTCATCTTAAGGGTGAATCAATAGCTTACCTTACACCCAAGAAAAAGATGGGATGAGCACAAATTAATCGGATGGAATCGTGCTCCTCGTCGATAGCTTCACTTTGGTGGTCTCGGTTTGACAATCGGATGTCGGGAGCTCAAGTTATGGGAGAAACACACACTAATCTCGGGCTCACCAACACACACAAGAGCTTAAGGAAGAGAGAGAAGAAATGATCTGATATGGATGGATTAAGGTTGATCACAAAGTGGGAGGATTATATATGGCATGCAATAGGTGAGTGGAACTCCACGTGTCACAAGGAGAGGGCTTGAAAATCCACTTGTCAAGTGGAGGGGGATTTAGGTTAGTGTTAATCCAACTTAATTAGGGTCTAATAGGGAGGTTTAGGGTCAATTAGGATGGGGGGTTAAGGGTCTAATTGGTCACAAATCAGATTGCAAGAGAAAAATCCCGTAGGTGTGAAAAGCACTGATGCGGTCGCATTGAATATGGACCATGCGAGCGCATGGTCCTATTCCCAGCACATGCCCATTTTTGCATTGCTCTCAGAACTGTTCCGCGAGCTGGTGATCAAAATTCGATGCGAGCGCATGGTCCAGCCCTTGAACTTGGTCTAAACATGTCCTAAATGGTCCCAAACTCATGGGCAACCATTCTAAGGTCTAACCCAACTCAAAACAAGTCGGAAACACACCCGAACAACATCCGGAACAAGGTAAAACAAGGCTCGAATCATGCGACGAACGGTTAACGAATCAAACACCAATCAAACTAGGATAACTTGGGCATGGAAAAGGCTTGTTTAAACATGGTTATGACCTGAATGCATGGCCGAGAACTCAACGAACACTTCGCACGACGAAATACAAGCAATACGAGCAACGAGGGAAATCGCTAAGGCCCAAACAAAGCAAGAAAGTTTATAAACTTCCAATCAAGCTTACTATGATCAAGATGAACGTTCTAAGTCATATGTGAAAGGTAGTAGAACCCCAACACGTCTTGGTTAAGAGCTAACATCCTAAGGCAAACACTCAAAGCACAAACGGCAAGGTATGCAATACATAGAAGGTATTCAAGCGACTATGAACGTAATAACTCTAATGCAAGCATGACATGAACCAAATGAAGTATCTAACATGTTAAGACATAGGACAAACATGCTATAATGATATAATACAAGTAATGGGTTTGGGTTCTCACATCCTCCCCCACTTAAAGGAATTTAGTCCCTAAATTCTTACCGGAGTCATCGAATAGGAAAGGGTATCTCTCTCTCATATCATGCTCGGTCTCCCACGTGGCTTCCTCAATATCATGATTCTTCCACGTGACTTTTGAATATGCATGTGTGTCATCCGTTTCTTAAACATGTTAAGACAAGATAAGCCAAAGTGATGGAAATTTAATATAAGAGCTTGAGATGTGGCTTTTGGTTGGCTTTGAAGAGTTATGAGTATATGAGTTGATAATGATATTTGAGATGGAGGCGGGTGAAGTTTAGGGTTATTTTTCAGTCTTTTGACTAGTGCATCATTCAAAAAAGGTATTCAATCAGGATTAGTGAATCCTACTAATCGATGCCTCGGAGGGACCACTTTTTTTTTCTTTTTTTGTTGCTCTAACTTTTGCATAGGCCACCCTTTCGGGTTTTCAACCTAGCGAGCCTTTACCTCATAGGGAGCCAGTCTTTCAATGCATGCGAAGATAAGCCGCTTTTTTTTTAGAGATCAAGCCTTTATAGCTTCTTCGTTTCTTCAGCAAAGATGGAAATGACAGCTGCTTCTGGAGATGATGAGCCTTTATGTATCCAATGAGTTTGGCGGGAGAAAGCCCCAGGATGAATTTAATCAACCAAATTTTGCATGACGGGAACGTTCCTGAAGAACTTAACTAGGGATAGCCCCAGACAGACTCGATTTGGGGAGACTTTTGCGGGAGATAGAAATGAGTATGCTCAGAGAAAGAGGATGACACTAATACACAAAAAGAAGAGTTGTGATCCAGAGTTTATTGCCAAGTATCATGAGTTTCATGGACCCTACTTAACATTTATCTTTTGATAATTTTATGTGTCTTTAACAAGGAGGTATGTCCTAAACCCAGATCACGTTACAACCGATTGAAACAGAGCTATAGGTTGCAACTCGGTTGGGGTATAGTGTTTAAGTATTTGGGAAGGATTAGCTTTAGGGTTGAGGATTTGATTGGCCTCTTGCTCAAAGGCATTTTGGGCTGTCAATTTGGTTATTTTCGGAATGGTGATCGCAAAGCGCTCATTGGCTGAGAGATTGGCTTTTGGCTTTGGTTGTGGGTTATGGAGTGGTCCCAGAGTAATTGATATATATATATATTTTTTTTTTATTTTTTTTTATTTTTTTTGCGAGAGAAATATTTTGAAGAAATTGATCAGGAGAGACTTCTTTTTTTCTTCTTCTCTTTTTTTTCTTTTAATGCATAGGCCTCTTTTTTTTGTCAACCTTGCACTTTTTCTTTTTTCCTTCTTCTTTTTTTTTTTTTTTTTTGTAATGCATAGGTCTCTTTTCTTTTTATTTTTTTCTTTTGGAGCAATTTGAGAGAGTACTTGAAGAGATATTTGTCTTCTCTCTCTTGGGATAAAGAAGGTTGCTTTGTATATATAAGGGTGAACCAACCCCAGTTTTGGGAAGATGGATCTTAGAGATGGTTAGACTTTGGTGTATGGTGGTAGCCCCCAATGTGCCATTTAATAGCTCGGTCGCAATGGGTCGAATATGACCTTTTACCAAGACAGAAGGTTGCTTTATCGAACTTATATTTTTAATGGTTTGTGGGTCCATATTGTGAAATGACTCATCATCAACTCGTGCAGTTTTATCATGTTTTTACATGAGTTGATTCATCATTTTTTTATATAACAAATATTTTGGCGGTATGTGATGCTCAGAGATCAAGAAGAAGACTCGACAAGCTAGTAAGAATTTATCACATTCGAATATAGATAAATACATTTTGGAAAGTTTGATTTGATGACTTGATTGGACTTTCGAAATAACGGAGACCAAATGGATTCATGAGCATACTCTGCAAGGATGGGCTGTAGGCATCAATATGGGCAAAAGAGATACCTCTGGGGTTTGAAAGCCCCTAATCATGAATTGTTGCGTATCATCCTTGAGTTGCCTAGCTTTTCTGGATTTCCCAGCTTTCCAGACTTTTCTGCTTTCTTGGCTTCTTGGCTTTCCCAAGTTTCTTTTCTTCTCTTGCTCCCTATCGGTCTTTTTTTTTTCTTCTTGTTTTCGTTTTTTTTAATTCTTTTTTTTTTGAAGTGGTAGACCTTGACATCTCGAAGTAGGACTTTACTGAATTTTTGTTTTCAAATTGAGAGTGAACGATGCACTTATCAAGTAGTGAAACATTTATGATAGGTTAAGAGGGAAGAGGAATTTGGAGATGGCAATTGAAAATAATGGTGAGGGGATTTCCTGTCTTTTCATGTTTTTGGAAACAAAAGGAAAGCACATAGAAAATACCTCCTTTTTTTAAAAAAAGTAAATCAAAGCATTTGACCAAACCCGAGGTTGCCTACGTTCCTCATTTCGAGGCTCAGGTCATCGTAGTTCAACTCTATCAGAGAAATTTTCATTTTGCTAATCTTTTTTTTTTATTTTTCAATTTGAAAGAATATAGAGATTTTTTTAAACACTTTTTTTATTTCGGAAAATGAATTCTTTTTTTTTCATTTCGCGATCTTTGAAATGAGATGTGATGATTACATACCTCTGGACAATCCTCTCAAGAGAATAAATGATAATAGTCAAACTTTTTATTTTTCAGCCCCTGCAAAATTGTTAGTGGTACCAAAAAAAACCAACAAAGATCCCAATATATATGAAAACTGACGTTGTGTTGAAAAAGAGTTGTTTCCTGGAGATTTTTATTTATTTTTGATGCAGGCAGTATCGCATTCGATTATCTCGACCGTTTGGACCGGGCGCGCGGAAAAGGGCATAACTTTCGACTCGGGTGGAGTTACGGGGCCCGTCACATATCAAAACGAAGCTCTTGAAAAGAGGAACGAAATAATTTGAGTGAACTCAGTTTAAAGCATTTTTAAGGCCAAAAAATGTCGTTAAGATAGTGTTACGGGCCACTGAAGTTTTTTTTTATTAGTTTCATTTTTTTACAGGGGCTGACCAATGATTCAGAGATGCAAAAACTGGTCGGTCTATAAAGTGTCCTGAAATCTATATGCAATCTAACGTTGGCTTATGCATGGGGTAAGCAGGCCATGGTGTAGGGTAGCAGTTCGGAATATATCTACATATGTGCGCGTGTGTGCGGCATCTAAAAAGCAATAAAATCTTTTTTTCCAGATATAAAACAGAAAATAAAACATATATGGCATGTCTTGCTGTTATATGTAGATTTTCTCTGCTTTTTTAGTTTGAGCGCGAGCAAGCAAGCAATCACATCAAGAAATAAAAGAAAAGCGGGGAATCTATCTATTCCTAATAATTACAAATTTGTCCTAATCCTCAAAATAAAGTGATAGAATTGAATAAAATGTACAAATTTTGCGTAATAAAAATAAGTAGAACGAAATAATAATATAGAGCAAAAAATAAAGCCCTGACCAGAAATTTATTGCATATATATATATATATATTTTTTTTTTCTTTTGAAAAATATATATTTTTAAATATACATGTAACAGTGACTGGAACGAAACTGCTGCAAGATAGAGGATCATATCTACAAATATATACGCGGATGTATAAGAACGCAAATATTCAAATGTTTAAAGAAATATAACAAACATACTTTGGCCATAAACAAAAGAAAAAAAAATTAACTGAGTCTAGCCCTCCCATTTTATTTAAAATAAAAACGATATCCCCAGCAGAATCGCCACTGTGGGTGCCCCGGGTTGCGCCCCGCGCTCCCTTGGTTAGGGGAATGCGGCGTGCGGATGCGAACACCACGCTTTCCATTCCATCCTCCCTTGTCTAGTGGAAGACGAAATTAAAAATACGGAAATGGTGCTGTCAAAAAGTGCGTTGAATACGCCTCGATCACTTCAGTGATTTTTGGTCCGTTATGGGAGCTATGGGCTTTCTGTATTAGGTTATCCTTTTTTTAGGGGATAACAGGATGCATGAATACATCACCCTTTTCATTCGCATCTTCCCGTGTGTAGGGGAAAATAGAAAGTGCAAGAAATGATGTTGCGGGCCCCACTACAGACTTTATGAAAATTGCCTTAAGGCCTATTTCGAATCACTATGAGTGCATTTGGTTTTTTATATCAAATTATCCCTTTTTTAGGGGATACCAGGATATAGGAATACATCACTCTTTCATTCACATTCTCATTTTTTTAGGGGAAAACGGATAAGTGCAAGAAATTAAGGATGTTGTGATGCCTCACTGCGATCCAAAATGTTTTAATAGAGTCGCCATCTTTATTTTAAGGAAGAAATAAAGAAAAACCAAAAATAAAACCAGAGAATGCAAAAACGGGTTCGGAGGCTAAGTTACGAGTTGGGAAGTTGCTAGACACCCAACTCGCCTTTTCGGTCTTAAAAGCGGTTTTTGCCTAAAGTATGCTTTTTGTTATATTTATTTAACAAATAAATAAAGCATTAAAAGACAGAAAAGAAAACAAATACATCTATGTCTACATTATTTACGGTATTGCAGCCGCCTCCTTCCAATAATTACAAATACATTTAAAAATATTTTGCCATAATAATGGCTCTTTTTAATGCTATTTTCTAAATAAATCCGGGCAGCACAACGGCTTATATTTTTACATTGGGCCGGATGGAAAATAACTTGTTTAATAAATAACGCTCTTAAAGACTCACCTTTTAGAGCGTGGTGTGCTCACTCTGTCCTTCTCGGGAGAGGGAGTCTTTTTTGCTTTGCAGCTGCTCCTGCGGTTGCTACGGTTCGGGCAGAGTAACTGCTTCTAAAAGTTGCTTTTGGGCACCGTGGAACGTGCGGAACAATTTATTGCTTTTTTGTTGTTGCGTGCTTGTTGCTGGCGAAAATCGGGCAAAACAACTGCTTGTTTCTGGCGGATTTGGCCTTTTTACTTGGGTAGAGCAACTGCTCTTTCCGAGGTTTTTGGACCGGGGAAATAGGGTGGATGCCTAGTTGGGGAGCTAAGGATCACTTTGACCAGTTGGATTTTCTTTTGAAGGGGTTTCGGCAGGGCTTCGAGGCTTTATAGGAGGGGACGCTCACTATCGCTCGATCGCTCACTATCTTAACAGCGTAACAACAACGCTAAAAAGCTTTGGGGAATTTTCGGTGTCCTGAAGGCGAACCGCGGGCCTCTATTTATAGGTTGAGTGAGGGACATCAAGGGAAATTATTTTTCTCTCTTCGTGCTTCATTTGCTTGTACATCGTGCTCGATAAATTACACAATGGGTTAAATGTAGCACTCTTGTAGCAACTTTGGGATCACTGCAGAAAAAATGGGCGTTGCCATAACCCCTTTTGGGCGCCGCACCAAGCTTCCATTTAGGCCGCGCCCAACTTCAATTTTCAGCCTCTTTTTGGACACTTTAGCCCCTGCATTTTACTGTTTTACGCATTCTGCTTTGCATTTTGCATTTTTAATCCCTATAACTTGTCATTTGTTAAGTTTTAACAGGTCTTGATATCGTATTCCAGAGTTACATACCAGGGGTACGAAATTGGGGTGTCTACAACAAGTATATGTAAAAGACACAATTTTGTTTTGTTTTATTTGGAAAAAAACTAATTTTTGCCATTTAGTATGCACACTGTATTTTGGGGAAGCAGGGGCTCGTGGGCGGCTGCTTTGGCTATTGAGTGGATGGGAGATGGGAATTATTTCGGCCGATGAGGGGCTATCGAATATACTCCAATAAGTGAGCTACGAGCGTAGCCTGTGGATAGGTTACAGTTTTTGTCAAACTGTCAGGCAAAATGGCTGAAAGGTTGGGTTGGACCAAAAGGTCAAAGGGTGTGGCTCCTAGAGGAAGGGTGCGGCTCCTTTGGAAAAATAGAGAGAGGGTGTGGCTCCATGGAGTGGGGAGCGAATCCATGCCCTTCCCACTTTGTTTTGGGACAGTTCCCTGTTTTCTATAAAAGGACGGACATGTTCTCACTTCTTTGCTTATCTATATCCGCAAACTTGCTTGTAGTTATGAATTCACTGCCGTGTTTGTAATATAATTACTGTCCAAGACCAAAATCCTTATGTGTTCCTTATCTATCTGTATGTAGAGCTGTCAAAACAGGCCTGCGGGGCGGGTTTGCCCGCGAGCCTGAAAAGCTCACTGCAAAACGGGGCGGGGCGGGAAAGCTCGCAAACGTAACGGTCCTAGAAAACCCTAGCCCAACCCGCCCCGCGAAAGCCCGCGGGAAAAACGGGCAAGCCTGAAAAAATATTTACAATTATTTTGGCTCTTCTTTCAACTGCTTCCGTAGAACTCAAATCTAAATAATAAATTTATAAATCACAAAAAACCAGTGAAACAAACAAGAAAACTTCCTACATTACAACTTCAAGTCTTTAATCAAATCATTCTACCACATTTCCATAAGAAACTGACCAATTATAAAAGAAAAAATGCAAAAAATTTCCTTGCATACATTTCGATAGATCCACAACCAACCACAGAGCAACCACCCTCACCCGGCCACCCCCCTTCAATCTGTGGTGTAAGATCTACTCCTAATCCACAACCAATTTAACATGTTGATGAAAGCTTGCAAGATGGGACCGAGAGAACGTTAGATCTGAGATTAGGCTGGAGAGGAAGAGTCGATGACTGAAGAGACGAAGTCGGCGACGGCGAAACTAGAGGAGCAGAGACAGAGGTAGCGAAGCAGGGAAAGAGAGAACGCGTGAGATACTAAGATGAGAGAGAGTTGAGAGTTTGAGAGTTCAGACAAACTACTCAAAACGTAACGGCCAGAGAGAGTTGGAGAGAGAGGCGTTGGACGGCTGGACAGTGACTGTGAGTCGGAGGTGGCGCAATCGCCGGAGGAAGTTGCGAAGCTGTGCTGTGCGCACTGCGCAGCGTGAGAGAGAGAGAGAGAGAGAGAGGGTGAGTCGGTGACTGGGTGAGGGTATTTTGAATTTTTAAGAGAAGTGATTGAAATATTGAATGCAGCAAACTAAGTAACTAACCAACCCTAAGTCCCTAACTCTAATTAGTAATTTAATGGGCTTGGCTGCTTGGGCTTGGATAGTTAGGCTATCAAATTTATAAAACTTTTATGAATTTAGCCCAGAGTCCACAAAATGCATGCAGCCCGCCCCCCACCCCGCAACCCGCACGGGCAAAGCTCGAAATGCCCATTTTTCAAACGGGTATCTAATCCATCAGCCCAACCCGCCCCTAATGGGTGGTGGGGCGGGCATGCCCGCGGGTTTTTGCCCTATTTGACAGCCCTATCTGTATGTGTGATCGTAAAAGCTGGTAAGCCAGCTATTCACAATCTCTCAGTGCGTTGTCTGTTCTATTTGCAGCCTGCTTATCGCCAAAGAAGCGATGTTAACTGCCTGTTTTTATTTTGTTGTGTCTAACCCAGGAATAAATCCATGGATGACTCATTCATATCTGCGGCACATCTCGAAATGTACGAGACCAGTTTGGACCGGTGGATAAGTTCCATCCGTAGGAACGAAAGGCAACGCCTTCATGAAGCGTATGGGTTTCATTGTATCTTTGGCTGGAGATAGTTACATATAAATTGGGAAATGCTCCGGGCAGCTTCCTGCTTTTGGTTAACAAACTCTCATTTGTTTAACTTTTTCCATGAACAAAATGTGTCCCACTTATGAAGAATTTTGTGTTATTACTGCTACGGGGACATAAATTGGTGTCGTTGTTCCCTCCACAACTCGTACTCCATTTATGGCTCAAAGGGAAATGTTTAGGTTTGATCCGATAGGGATCAATGGATAGATCCATAGGGATCTGCTGGATTTAACATATTTTTATAGTCTCTTCTAAGAGTATCAGGAAAATCGGGTGTATTTGAGTCAGCGAAGAGCGACCTTATTTCTGTGTATCCTAGGAAGGTTCTTCCTAGTGGGTCCTCATCGGATTGTTGATGTTTAGACTGAAATTGTATTGTAGGCTCGGGGCCGTTTAGTGAACATTATTCCAATCATTTTGGCCGCTACTCTGGAGGGCCTTGATGCTTACTCGTTTGGCGACGACTATTTCCCATCTGGGAATCCAATACTAATCCATATGTGGCTCGAAGAGCATTTCAATCAGATTAATCTACTGGTTTTGTGTCATGGACGCTATGATCCTTCTAGTTATGGGGTCAGGGGCACTTATAAAAATGTATTCTGAACTGAGCGGCAATGGGTTGAGAATTTTTCTCATGTCAACTCTCTGGATATCATATGGGTAATCACTCATTGGCAAAGCGAGCGATTCCACATGTATACAAGTGTATATGCACAAGTCATCCTGGCTAGTCTTCGCAGGATGACTTTCTATCTACCGTATAGAATTCTACGACAATTTGGTAAGGAACAGGTTGTACCACATTGGGATCGTCCCTTGATGGCACTACAAGGATGTGAAGGTGATATTCTGGAGTTAATCTGTGATCTATGGGGTCTGAGTGAATCTAGATGTGTCACTGCCTATGTGTTCCCAGAGAACATACTGTTGTCACGTGTCTATCTCGATTGGGCTGTTGTGATGATGGAAGGGCATTCTCACATAATCAGGAATACTCTTCGGGTTATGTTGGAGCGTCGATTCACAAACGGGTTGGACACTCGTCTGTTAGAGCTTGGTGAAGATCCGGGGAGCTCAGTCCTTCTGTTCTCGTAGTATCACGTCAGCCATCTCGACATTTCCATGAAGGGTATTGCGATGACCCACTGTGATCCAAAAATGTTTTGATAGAGTCGCCATCTTTATTTTAAAGAAGAAATAAAGAAAAACCAAAAAGAAAACCAGAGATTACAAAAACGGGTTCGGAGGCTAAGTTACGAGTTGGGAAGGTGCTAGGCACCCAACTCGCCCTTTCCGTCTCAAAATCGGTTTTTGGCTAAAGTATGTTTTTGTTATATTTATCTAGCAAATAAATAAAGCATTAAAAGACATAAAAGAAAACAAATAAATTAATGCTCTTTTTAATGCTATTTTCTAAATAAATCCGGGTAGCACAACGGCTTATATTTTTACATTGGGTCGGATGGAAAATAGCTTTTTATAGATTAATGCTCTTAAAGGCTCACCTTTTAGAGCATGGTGTGCTCGTTCTGTCCTTCTCGGGAGAGGGAGTCTATTTTTGCTTTGCTTCTGCTGCGGTTCGGGCAGAGTAACTGCTTCCGAAAGTTGCTTCTAGGCACCGTAAAACGGGCGGAGCAACTGCTTGTTTTTTTGCTGCTACGTGCTTGCTGCTGGCGGAAATCGAGCAGAACAACTACTTGTTTCTAGCACATTTGGCCTTTTTACTCGGGCAGAGCAACTGCTCTTTCTGAGATTTTTGGACCGGGGGAATAGGGTGGATACCTAGATGGGGGGCTAAGGATCACTTTGACCGGTTGGATTTGCGTTTGAAGGAGTTTTGGCAGAGCTTCGAGGCTTTATAGGAGAGGGCGCTCACTATCGCTCATTGATCGCTCACTAATCTCGCAGCGTAACAACAACGCTGAAAGCTTTGGGGAATTTTTGGTGTGCTGAAAGCGAACCCCGGGGCCTCTATTTATAGGCTGAGTGAGGGACATCGAGGGAATTTCTTTTTCTCCCTTCGTGCTGTTTTTGCTTGTACCGCGTGCTGAATAATTTGCACAATGCGTTAACTGTAGCACTTCTGTAGCACTTTGGGAGCCACTGTAGCACAATTTGGGCACCGGTGCAACTCTATATGGGCGCCACGCCAAGGCCCCTTTATGGCAGCGCCAAGCCTCCATTTTTCAGCCACTTTTTGACGCTTTAGCCCCTGCATTTTACTGTTTTACGCATCCTGCTTTGTCTTTTGCATTTTTTAAACCCTGTAACTTGACATTTGTTAAGTTTTAACATGTCTTGATATCGCATATCAAAGTTACATACCAGGGGTACGAAATTGGGGTGTCTACAGAGCCCCTCAACGATGGAGTCTACGGGTAACCCGAAGCTTACTGAGTAGACGAACATCGTTGATGAGAAATAGACTCTCCAATTTCGTGTAATTATAACGGGGGAGAGATGCAATAAATAGCAGTTATAATGCAACAGTTTATAATGCTAATCAAAACTCACATATCTTTAGACATATTTAGTCGGTTATAGCAGGTTATCGTAGTTTTTAAGCAGATATGCAAATTAAATGCTCTGATGGTCGGACCTACTAAAGTAGGCTGTCTACGTATCCCTTAATAAAGGAAATCAGACCAAACGTAGTTCGGGCTAAGCCGAAACAAGCATGCTGCGACGGTCGTGCCTACCAAAATAGGCTGCCTACGTATCCTTATCCAAGGAATCAGACCGAACGTAGTTCGCACTAATGCAAACAAACAAGCGTGCTGCGATGGTCGTGCCTACCAAAATAGGCTGCCTACATATCCTTAGCCAAGGAATCAGACCAACCATAGTTCACACTAATGCAAACAAACAAGCATGCTGCGATGGTTGTGCCTACGAAATAGGTTGCCTACGTATCCTTATCCAAGGAATCAGACCGAACGTAGTTCTCCCTAATGCAAACAAACAAGCGTGTTGCGATGGTCGTGCCTACCGAAATAGGCTGCCTACGTATCCTTATCCAAGGAATCAGACCGAACGTAGTTCCCCCTAATCCAAACAACACAAGCGTGCTACGATGGTCGTGCCTACCGAAATAGGCTTCCTACGTATCCTTATCCAAGGAATCAGACCGAACGTAGTTCCCCCATGCAAACAAACAACTATTATGCGGAAAGATAATTGTAATATCCATTACAACCTAGTGAAAATAGCACACACCAAAATGCAATATCCATTGCATTAACGCAGAAACAGATGCAATATCCATTGCATCGCCACACTAGATGTGATATTCATCGTATTATGAGAAAGTCAGATGCAATATTCATTGCATCTCAACACTAGACGCAATATCCATTGCGTCGCTGCAAAACTTAATGCAATATCTATTTCATCACAACGCTAAATACGATATCCATCGCACCAACACAGAACATCAAATGCAATATCCATTGCATTACTACAGAAACAGATGTAATATCCATTGCATCGCAAAGACCAGATGCAATATCCATTGCATCATCAAAACACTAAATGCAATATCCATTGCATCGCAACGCTAAATGCAATATCCATTGTATCGCAAAGACCAGATGCAATATCCATTGCATCGTTACAACACTAAATGCAATATCCATTGCATTATCGCACTAGACGTAATATCCATTGCGTCGCCACAAATCTTAATGCAATATCCATTGCATCGCAACGCTAAATGCGATATCCATCGCATTATCACGACACTAGATGCAATATCCATTGCATTACCATAATAATAAATGCAATATCCATTGCATTATCGCAGAAATCAGATGCAATATACATTGCATCGCAACACTAGATGTGATATCCATCGCATTATCAAAACACTAAATGCAATATCCATTGCATTGCTAGGAAGCTAACGCGAAGGCTGGATGCAATATTCATTGCATCACCACGAACCCAGATGCAATATCCATTGCATCGCTAGGAACCCAGACGCAATATCCATTGCACCACTAGGAAGCTAACGTGAAGGCTAGATGTAATATTCATTGCATCGCAACGAACCCAGGTGAAATATCCATTGCATCGCAACAAACACAAATGCAATATCCATTGCACCGCTAGGAAGCTAACGCGAAGGCTAGATGCAATATTCATTGCATTGCAATGAACCCAGATGCAATATCCATTGCATCGCTAGGAAGCTAACGCGAAGGTTGGATGCAATATTCATTGCATCGTAATGCTAGATGCAATATCCATCGCATTATCAAAAGTTCAGAAGCAATATCCATTGCATTATCGAGCGATACCAAAACAAATTCAGGTGTAACATCTATTACACCATCCATAGCAAGACCAGATGTAATATCCATTACATCAACTATTAGGAACCTAGGCCCAACCCGATGCAATATTCATTGCATCACTTCAAAATCATGTGCAATATCCATTGCGTTACCACAAAATCATATGCAATATCCATTGCCTTGCCACACGCCTATCACCAAAGCCGATGCAATATCCATTGCATTATCACAGAACTTGTTACCAAATTTTTGATGCAATATTCATTGTTTCACTATAAACCCTCATGCATAATATCTGATGCAATATCCATTGCATTGCTACAAAATTCCCAAAATTCGATGCAATATTCATTGCATCTTCACGAAACTTTGATGCAATATGCATTGCATTACCAACAGAGAAAATGTTTGCAGACACCAGGTGCAATATCCATTGCAGAATTACCAAGCTTTTAAAAGATCGGATGCAATATCCATTATATTCCCATGAGACTTATCACAAAGACTAAATGCAAAATTTTGCGTGATATGCAGGCATAAAAGGTAAATGCAGGGATCTGATGCAATATTAATTGCATTATTTTGAGAAAAACATTGATTTAGACTGCGATACTCATTGCAAATAAGTGAGAATTAATTCATATTTTATGAACAAGCCGTACTCTTTGGCTGGTAGGTGAGAAGGCTGAGGTTGTTGCTTTATTGCGGTTTCACTCGAAGCTTCGGTCACAAACATATGAGGTATGATGTATATGTTTTGGTGTCTGACACCTAGTGGGGTTTCTTAATGGAGGTCCCCATTTTTTCTTTTGACATGGTAACAAGATATCATGGTTTTGGCAAAGAAAGTAATTAGGGGTTTCAAAAACCGGGCCCATATGAGGGGATAACATGGCGGTTAAGCAGCGAGATCTGATAGAACTTAGGGACACTGGCATGATGAAGCAGATAGTCTAATCTTATTAAGTGGAGTTTCGAACCTTTGGTATCCTTTATAGAAATTGGTGGACAACCAGTCTATCATTAACAGGAAGGTAAGGGCAAAGTGTACCCGAAATTGTCTACCCGGCTTGTAGAAATTATGAGGGACCCTTCTAAGAAGTCCCTGCTTAGCAAGGCTGAGACAGAACTTTCTTAGTTGATATGTGTTTCCAAAATGCTTCTTTTCAATAATTCATGGTCCAGGGAAAATGGGATAGAAGTCTGCATAGACAAGACTCATGAGTTCGGTAGGAAAAGCCCCAGGGTGATTCAATCAATAATTTTTCAAAATGGGATAGAAAGCCCCTAGTATACTCAATTAATGTGTTGAATGATTCCATAAGTGGATGGAGGGAAAGCCCCTAGGTGGACTTTTTTTTTAAGAGAAAGGCACAGGATATGAGGAAGACTCTACTGAACAAGAAGGAGAGTTGGTATTCAGAGTTCACCTTGTTGCCGAGTATCACCAGGTTTGGTGGGTTTATGGACCCTACTTGATAATTATCTTTTGATGTTTTCATGTGTTTTAGCAGGGAGTTCTATCTTTGACTCAGATCACGTTACAACCGATTGAAGCAAAGTTGTTGATTGCGACTGGTTCAAGGTGTTCTGTTTAAACTTTTGAAGATGGATTGGTTTTGAGATTAGAAGATCTCTGCACAGAAAAATGATCAATAAATTGATCGTTGGTTGGCTTTTCAGGTTGTGGATTTTGGATGGATAATTGGCTTTTGGTTTTGAAGATGATATGCCTTTTGGCTTTGACTTTGGGTATAGCTTGGCCTTTTGGGTATGGTGGGTTTTTCCTTTGATCCACATCTAAAAGCGTATGAGTTGATTTTTTTCGAAAAGCCTCAAACTAGTTTGGGAAAAAGGGAGAGATGGACAAATGATGGATTTGCTCCTGAGAGATTTTTTCTTCTTTTTTTTCTTTTTTTTTCGTTCTTCTTTTTCTTTTTTTTTCTTTTTTTCTTCTCTTTTTTTTTCGGAGCATCATCATAGCAGTTAAGAAATGTCATCTCTCCTTTTTGGGACCAAGGGATAATCATTCTTGGTAGATAAAAAGGCTGACACAGCCCCAGTTTTTGGGAAGCTAAATCATACCGGTAGTTGCTTGGCTGGGGGATATTCGGAAGGTCTTAGTTTTAGTAGGGCATAAGGCGGACTAAAAAAAGGTTTCAAGGTGGAAAGCCCCAGTATGCTACTAACAGCTCGGCCGCAATGGGTCGAAGGTAATTCCGGTCAAGATGACTTGCTTGCTTTGAATTTCATGCGTTCTTAATAGTTTGCGGGTCCATATCTTTTGGATGAATCATTATTAACTCATGTAGATTTAGGTGTTTTTAAGGGAGTCAACTTATCATCCTTATAAGAAAACATGTCTAGGGATACTCGGAAATAGGTGACCTGAAAATGAAAAGATATATAGAAAATCTACGAAAACTGACGCTGAGTTTGAAAAAAGTTGTTTCCTGAAGATTTTATTTGGCAAGAGGAGTTTTAAAGGAAAGAGTTTTCTGGAGGTGTATACAAGAGGGTATGCTAGGGTCCTATGAGTCTAAAAGTCTTCCTTTGCCTTTCTTTCCCTGAGTGACCAACAACTTCTCGTACTAAGTTCTGCCCTATTCAAACTCTTTCTCAATGTTGTTCCTTGGGCGATACTTGATCACTTTTTATTAATCACGGATGCGGGGCTTCTCAATGACATGGCCATCAATAAGATCTTGGATGGCACTTTTGAGCTTATAACACTTATCAGTGGGGTGGCCACTGCTACGATGATACTCGCAATACTGAGAGTGGTTCCATGTGTCTGATAGCTTTTTCGGAGGTCGGTAATTTTCCATTGGTTTCAGAACCCCTTGTGTCATTAAGCCTTGGAATATCAGGGACATTGGGGCATTCAATTCATCGTAATGCCTTCTTTTTGCTTGGTAAGGTCCTATGAGGCTCCTGTTGGTATTACTGCTTCCTTCAACAGAATTGGCAGATCCATCTATCTCATATGACCATGGCACATTACTGTACTTACCAGGTGGAATTCTTTCAACCACGTTGACTTCTTCCAAAGATTCTTCATCTGATTCAGAATAGTAGAATGAACTTGGAGGTGTACCAATTTCTAGGGATCCTTTGCGTATATCTTTATCAATACGGACTCTATCTCTACTATTTCTTTAGAATTGCTATAGCGGAGATACCACATGTGTTCTAGGTAAATGGGCTGGAGGTTTTTTATGAACATTCTACATGATTCAGCCGGATCAGGTCTGTCCGAAGTCTGGGCAACTTTACTCTTCCACTTGGCTGCAAATTCTGCAAATGTTTCATTTTCTTTTTGGGTGCATGCCTCAAGATCTCTTTTATTTTTAGGGGTAGTCTTGTCCTTGTATCTTTCTAGAAACCCTTATGCTATTTGGTCTCAAGTGCCCATGGTGCTATCATCTGCTAGCATTAACCATTGCTTAGCAGCCCCTATCAAGGTAAGGTGAAAATTGGAGGCCATGGCTTCGAAACTAGCCCTTCTTGATTGCATGCCAGTAAAGTAAGATTTTAGGTGGGAGATAGGGCATCCAGTCCCGTCAAATTTTTCTATGTCAGGCATTTTGAAACTTGAGGGTAGTATGGCTGAAGGTTTTAGCTTTAATGCCCGTGTAGAAGATTTCTCTTTGTTCAGAACCTCGAGCATCATAATTTTCAATTTTTCCATGTCAGCCTCCATTTTGGTGGGAGGGGGAGTTGGTTTTTGGTATATGCTGGTAGGATTAGGAAAGATTGGGTTAATTTCTGGCTGCGGTACTGGGTAAGGATTTTGGATAAGATTGGGATTTTGGGTAGGATATGGATAATGATTTTGGATAGGATTTTGGGCAGGATAAGGATTATTGGTGATTTCGGTTTGGCTGCCAGGATCATTAAGAGGTAGATAGGTTGTAAGTTGGCCTGCGGGTTATAGCTTCTTGGGTCCATATGCGGGCTGTTTTGGAGTGGGTTGGTTATGGGAAAAGGAAGGTCATTTGGATTCTGGGGGATATTGGTGTTTTGGTAGGGATATGGAGGGTATGATGAAAAAAGGTTAATATTTGGGTAATAGGGATTAGGTGGAGGATTTGGATTTAGATTTGGGGTAATGGTGGTATTTGGTGGGTTGGTATTTGGCTGAGGGTTTGGGTTTGGAGGAACATGAGAGGTTGATGCTTCTTGAAGGACTACATGGGAAGAGATTCCCTCACCACTGGATTTTAAATTTTGTACTGTTAGCAATCCGCCCATTATCGATCATTGCACCCATTTTGGTCTAGCCAGCTTGCATAGCCGAGTCGGGCGTCCCCCGGAGCCCTCAGATCCGTGCCCATAGCGGACTGCTCACTTTCTACTGCCATACTGCTCAGATCTGTACCATCTGAACTGATACTACCTTTTTCTGATATGTTTTTGATATTTTCTAATCTATTTTCTGCACTTGTTTCTCGTATCAACTGGCCAGTATTATCTCTACCTTTCCAAATTCGGGCCAGGTTTATGAGGAAAATTAGTTTGGAGGTATCAGAAAGGTTGGCTGAAGGCTTTATGGGCTTGGAGTACAGCATGCCTTTATTAATATATTTTATTATTATTTTTATTCCTTACAAGTGACCGGACAAGCACCTGCTTTGTTTTGACGGTCTCAGGACTATTCCTGAAACAATAGATTCTTTCTCCATAGTATAGGACCCTCGTATTCCACCTGCCTTTCGACTCCCCAAAATCGGACTGATCTCAGGCGAAGGGTCTATACTCTTTCCGGGATCCACCATTCAAAATGGTCTAAGTAGAGCATCAGAAAATAATCAATCAGCCCCTGTGTATTTTTTTTTTTTTTGACTTGCGTATTTTTTTTATTCATATATTTTTTTCATTTTTTTTGCTTGATTTTTCATTTCATATTTTTTTCAATCTCTAATTTTTTTTACAAGGGCTGGCCAATGATTTAGAGATGCAAAAATTGATCGGTCTTTGAAGTGTCTTGAAAATCTATATGTAATCTAACGATGGCTTATGCAGGGGGTAAGCTGGTCATGGCGTAGAGTAGCAATTCGAAATATATTTACATGCGTACGCGTGTGTGCAACATCTAAAAAGCATTAATTTTTTTTTTAGATATAAAACAGAAAATAAAACAGATATAGTATGTTTTGCTGTTATTTGTAGATTTTCTCGGCTTTTTAGTTTGAGCGTGAGCAAGCAACCAATCATATCAATAAATAGAAAGAAAAGTGAGAAATCTATCTATTCCTATTAATTACATATTTGTCCTAATCCCCAAAATAAAATGACAGGATGAAATATGATATGTATAAATTTTGCGTAATAAAAATAAAGCAAACGAAATAATAATATAAAGCAAAAATAAAATGATAATAAAAATGAAGCCCCGGTCCTTTCGTTATGCTGCCCGACAATTTATTGCATATATTATTTTTTTTGATTTTTTTTGCAAAAATACATATTTTTAAATATACATGTAATAGTGACTGGAATGAAACTGCTGCAAGATGGAGGATCATATCCACAAATATATACACGGATGTATAAGAATGCAAATATTCAAATGCTTAAAGAAATATAACAAGCATACTTTAGCCAAAAAAAAAAGTTTTTTTTTACTGAGTCTAGCCCTCCATTTTTATTTAAAATAAAAACGATCTCCCCAACAGAGTCGCCACTATGGGTGCCTCGGATGCGGCCCATGCTCCGCGCTCCCTTGGTTAGGGGAATGCAGCGTGCGGATGAGGACACCACGCTTTCCATTCCATCCTCCATTGTCTAGGGAAAGACGAAATTAAAAATGCGGAAAGGGTGCTGTCAAAAAGCGCATTCAATACGTCTCGGTCACTTCAGTGATTTTTAGTCCGTTATGGGAGTTATGGATTTTCGGTATCAAGTTATCCCTTTTTTAGGGGATAATAGGATGCAGGAATACATCACCCTTTCATTCGCATCTTCCCTTGTGTAGGAGAAAACGGAAAATGCAAGAAAGGATGTTACGGGTCCCACTACAGACTATGAAAATTGTCTTAAGGCCTATTTCAGATCACTATGAGTGCTTTGAGTTTTCTATATCAAGTTATCCCTTTTTTAGGGGATACCAGGATATAGGAATACATCACCCTTTCATTCTCATTCTCTTTTTTTCGGGGAAAACGGAAAAGTGCAAGAAAGGATGTTGTGATGCTCCACTGCGATCCAAAATGTTTTGATAGAGTCGTCATCTTTATTTTAAGGAAGAAATAAAGAAAAACCAAAAAGAAAACAAGAGATTGCAAAAACGGGTTCGGATGCTAAGTTACGAGTTGGGAAGGTGCTAGGCACCCAACTCGTCCTTTCGGTCTCAAACGCGGTTTTTGGCTAAAGTATGCTTTTTGTTATATTTATCTAACAAATAAATAAAGCATTAAAAGACAGAAAAGAAAACAAATACATCCATATTTACATTATTTACGGACTTACAGCCACCTCCTTCCAATAATTACAAATACATTTTAAAATATTTAGCCATAATAATGGCTCTTTTTAATACTATTTTCTAAATAAATCCAGGCAACACAATGACTTATATTTTTATATTGAGCCGGATGGAAAATAACTTTTTATAGATTAATGCTCGTAAAGGCTCACCTTTTGGAGCGTGGTTTGCTCGTTCTGTCCTTCTCGGGAGAGGGAGGCTTTTTTTGCTTTGATGTTGCTGCTGCGATTCGGGCAGAGTAACTGCTTCCAAAAGTTGCTTCTGGGCACCGTAAAACAGGCGGAGCAACTTCTTGTTTTTTTTCTGTTGCGTGCTTGCTGCTAGCGGAAATCGGGCAGAACAACTACTTGTTTCTAGCAGATTTGGCCTTTTTACTCGGGCAGAGCAACTGCTCTTTCCGAGATTTTTGCACCAGGGGAATAGGGTGGATACCTAGCTGGGGGGCTAAGGATCACTTTGACCGGTTGGATTTGCGTTTGAAGGAGTTTTGGCAAAGCTTCGAGGCTTTATAGGAGAGGGCGCTCACTATCACTTACTAATCTCGCAGCGTAACAACAACGTTGAAAGCTTTGGGGAATTTTCGGTGTGCTGAAAGCGAACCCTGGGGCCTCTATTTATAGGCTGAGTGAGGGACATCGAGGAATTTCTTTTTCTCCCTTCGTGCTGCTTTTGCTTGTACCGCATGCTGAATAATTTGCACAATGCGTTAACTGTAGCACTTCCGTAGCACTTTGGGAGCCACTGCAGCACAATTTGGGCGCTGGTGCAACCCTATCTGGGTGTCGCGCCAAGGCCCCTTTATGGCAGCGCCAAGCCTCCATTTTCAGCCACTTTTTGACGCTTTAGCCCCTGCATTTTACTGTTTTGCGCATCCTGCTTTGTCTTTTGTATTTTTTAAACCTTGTAACTTGACATTTGTTAAGTTTTAACAGGTTTTGATATCGCATGTCAAAGTTACATACCAGGGGTACGAAATTGGGGTGTCTACAGACGGTCATTACGGTTTTCGTACCGTAGCAGAGTTTATATATAAAAGTGAGGAGTCATGGAGCATGGTTCGAGCAGACTTGTCGATGGAGTTGATGTCAAACCAGGAGTTGTACTCACGTGTCTTAATTGAACGTAATCGCATTATTAAAGTGAACGCGAGTCTCCAATACAACGACATTAGTGCTCCCAAGGCATATTGGTTTGATGCAAATGATATAGGTCATTTGGTGGCATCGTATTACAACATTGCTTTCATGGTATTAGATAAAAAAAAACATTGCTATATGTATTTACTATTAAGGACTGCACCTCCAAATGATCCACATATTATCTGTATAGGAAGAGTAAACGGTGATCACTTTATTCATGCTTGATTTCAATTGTTTTACTTCACTTATTTACCATTAGTTCACATGTTATTTGGTTTAAATTATTTATTGACATCATCTCAATCTATTTGTAGGTTTTCATATAGTGAATCTGTAGGCACAACTAGAGTTGTTGGTAGATCTGACAGTATAGATTTTGAGTAGTTCTGATTGTATTATACTAGAGACATGAATGTGAACGTGCCATTTTGGTTAATTATCTCTTTTTTTTTAATGATGCTTCGGTTATGTTGCTTTAAATTATGTATGATATTGAAGTTCTGCTAATGCTTCGATTATGTTGCTATAAAATGTCATATGTTATACAAAATCTGGAATAAGATCATAACATTAAAAAAGATACACGAATTCATGGAAGGTTTGCTAAAATGTCATAACCACCAATACTAAATGTTTAAAAACTATTTTACAAGTCATAGCATTAAAAATAAACATAAACCGACAATGATAGATCACTGTTGCCTCCTATGAGACGGTCCCGCGTCATCAGGTGGATCGTTTATAACTGTATGAACTCTATCAAGCAATGAGTCCAAACCTCATATGGTATAGATTAGTCACCAGATCTCCAGCGCTGCACTATGGGATCAATCATAGTAGTCACAACTCCCAACGTCCTGTCTTCTGAGTCGACTGCAACAACATTAGTCGTAGTGGTGTTAACGTATCTGGATCGTCTATCACGGGGCTAGACAACTACATGTGAACGCTCCCAGTACCACTCTAAATAACCAGGATACACATCCCAAGGATGAAAGACACGCCTACCGAGACATTTTACAGATAGGAGATGGCTATCTGACGTCAACCAGTACAAAGCAAAACCAAGCCAAAGAGGCAAGGCCTTCGAGTTATCTCGAGTGCCACAGTTTGACTGTCGTTGGAATCATTTACACATACCCAAACTGTCAAAGGACTTTTTCTGGATGGTATGGATCGACAATATTGCCCATTTGTATGCATCCCAGATAGCTGGCAATCCGATGCCATTCAAACCGCTGCCTGACCTTATTGTCGTAAGGAAGCCAGTCAACTTACAACAATAGACCAACTAAAAGTAAAAAAAATTCAATACAATTATATTAAAAATTGTTGAAATTGATAGAAAAATACGTATACTCACGTCACGGCTCGATAGTCTATGTAAATGCTCACGTGCTACCAACAAACGGTCCACACGTCGTCCCTGATTCCCTTGCGGGATCCATCTATCTGCAAGCGAGTATCTAGACTTGTAATAAACATTATGCGGAGGCCTCATATATGGAAATTACAAGTAGATCCATGCCTAAATGCAATAAAACATACATTTTAAGAGATTAATCAAATTAAATATCTAACTTTAATAGTAAATACATAACATAAAAGTTGAAATTAATTATAATTATTACCTCCAGTAATGTCATCGATCCATCTATTTGCTTCGTGCTATACCTAGACATTTGCCTTAGCTGTATATATAAATATGCAAGGGTGGCAGTTCCCCACGCATAACCATCTAGATTTTCAAGATCCTCAAACCACTCTAAGTATGATATAGGTACACGGGTTCCGCTCTTATCAGCAAATATCGTGCAACCCAATACCAATAAAAAGTACGCCTTCGCAGCACAACCCACCCTAAACTCATCATCCGACAAGACATCGTCATTTAACCTCACTCGTAGCCACTCCAATGTCACCGAAGCCCCCCTCTTATTTCCCATTCCCTCAAAAACTACTTCAAGTGGCACTCCCAACATGTGATTGACATATGAAGCATTGACATCCCTAGTAGTAGAAGAAGATAATGGATCACCCACAATCGGAAGACCGAGAAGACAAAACACATCATCTAAAGTAATAGTCATCTCCCCGAAAGGCATATGGAAAGTGTTAGTCTCTGGATACCATCGTTCCGCGAAAGCAGAAACCAACACCTTTTTCACATCAGCATAGCATATCTGCCTTAGTCGATGCATTAGTCGATGCAGTGCACTTCCCCTCATAATAGCTCAAAAGGCCCTCGAAGCGTCATCATTAGGAATGTCTCAATTAAACAGTTTCTATGTATGATTGTGGCATTTTAGAATTTCCCGCTCTTCTTCACCATCCAAATATATGCAGCCACATGTGACTCATACAAAGTCAACAATGATGTATCATGCGGACCACTGGGAAATCCACGCTCAAATCAATGCTCATGCTCTTGATCGTGGTGAAAAGGCACATGATCATGCTGAAAAGGCTCCTGATCGGGCTGAAAAGGCTCCTGATCCTGTTGAAAATGCTCAACATCCGGCTGAAAATGCTCATGTTCTTGTCCCCTGCCCTGCAACATCTCATGCGGTTGTTCTAGTTTAACTTCTGGTTGTTGACGTTGTTCTTACATTTCTTTTCTAGCCAATGTCGTCAGCCTTCTCCTTGTCCTTACATAAATTTTTGTGATTACTTTTCCTATAAATATCAAATAAGGGTGTTCATAAAATAAAATAAATCATACTTAGGTTCTAGTTCCAAAACAACAAAATCACGCAAGAAAAGTGTGCTTAGGCTGAAATTCGGCCAATGTTTGATGAACAACTAAGGGAGAGTTCGGCTAGTAGTGTGTGATGAACAGATTCAGAGATGTTCGGCTAGCATGACATGAACATCCTTGGAACCGCTCGGCCATCATGACATGAACACCTTTGCTTGTATTCAGCCACCATGAGATGAGCACTAGTGGATGTGTTCGATCAACATGGCGTGAACAAATGGCAATATGTGCGGCCAGTGTGAGATGAACACCCTAAGAGCTGTTCGACCAATGGACGAACACCACTAAGGATGTTCATCAAACCAGGTCCGAACCGTGGGTTGTATAGAAATTTCATATGTTTTTTTTTTTTTTGTATTTTTAACAAATACAACCCAAATTCATACATTTCATACTAGTATTTAACCCTATATTGTTATTGATCGTTAAATTAGACTTAAAACTAGTATTTAAATATAGGAGAATGATTAAAATTCATACCTAATGATATAGACATCTTACTTGATAGTTAATCTAGCATTGCATGTACTTATTGTTGTTGTTGCAATGATTTATCGTTGTTATTGTAGTTCGCTTAATCCACGAATAAGAGGGAGTTGTATTTGGTTGTTGATTGCGTCGTAGGACGAAGAAGGAAGAATTGTTCGTGTGCATTGCTTGTAATCCTTCGAGTTTGGGAAAGAAGGATGGCGGGCGATAAATTGGTTAGTTAAAATGTGTAGGTTAGTAATTAACTTGGTTGATGAGTTATTGTGAGATGTGAGAAATTAGTGAGGTGCAGAGATAAATGTGACCTAAAAATAGGGGTTTGGGGTGCCTTTATCCAATTATCCCCAACCTGTAACACGGGAGAAGATATTGTAAGTTGCAAGTTGTAACTACTGACTAGTAAAGGATCTAGCAGCTGCTGGCAGAAGAAGAGCGGTGGTGGCGCAATGACGATGGCGGCGGGAATCGGGTATGCATTAGTAGCATTAGGCCCCTCTCTATCCCTCTTCATTTCCGTCATCTCCCAAAAACCCTTTTTGATTCTCACCCTCCTCTCCAGGTATGTAGCTCTATTCATTCATTCATACATCTCTGAATAGAATTTTAATTTTGTAAGGCCTAAATTACCTAATTCTTCTCTAAATTTGATGAATAAATGTTCGTGTGTTTAGTACGTTGGTTTGGCTGATTAGTCTGATCGTACTGTCTGGAATTTGGAGGGCTTTTCTACCTCTCAAAACAACCTCATACTGGCCTTATGCCCTTCTTATCCTCTCTTCTGTTGCCTTTCAAGAAGCCCTCCGCCTCCTCTTGTGGAGAGCTTACAAGTACGTTTTCACTTTAATTTATTTAATTTTTCTTCTCTTCAAATTGTTATTGGTTTTTTTTATTTGTTATTTTTGCATTTTTGATAGTCTCTTTAGGTGAAAATATTTTGAATTCATTTTGTAGAATAGTCAATGTAAGACCCATGCTACTTTATGAAGAGAATGTTGGGCAACTAAGAAAACATGTTATTATGTTAATAAAATGAGGGTCGCCGAAATGCAAATGTTAATATGAATATGTAATTAAACTAAGTAAAGATATAATTTGTATTAAATGAAAGTCGCTCCAATACATGTGAAAATGATATTGTGCTTTGGACCGAATTGAATGACGGAAAAAGATTTGTGTAGCACTGTAGCCGATCCCAAGTGATTGAGACTAATGTTGAGTAACTTGAGTTGAGTTGAGGTAGTTGACTTTTTATTTCTAATGGGGAATTTCTCTTTTGGAATGTAGATAAATATACATTAATTGGTGATTCTCTCCGTTGTACCTTACTTGACCCAGATTAACCATGGTTCGTCCTTCGAGGTACACGTCTCCTCACATTAACTGCCCAGACTGAACAATTACTAAAACAGCTTCTGAATACTATAAACTGGATCCTTGGATTGAATTTTTGAATAGGAAAGGAGATGGGCTGCAAATAAAGGGAAAGGTCAACTGCCTAGACTTTGAACCATTGCTAAAATGGCTTTTGAGTGATATGAACTGGATACATTGTTTGCATTTGTAAATAGGAAACGAGATGCGCTGTAAATAAAGGGAAATTAATTTATTTCTTTCTGTTTTTATGGGATTAATATTTCGTGGTGAGTTAATAGGGGTTTGAGCTTATGTTTATTTTTTTGCGAGTAATACCTTGTACACTCCTCAATCTGTCTGTTTCTAAAGATTTTTACTCTGAAACTTCTACACCTAAATTTTGAGATACTGTGGCTTACGGTTAGACTAGATAATTCTTCAACAAAGAATTAATGCTCTGGAATCAGATGCTACCCAGAAATTATAGTACATCAGTCACTTGTTCAGTAGACTTCCTTTGCCAACCCTAAGAGTTGCATCACTAATTGAAAGCACTAGCCAATTAATTGTTTGTAATTGGTAGATGACATACAACATACATAAATCTGCCATCCATGAGCATCTCTTTTTTTTTCATTGTCTTGTGGTTTGGTATCTTTGGAGCACCTTATTCACTTCAGTGGCTTTGGGTAAGGAAAGGGGTATGCATGTTTATCGAGGTGTGCGGTTGTGAGCACTTTTTATGGGGCTTGTGGAAGGAGGAAAATGCCCCATTTTTTGAAAAAATAGATTCCCTTTTCCTATCTTACAGATTACAGAATAGGTGATTCTTTGCTTCCTTATGGGCCTTAGCGTCAGGATTTTCAGGTAGTTACTGTTTAGGATCTTGCAAGGGGTTAGAGAGTTGTGGTACATTAGTTTTTGTTTCCCATACATTTATTGTTCTTCTTCGTTGTTGTTTTTCCTGTTTTAGGTGAACCTCTGGTCCACCATTTGTGTACATTCCCATTCTCAATAAAACTTCTTTTCTTATTAAAAATGTATATATTTTTCCCCCTTTTTAGCTTTTCTTGGAGTGTGCCATGTGCTCCACTGCCTTTTCTGTTCTCATTTCCTTTTTTATACGTATGCTCATTATAATGCTTTTTGTTGATGTCAATAGAGTTTTTGTTAGTAATATTCACTGACGTGACAAGGATCCTCCAGCGAGTGGTTGTGAACTTGTGGGTGTTTCTGTGTTTCCTTAAGGGGTTGACACCATATGGTTAGCCTTGTTGGTTAGAGGAGAAAAGGGAGTTCCATTGGTCTACTTGGCTTCTAAAGATTTAGGGACATTAATGTTATAGTGACAGAGGCTCATGTGTTACAACATATAGGCTTTCCAGAAGTCCTTTTTGTTTAACGTGACGCATTTGGAACAAGTACTTGGGTATGTGATGATTCAAAAGATAATACAGTCATCCTTTTCAGTTAGAAGCTTAACGATGCTAAGCAGAGGTATTCCACTAACAATAAGGAGTTCCCAGCTTTAGTCTAGGCAGTTGGGGACTAGAGATATTAGGTCCTAGTGATCTTCCTCATATTTTACATGACCCTTCTCAGTTTTCTACCTTTATGATGTATACGCCTTTTTTTTTTTTTTGATAAGTAAATAAATATCATATATCAAGCATCAAAAGAGGTGATGCGTCCTTTGTACACTAGAAGTATACCATCCCAAAGATTAACCAATATCTATACTATTTACAAGATCTACAAAAGTTATGTTGGATCTAGGAACAGAGTGATCAGCCTCGAAGCACCAAAAATGAAGAGTTCGAAACAACCAGTTCTTCAACTCCGGGACTGACATTTCCACGTTGTCAAAAGCCCTATGATTTCTTTCCTTCCATAGAATCCAACACACACCCAAAAGAGCTGTCCTCCATAAACTACTACTCCTCTTCGGATGGCCCCTATTCCAGCCTCTGACGTGGTCACTGATCGATCTTGGTATACGCCTTTTTTATAGATGTCATTATTATTTTTACCCCTTCAGATGCTTTCTGTTTTTTGGATTAAGACTCTATTGGCTAGGAATTAGTCCTAATATCGTTTTTACCTAATGGGTAATGACTACATTCATACAGCCTTAGGCAATACTTGGAGGGAGATGGTATGCACAGTACCGGTATGGGATACATTTGGGACAGAGCGAAATGACCTCTATTCCCATGGTTATAAAACCATTAACACCTAATTGGTTACCGTTATTCCAATTATTCGAACAGGTTGCATTGCCTCTCGGAATAGAGTACCTCTGCCTTTTGATGGCACCATCTTCAACCCCGATGACCGTTGAATGTACGTATCTTCTGTTGGATATCTGTGTGGAGTTGCTAGGCAAGCTTGAGTGTAGGCCAGGGGGCTGTGTTTGCAAAGGATAGGTGCGGGCTACTTGGTAGAGGCCAGTGTGTCGCGAGTCACTTTTGCGCAGGTCACGTGGGTCAAGTTGGTGCAAGGGGTTGCGCCTTAAGTTGAACCATGGCACTGTTTGGGCATCTACTTGGATTAGCTGCGGCATAGGCCACATTAGTCCAAGTGGAGGTCGAGTTGGAGAGGCTGGGTCAGGTCAAGTTGTTGCAGGTCCTGGGGGGCGAGTTGGTGTAAGCTAGGGGCTCAAGTCCTAAGTTAACCCGTAGTAAGCTCTTTGGCTGGGGTGGAAAGGTGTCTAGGAAAATGGCGTTGCACATGTAGCTAACACCTCAAACTTTTAGCAAAGTGGTAAGAGCTTAACCCTAAAATATACTACTTGCTCGCTTTATCTCTCTAGGAACCGTTCTCCCTTCACCTGACCTTTTCGGCATGTCACTTCCCACAAGCTGCTGCACCATCCCCCCATTGTCATCCCTGCCTCAGAGCTGGAGTCAGTAAAGCAGATCTGAAGAAGACTTGGCACCGCCATCTGGCCACCAGTTTCATGGTGAAATAGCTGAATTACACACCTTCAACCTGTTTAGTCATTAATGTTGTTATATTTCGTAGATTGTTGTTCTAAGTTTAGTGTATACATCCTGAATTGTTATGGAGATCCAATCTTTTCATTTTTTGTTTCTTACTGTTGATCTTTGCCTGATTGTGGAACTGCACATGAACATTGCGTAAACCATAGCCCAAATTTGACAACTTCCATCATCTGTCTTCTTCTACGTGGTTGTATCACCTTTTGTAGATTAATGGTCAAATTGGAACTAACATGAATAATGGTTGGAAACATAGTCCTTCATTCGTAATGCATCATCTATAAAGGTCAAAAATGAGACAACTTCCATTAACTTCTCACTCTACATAATTATATGTTCTATCGTAACTAAAACGTTTAGAAAAGCGAAAAATTAAATAAAAAATAAATACAAAAGAAGATTCAGACTTTGTTTGTAAATGAACGCTTTAGGTATAGGGGGTCCTCTTTTTTCAGTAAACTCGTATTATCTCAAGCTTCTCAATTGTGGCAGAACTTCCTTCCCTTGGAGAGCAGTTTGGAACTCTAAAGCCCCTAAGAGAGTGGCTTTTTTCATGTGGGAAGCGACTCACGAAGCTATCCTAACCGGGGACAATTTGCGGAAACGTTACATGGTTTTTGTCAATAGGTGTTATTTGTGTAAGGCTAGTGAGGAGAGTGTAAATCATCTGCTCCTACACTGCCAAGTGGCTATAGAGCTATGGAATTTTGTGCTGGGAATGTTCAAGATGACTTGGGTCATGCGGAGGTCGATTATTGACCATGTCAGAGGCTGGTCTATGGGGTATAAGAATAGGAGAAGCCGTATATGGGAGACAGCTCTTTTGGGAGTGTGTTGGACTCTATGAAAGGAAAGAAGCCATAGGGCTTTCGATAACGAGGAAATGTCAGTCCCGGGTCTGAAGAATTTGTTGATTCGCACCCTTCATTTTTGGTGTTCCGAGGCTGATCACTCCACTTCGTGTCCTAACACTGGCATTGTAGATTTTGTAAATAGTATAGACATTGGCTAGTCCTTTTGGTAAGGTATACTCCTAGTGTTCAAAGGACGCATCACCTTTTTTGATGCTTTTTTATATAATTGTTACTTATCAAAAAAAAAGAACACTTAAGGGTTTCAGCAATGGCACTCCCGTATCAATCAGCCCTAGACAGTTGGGGGGGGGGGAGGGGATCGGATGAATAATTTATTATCGGTCCCACTAAATGCAGTCTCATCCTAACTTATGTCGCTTGCAAAACATGCATTCTCCAAAATCATTGGATATTTTTCCTGTTCTTTATATTATCTGAAGGTGCAATTATGGATCTATTTGATTAAGATGAATCAACGTTACATCATTTTATTTTTGATTAGCCGTATTGTTCCAAACCGAAAGTTTGGTTATAGGATGTAGTTTCTTCATGTTTCTGGAATCAGTACTTTAACAGCTACTCCATTGCTATTTAGAATATCCTTTTTTCTTGGATTTTCTTCAGGAAGCTGGAAGATATGTTGGATGCCTTTGCTGACAGAATTTCTAAACCTCGCCTTTTTCTTACAGATAAGATGCAAATTGCACTAGGTACAATATAATACCTTCTATTGTCCCACTCTCTTCCCACGTGCGAAATATATACTGTCATAGTGTTTGTTTATAGCTCTCAAATTACAGTCCATTGTTGATTATTATTAGGTTTTACCAAAAAAATTATTTTCCTTTCTCTTATAGTGGCATATCCTATTTCACCAAAGGTTTTCCTTTCTCTTATAGTGGCGCATCCTATTTCACCAAAGGGCTGAGTCTGTGTTCTCTATACCTTTTGTGGGGATATTTTGAGGGAGGAACGACCTTAGTGGGAGGGGGGGGGTGTGTTACAGATAAACAAAGGAGTCTTTGTTGTAGGAAGAGAAAGTCTTCTGTCCGTATGAAATCAAAATTGCTTTAAGACAACATTTATTTACGAGCCCTTTTGCTTATTATACGCATTTTCTTGAACATCATAGAAAATCCCTAGTTTATTTAATATAACCATAATCTTAGTGAGAGGATAATGACTTTATCCGGGTAATTCGTGCTATTTGTCCCGACCACCTATTGTGTATCAAACATTAGATAACTTGTTTTATTAATCCTATCTAGCCTTAATGGCCGCCAAACGGCACCTAAGATTTGAGCTAATATATAAATATCCCTTTATACCAGGAATATCTAATATTCAACGGACTCGACTCTATTGAGAATTAAATAAATATAAGATATTTATGATATATTTAATAATTGATATTTATATTAGATAATTATAAAGGGGTAACAAATCCCATCTAACTTGAAAAGATTGGATTGAGTTGGATTTTGACTTGTAGTATACTAGTATGGCACTACTTTGAAAAGGCTACCAAAATCAAACCACTACCAAAATATACTAATGGATAATATAATTGGAAGACTGTTTCCACCTAATAGAAATGGCCATCATGACCGTTTTTTTAGTGACTTCCGGGAGAAACAACAAGAGACAATGATAATTCCACTATATCCTTCTCTCTCATCTTGGTATTTTTGTGGTTTTGTTTCCTAGTTCAGTTCTCTTCCAACTCAATAAGCCTAATCCTACGATGTCATGTGTTGAAAACATCATAAAAAAATTAAGTTAGGAACTTAGTAATATTATGTGGGTGCCCACACACTACCATTGATAGGGATTAGGGAGCAACGGATTGAAAGATATGGTGTCTAGGAGCTTAAGGAGTTCCAAGATTCAAAACGGTGCACAAAGAACAAACGAAGAGAAATAAAATTGTTGGAAGAGGTGATTTTCTTTTTCCTTCCTTTAGTTAAATAAATCAAAATTTACATGTTTTGATGTTATATCTAAAATTGATTTTTACAATCCCTCGCTTCCACTCCATTCAATCAAACACATCTTATTTGACCTGGATCAAATTCCATTATATTAATTAAAGAGTTAATTATTTTTTTTATAAGTAAAATTTATATTATCATAACGCCTAAAAAGGAGGTGCATCCATGTACACAGGGAGTATACAAGACAAAAATAAAGCTATATACTATCCGTAATATTAACGAAGAGTTAATTATGAAGGCAAGGAAAAAAGAAAGTGAACTATCCGCCGGCTTCGAAAATGTCTTTTGTAGAGTTTGTAAATAACATTTCTAGTGGGTAGAAGCTATTGAGCTTTGTATACTTCTAGTGTACTAAGGACGCGTCACCTTTTTTGACGCTCATATTTATATACTCTTTACTTATAAAAAAAAGGAAAAAAGAAAAATACTGCTTTAACATCAACTAAATATAAACTTTTCAAGTTAGATGGGATTTGATTCTCCTTGATAATTATCAATTTCTTTTATAAGTAATAATTATCAATTAATAAATATATAAATACTGCGGGTGATTTGGAGAGAGAGGAATAGGAGAGTGTTTGATAACGAGGAAAGGCCTATGTCGATGATGCTGAAGAATGAACTTCTTCAACTTCAACTGTTTTTTTGGTGTATTGACGGTGCTAGGCATGAGGTCAACTCTTTTGTTGACTTTGTAGCGAACATTTATCTATAATTATTGGAGTAATCCTCTTGTGTACATAGGACGCGGCACCTTCTTTATCGCTTTTGTTATTAATATACACTTATCAAAAAAAAATAACTGCTGTGATATCAGGGAGGGAGGATCAGGCATCAGGAAGCTTAATCTTTTCAATACAGCTTTGCAAGATAAATGGGTACTGAGGATGCAATAGGGTCATGTGTGCTTCCAATGAGTTGATCTCAATTCCTAGATAGGGGTATCCTCTCAACCTCCACCTCCACCTCAACCTCAACCTCAACCTCCGTCATCGCCACTCCCCGCCCTCCCAAGTGATCTAAGAAAGTCAGAGATGTTGGACCTCCAACCGGATCGAACAACTTTTCAAGCAGGGAGGAAATCCTTCGATGAAGTCAAAAGAATGACATTTAATACTAAAAAGTGACCGCCAAAAGTGACACATTTAATACTAAAACTTGACACTTTCAATGCTATAAAGTGACACTTTCACCGTTTCACGCCAAAAAGTGACGGTTTTCATTTATAATGCAAAGTAGCACTTTTTAAAGCAAAAGGGACAGTGTGACACATTTAAGACCAAAAGTAACTCATTTAAGGCTAAAAAGTAACATCTTTTAAGAGGCGTTGTGCAATTTTTGAATGTGCTTCACGGTTTTAAGAGGCAAGGATCGAGAGAAGATAAAGTAATTTGGAAGGGCTACAAGGTCATAACATTCTCTGTTATATCCTTCTACTCAGCTTTGATTGATAGGGGCAGAGACTTGCTTCCGTGGAAGGAATTTTGGAAAGCTAAAATTCCTAGCAGGGTGAATTTTTTTGTCTGGGAAGCAGCTAGGGGAGCTATTTTGACGGGGGAGAATATGAGATCTCGCGGCATGGTTCACGTCAATCGGGACTATATGTGTAAGAATGGGGAGGAGAATGTGAATCACCTGCTCTTGCATTGCCCAGTTGTGAGTGAGTTGTGGATTTTGCTCTTCCTCTTTGCTTGTGTCTCTTGGGCTATGCCCAGATCTGTTATCGAGTTGCTACGAGGCTGGTCGTTATTTAAAAGGAGGAACGTCTTCTGGAACTTTGCTCCTGCAGTGATTTGGTGGACTATATGTAAAGAGAGGAACAGGAGGACATTTGACAGCATTGAATCAGATATCGAGGGGATTAAAAAGAACTTCCTACTATCATTGAGATTCTGGTGCTCCAACGCTGATCCTTTATCGGAGGATCCTTTTTGTAGATAGTATGGACAGATATTCTGATTAGGTTTTTTTGATCTTGTATACCCCCAGTGTACAAGGGCGCGTCACCCCATTTGATGCCTATAAATATTGTTTATTCCTTATAAAAAAAGGAACATCTTTTAAAGGAAAAAAAAACAATACTTTTTATTAAAAACGCAAAGTGACACATTTTGTGCTGAAAAGTGACACATTTTGTGCTGAAAAGGGACACATTTTGTGCTGAAAAGGGACACATTTTATGCTGAAAAGGGACACATTTTATACTGAAAAGGGACACATCTTTGACACATTTTATGCTGAATAGTGACACATTTTATGCTAAATAGTGATACTTCTAATACTAAAAAGGACAACTCTTCATTTATACATGTGAGGGGCGACGTTGTAATTTTCAAAAGTCGAAGGGTTGCACTGAGATTATTGAATCTTGACCCATTTAACATGGATAGGTCTGTTTTACGGATTAAGATCCATAAGATCGTCTTACAGGAGACCTACTCTTTACTTAAATGCCTTGGGTGTTGATTTGGTGATCAAATAGGGAAGGAGGAGAGAGATGCTTCGGTCTTTGAGTTTAGACTGCTTGGTAACTTGTTAATTGCTGATTGAAAGTAATCATGTTCTTTTATCTATAACCAGTTAATGTCTGAACGCTTGGATTTAGCAGATTAGGACAGATGAAAGTGAGGTACTTGAGTAGGGTTAGAGGTATAATGGAAATATTGTAATAAGAACTGAGTTGATGGAGCATTATTTTATTTTTCCTGAAAATAATGTAAAATCTTGTGCCTTTTTAATCTTATCACTCCACACGTGCCACTGCCACAGTGCCACTCATTTTGATACTTATGTAGTTTATCCATATTTGATTGTGTGCAGCTGGTGGCTTAGGTCATGGTCTCGCTCATGCTGTCTTTTTCTGTCTTAGTCTATTAACTCCTGCATTTGGTCCTGCAACGTATTATGTGGAGAAGTGCTCATATACTTCATTTTTTCTTGTCTCCGGTACGTCAAATCTTATTTATATTCTTAATTCCAGTTTTTGAGTTCCATATATTGGAGGGTTGTGTGCCTTATATATGTAGATTTGTAGAATCTTGCAAAGAGTGAATCTCCTGTTCTTACATACTGTTTTCATTAAGTTAACCTTGTATCTAATGGTGTAGCAGTAAATTAAATAGACTTTAGTTTCTTTTTCATCAACTTAATACTCCGTTCTATGTGGTTGAAATTATCCCGATTTGCATAAATTATTGGTTGGATATGTGAAGGTTTTCCTGGGTGATAATGTATATGTCTTCTTCACTGCAGCAATTATTGCCCTTGCATTTGTAACGATTCACACTTTCTCGATGGTCATTGCATTCAATGGGTATGCAGAAGGGAATAAGGTTGACCAACTAATTGTTCCATCAGTTCACCTGGTTTCAGGAATGTTGGTAAGTACCCGTTCTCTTTTGTCTATGCAACCCCCCCTTTTAATGCATCTATGTTACTTTTAGTAAACTGATTAGCTGCTTTATTCGAGGACAATCACCAATGAATCTCCATCTCTAAAAAGTAAATGGTTAATTATTTAATTACCAAGTGAATAGTCTATTGAGAGATTTTTTTTTCTGTTATTGTTTTATTTTAAAGATACCTACTCTTCAGATTACCTATGCACGATGTTTCTGTCCAGAGTGATTAAATCCTACTTTTGAATTCTTCAATTGTTTATGGCTCAATGGACATTCTACTCTAGTGTATGCTGAGATATCTAACTTAGTGTTCAAGTAAAGGTTGTGTGAAGTGCTTTTGAAAAGATGAATTACCACAACGGCAGGGGGAATCTACTCCCTTCATGTTATCTAGTAGTATTCTTCCTAGTGTTTTAGGGCAGGCCTGAGTGAAGTACTTTCGAAAAGATGAATCAATGTAATGACATGGGGAATCTACTCCCTCATGTTACCTTGTAGTATTTTCTTCCTCGTGTTCTAGTGGTGGGCCTGAATGTGTATGAAGTGGAAAATTCATTTATTTTGTGGCTCTCGGTTGTAATGTTTACAACTAGTGCTGCTTTTATATTTTGGCCAAAATGTGTATTGGTGCCCATAAGTTAATACTGAATTCCACTTAAGGTTTTAAGTTTCAAGGTGGCTCACTCCCATATTAAGTCCTAAACTTTGATTTGGCGAGCACCTAACTCAGACAGACGCTAAAAAGCATAACGTCTTTTGTCACGTTGGTAGCCTGACCCAAATGATTGTATGTGTCGATAATTTGGTAGGGGCCCCTTTTTCTTTGACTAACAACATAGGGAAAAATTGGTTATTGAGCAAGTTATTTATTAATTTTCTTCTTATCAAAAAAAAATAATAAAAAATTCTTATAGTAGAAATCAAGAGGATAATTATATGAAGTTACAATTAGAAATCTTAAGAAATAAAAAATAAAGAGAAAAAAGTGAACTTGTTAATAAAATTTTGTAATTGACCAGCCTAGTTGTAAATTTGAGTATTTCCCAATCAGAAATCCATATACAAACTAAAGAAGGAATATAAAATTTCTAATAACAATGTTAAAATTGCTTTTATATTCATAGCTTCTTCCCCATAACCAATGCCGCGATCTACTAAATCAATATATAATAATATACTTATAGAAAAAAATACTAATACTTCTGAAGTAGAACAAGTAGATTTGAAACTCAAAGAAGGAATGAAGCTTAAACCAAATAAAGATGAAAGAAGAAAAAAAGGTTTGCGTTCTTGTTTTTCGTCGATCAAAAGCATCTAGAGTCATATTAGTTATACCTCTATCTTGATGTTGATTCTGTCTCCTTGCTCCTCAATGACCCATGTATGCCCAATCCTCATACTCATAATCATCTGGATCCCAATCTTCCTCTCGCACAAGAGGCACACCTCGCCTTGGTTGAAATCGTGGAGGCGCTTGTCGTTGTTGTGGTTGGGGTTGCCATTGCTCCATAGTATCCATTCTTGTGGTCAAGGCTACCAACATCTCCATGTCTGATTGTTACGGGGAAAGGTTTTAGATTAAACCTGAAGGATTAATCAAGGGCTCTTACTACGAGAAAACCCTTTACATTAAGGTTGAACACATCAAACCTTATTAATCCTAGAATCCACTAGGAACAAACAACTGGAATCCAGGTAAAAGGATTAAACTTAACTTTATTCAATTTTCTGAACAATTCAGAATTGACATCAAACCTGTATTAGTAAGGTTCATAGTGGTTGGAAAGGAAGTTATAACTTCCAAAAAAAACTGCCCTAACTTATAACTTCCAAAAAAGCTAACCTAACTTATCTAATAATCAACTAAGACTTTAAATTCAAAAAATTACTACCCTATTAATTATTACAAATTCGAAATTTATAATAATAATAAAAATAATCAAACGTAAGAATAAATTGCTCCAATCTTGTCCTACAACAGACACCCGTTCTTGAAAGGAACTCGTCCACGAGTTCATACTTGAAACTTGATTATCTCCTTGCCAAATGAGAGAGATATTTTGAGTTGCACACGTTCTTCCGTAACTTTGATTCTTCAAAATCCTTGAACAATTCTGCAATTGAAAAGGACTCAAAAACTTGAAAGAAAGTAGACTGAACAACCCTCTTTGCATAGGACATGGGCACACCGTTGCAATACCGAACAAACGTGGGCATTCCTTATCAGCCACGGACATATGCATATCATCCTTATCAGATAATTTTGCAATCAAAATATCTTCTGCATCGAATACAAAAACATGATGTTCATAATCCTCTTGCTCGATAAATAATTGAACAACATCATCAGACAAGTCCCCAAAAGCAGTCTCAAGAAAATTTATATTTTCATCTGATGTTCTAGTAATCTTTGTGCCCCAATCTATGCCATGTGTGATGCCTTGGTCAACCCGTGTGGCTTGCATCCTTGCCTCCTTTTGTTGAAGACGCTCAGCCAAGATTAGAAGCCTTGCAGCCAGATCCTTGAGCACTAAAGATACAACAACATCATCGTCATTCACGATAGAATCATCGTCTCCATCTTTGTAAGATTCAGAGTGGTTGTGTCCAATTGAAGCCTTGACACCAGAAACCGTCGCGTGTAATCCACTCACCTTCCTATCCTGCAGCCACCGTGAATGCATGCCATGAATTCCGCCACCACCGCCACCCCGAGATTGTGAAGGAGAGAAAAAGGCAGCAGTTTCAGCCCAAATACGAATAGCGAACACACTTCCTCCTACCCCTATACGTACGCATGCCGGAATCGATTCACTGAAACGAACAAGAATACGGGCCCAGCTCAAATTCGAACACTGCTCTGTTTCTTCATCAATTCACACGAACCCTCCATAGGAATCCCCAATGGCTTGAAAAACTTGGTTTCCCCATAGATGCAAAGGAAGGCCCATCGCTCTAACCCAGACTTCTCTAGGTCTCCTTTCTTTCTGGAAACAGTTCCTTTCAGGATACCATCGTTCTAGAAAAAAATCGTGCTGATTGAACCTCCAGTTCTTCTCCATTAAAATACGCTCAACTTCCTTTTTAGACGGAAAGATGAAGAAAAAAGACTCCCCACCCTTTACCGCCCGAACTCCCCCTGCTATCTTCCATTTGCGATCCACCCAACTTTGAATATCCGACCTATCCAAACTAGGACTTATCTTCCAATCGACCCTCCCCACCAAACATCCTTCCATAAACTCCAAAGCTCCTCTACAAGAGTCCTCATTCACCTGAAAGTCCAGAACCTTCTCCTCCTGATCCTTACCATTACAAGTGACTTGGTCAGGCCATGGCAGAATCATCGCAGCATCCTTGTAAGATTTGAAGTGACCTTTGCTTACCATCTTCTCTCTATGCAAGGGACCGAAAACTTCCTTTTGCTATGCTATCTTCGGCCTTCCCTCAAAGAAAATGGGGGAATGTCTCTCCTGCCTCGAACTCCAAATAACCTCACGGCTTGTCAACCACCCAATCCCATCCCGAGTTGGGATCATTTTCGGGATGCGGATCATTCCCCGACTTCCCAAACCTCTTACTATAACCTTAATAAAACTACTGCTGAGTTCCGTTCCTTTGCCACTATGACATCCCGCCATTTCTTCTGGCATCTTCCACCGGACATCACAGGCGAAGAAAATCTACCCGGCCAATCGCATGACCACTCGAATTCAAAGACGCAAACAATCTCATGCGGTCTTCCTTTATGTCTCTCCACCACTCTAAACTCAACCCTTTTCTTCTCCTGCACTCTAACAACTTCAAAACTCTTCCATCCAACTTGAAAAAAGATCCTATCCAGCGTTGACATACTTAAAGAGATTGCTATAAACCTTCAAAGCTCAAAACTCACCCATGAAAATGAGTTTTATCCACGGAACTCATATTCTCCCAGCATGAAATAACATCGAAACCCTGAATTACAAAATAACCAGCTAAAAAGGGAACAACACTACGAAACGAGATTGACGACCCAAAAACCCCGACCAAATTCCTGCAGACGCGCCGGCCGATGATCGGAGCTCCGGCGACGGCGAGGTTTTCTGGCGACGAGAGATGTACCGCCGAGCTCGCCTCTAGCAGGCGAAACCTTCTGTGAGGCGCGTGACTCTCGCTGAAGTCCTGAAGCTACCAGATCTAAGAAAACCCTCCCTGTCAGAAGTCGCGGTCACTCATACGAGCCCTAGGGCTTCATCTTCAACTTGCGACTTCAGGTCTAAGACTTCGTCTTCTGCTTGTGGTTGTGGTTGTGAAGTCCATCAACACAGTACTTACTTCGTCTATATTGATTTTGTTAATACCTTTTCTTTAGATTAGGCCTTTGTGTATACTGCTAGTGTACAAGGACGCGTCACTTGTTTTGACGCCTTTCGTATATAATATCTTTTTTTTTTGATAAGTAAAGTATGAGTATTATAAACAGGTGTCAAAAAAGGAGACGCTACCTTGTACACTGGAAGTATACAAGCACTAAACTACAAACCAAAAGACCCCAACCTAATTACAAAAAGGATCCTCTAAAGTTGGGTCGACAGTTAAGCACCAGAATCTCAAATACAAGTGAAAAGACTTTTTGATTCCTACAAGATCAGATTCAATGTTCTCAAAAGCCCTTCTGTTTCTCTCTTTCCAAATGGTCCACCAAATAGCTGAGGGGCAAACTTCCGTAAATTACTCCTTCTATTCCCGTAAAGGAAGGCCATCCCCGAAGCATGTCAATGACGCCCCGGGCATAACCCACTTTAACATCTACAGAGAGAAAAAGGGAGTTCCAAAGCTCCCAGCCATGAGCAATGGAGCGAAGTGATTAACATCCTCCTCTTCGTTTTGCACATATAGCACCGATTAACATAAGTCAAACCCCGAGATTTCAAATTTCCCCCCGTCAATATGACACCCCTGGCAGCTTCCCAAACAAAAAAAGCTACCCTATTGGGGATTTTCTGCTTCCATATTACCTTCCACGGGAATAAACTTATTTCCTTCTCTGTTAACTTCAAGTAGAACGATCTAACAGAAAACAATCTGTTTTTAGAGGCCTCCCAGATGATTTTGTCTTCACTCAAATCCTGTCTCTTGTAACCCTGAAGCAGGTCCATGAACTGTATGGCTTCGTCAATCTCCCAATCATGCAGATTTCTACGAAAAACAGGACTCCACAGATCTGTACCCCCTTGATTGACCACCAAAGAACTCACCATTTCCTCCTTATTGATCGCCATGTTGTATAGGTTAGGAAACATCACCGCAAGGTACTTGTACCACACCAAAAGTCCTTCCGTAACCTCGATTTGATTCCTCGCTCTACCTCAAATTTGATGAACCTGCTGACATCATTCCATACTCCCATAATTCCTTTCCAGACGCTAGTGCCGTGAGAGATCAGGACTTTCTTTGGGAACCAAAGATGATCGCCCGCTTCGTATTTGCTCACCACTAACCTCCTCCATAACGGCTCTCTGTCCACTAGAAACTTCCAAAGCCACTTGCCCAACAGAGACTTGTTGAACAATCTGAGATTTTTAACTCCAAGACCCCCATTCTCCTTGTTAGAGCACACTGATTCCCACTCGATTAAATGGTAATTCCCCTTCTCTTTGTCTCCTTCCCAAAGGAAATCTCTTTCTAATTTCTCAAGCCTTTTTAAGACTGAGACAGGGGCCATAAATACCGATAAGAAATAAGTGGGAAGATTAGAAAGAGTACTCTTAATAAGAGTAAGTCTTCCCGCTTTGATAAGAATCGCCTTTTTCCACCCCGCCAACCGCCTTTCAAATCTGTCCAAAACCGAATTCCACGCATTGCTCTTAAAAGATGAACCAAGAGGTAATCCTAGGTACGAAGTAGGAAGATTAGAAACTTTGCAGCCAAAGAACGAGGCTAAAGCATCCACATTATCCACTCCACCTATGGGAATCAATTCACTTTTTGACACATTAGTCTTCAAACCCGATAAATCTTGGAAAATCAGTAAAATAAGACGAAGGCAGCCCAACTGATCACTATCTGCATCACAGCAAACTAGAGTGTCATTGGCAAAAAGGAGATGAGAAATAGTGACACCCCGACCATGATCATTACCCACCTCGAAGCCCTTAATGAAGCCTCCTGCAATTGCCTTATCAATGAGACGACTGAGGGCCTCCATGACCACAATGAAAAGGAATGGAGAAAGTGGGTCCCCTCAAGCGCAAACCTCTCAAGCTCGAGAAAACCTTCAGCCGACCGACTGCTAATAAGAACCGAAAACCCGATCAGAAATGCGTAATAAAATCCACTTCTTCCATTTTTCTCCGAAACCCATTTTATCCAATATATAAATCAAAAATTCCCATCTAACATGATCGTAGGCCTTCTCTTAAGGGTTTAGTTGGTATAAGGTATATGTTTGGGGGGTCTTGGTGTAATATTTGTTATCACAAACATATATATATTTCTGCCTAACCGTGATTTAGGTTACGACTTCTCCAAAACTCTTCTCTTCTTCTTCTTCAATATAATCAACATGGTATCGTGAGCAGAATCCTTCTAATCTCCCGCCGATTGTTCTTCATTAATTCTTCTTTCTTTTCTTTTCTTTTTTTCTTTTATGTTTTTCGTGGGTGCGCAATGACTTGCGCAAGACGTATCCGAGTCGCCGAGGAGATGCGACGTGATTTGAAGGATTGTGTATAGGAGGATTGTGTCGCCCGCCTAGCGACCTTGTCTGCATTCGCCGCCACCGAGGTCGCCGAAACGCGCCCCACGCCACCGGAGAGGTTCGCCGGAATTTGTTCGGACTAGCACAGATCTAGTCGCCTGAGCCTGTAGGTTCCTGTTTCAAGGTTGGTTTTTTGATTCAACAAGTTTTTCGGGGTTTTTAGGTGCGATCAGTTGGCTGGTTTTTTGTTTCTGTGATTATGTTTGCTTGTCGTTGGGTTTTCGATGTCGACATCGTGGAATACGGGACTACTGAGTCTAAAACCTTGGTTTCGAGGTTTTCTCCGCTAGTACAAAAATTACTGATAAGAAATTAACCGGCAAGAATTATTTAATGTGGCGGGTTGTTGAAATGAATTTAAAAGGGCAAAATAAGGAAGATCATCTCACTACGCTTAACTCTACCGATGTCGCTTGGTCCGCGCGACGCCGATTTGTATTGAAGCTCATGAATTCCATGGATGATGAGATTTGAATTGGTAGCTCATACTACCAATGTTCGTGGATTTGGGAGTATTTAGTCAGTTGTATGGGGCAAGGATAACATGAACCTGATGTATGACTTGTCGTGTGCTATGTTTCGCCAGATCGACAAGGTCGTAGTGTTACCCAAAGATTTTATGACTACAAGAAATTGGCGATCGAATGGAGTTCTTTGCTTCCTTTGAGTACCGATGTTAGTACTACGCAGCACAACGGAACATCCGATTATTCTTGGATTTTTAGTCGGTTTGAGATATGAGTTCAAAGATCGCCGCTTCTCAAATTTTATCTGCACAAGTGTTGGATCTCTTCAGATGTGTTCTCTCGTGCTTCGGCCCTCTCGAGTCCTCTTCGCTTGGCCCCACTAGCAGATTGGTGATTCCTCTCGCTCTTGTGAGTCGACATCTCACCCCACCTGTGGTCCCGAGACTAGTGGTCGTGGTGGCGTGGTGGAGGTAGGAAGGTAGAGAGGTTCGTACTTGTTATCATCTGGGATACGAATCATGTGGTTCGTAATTGTTGGAAGTTGCATGGTAAACCGTCCGGTGATCGAGCATGCGCATGTCGCCTCTCACACCGAAGTCCGCTTCCCCACCCCAAATTGCCTCCACCTAGCGAGGGTAAGGTAATACGGATGACCGATGATGAGTTTGCGAGATATACCCAAGACGCTTCTTCCTCTACTTCTTCCATCGCTACTTTTGTCCGCATGTATGCCCACCGACGTGTTTCTTCCTCTCCTTGTAAACGGGTTATTGATTCTAGTTCTTCCGACCATCCGAGTGGCAACAGAGGTATTTTTTCTTCATTCCGCCCATCTTCGACATTACCGAGTGTTATCAGTAGCCAATGGGTCTATCGCTTCTCGTTACTTGGCAGGTGATATTTATCTCACATCCTCTCTTTCATTATCCTCTGCCTTGTACATTCCTCGGTTTTCCGCTTAATTTATCTGCCTATTAGTAAGTTTACCCATGATCATAATTGTGATGTCTCATTTTTTCCCACTCATTGCATCTTTCAGATCGTATGACGAAAAGGATTATTGGTAGAGGCGTGAGTCTCGCGGACTTTATTTCTTTGAGGCTTCATCTACTCTTGCGTGTTCGAGTGCCTCTTTGTCTCCGCTTTCAAATCCATTGTCGTTGGGTCATCCGCTCCTATGTCGAGTCTCAAGAAATTATGTCCGATCTTTCCTCTTTACCGCTTTTGATGTGATGTTTGTCGGGCCATAAGCATCATCGCATTTCTTATATTTCTAGGGTTAATAAACCGCGCATGCCCCATTTGATGTAGTTCATTAAGATATTTGGGGACCTAGTCCTATTGTCTCGGTTAGGTTATAGGTATTTTGTTACTTTGTGGATGATCATTCTCGTGTTACTTGGATTTATTTAATGAGACATCTTCTCGAGTTATTTGATATTTTTTCTCGCATTCTCGGCTGAAATTAAAACTCAATTTGGTGTGCTCATTAAACATCTTCGCAGCTGATAATGCTCAAGAATATTTCTCCACTGCTTACTCTAAATTTATGTTGGCTCACGGCATGCTCCACCAATCCTCTTCAGATCGATACTCCTCAAAGAAAATGGTGTTGCTTGAGAGAAAAATTGTCACCTCCTCGAGGTTGCTCGTGCGCTTTCATTTCGTATGCATGTTCCTAAACCGCTTGGGCGGATGCGGTGTTAATCGCTTGTCATCTTATCAACCGTATGCCTTCTTCTTTCTTTCTCCTGAGCGATCCTCATCAAGTCTTGTTTTCTTCTGAGTCTCTATTCCCTGTGTCTCCTAGATATTCTGGGTGTGTCGCCTTTGTTCGTGATCATCGCCCTAATGTCACCAAGTTAGATCCTAAGGCACTCAAGTGTATCTTTTTGGGTTATTCTCGCTAAAGGATATCGATGCTTCTCTCCCGACTTGAATCGATATTTGGTTTCGCCGATGTTTTTTTCATGAGTCCTGTCCTTCTACCCTACATCGGATATTCCACTGCTGAGTTTGTTCCCGATGATGATTTTCTACTCTATCGGGTCAGGAGTCCACTTTTTCCCTTCCCACGATCTACCTCGCCCTCCTATTCAACAAGTTTACACCCGACGCACATGCTCTCAAGGGAATATGCCTCCTGCTCCCGCCATGCCGAGTCCGTCCCTACCATCGCCGCCCGATCTAGCTTCTCCGTAGAGGTACCTTCGATCTTGATATTCCGTGCTCTTAGAAAAGGTAAACGTAGTCAGACGTTACATCCTATTTCTAACTTTGTTAGTTACGATGGTTTGTCTCCCGATCTTGTGCCTTTGTTAATGTCGTTGAGTCTCATTCTCTTCCTAAGTCTGGTTCAAGCTGGGTCATCCCGCCGGAAGGTCGCATGGACGAGGAAATGACGCCCTTACGCACAATCAAACTTGGGATTTGGTTCCATTGTCATTAGGTAAACATACTATTGGGTGCAAATGGGTCTATGCCGTTAAGGTTAACCCGATGGTTCTTTGGCTCGCTTAAGGCTCGCCTTGTTGCCAAGGGGTATGCTCGACATATACGGGGTTGATTATTGCTAAGCTTGCCTTGCTCGCTTACTTATCTCTCTTGCCTCTTCTCATTGGCCTCTTTATCAATTGATGTCAAACATGCATTCCTTCATGGTGATTTACACGAGGAGGTCTACATGGAGCAACCTCCGGGGTTTGTTGCTCAGGGGGAGTCTGGGTTAGTTTGAAAATCGATCATTATACGGGTTAAAACAATCTCCACGCGTGGTTTGGGAGATTTAGTGAGGTAGTGCTTGAGTTCGGCTTATGAGATGTCGAGTGATCACTCAAGATTCTATCGCTAGGGTGAAGGAATCATTTTATCGGTTGTTTATGTGGATGATATTGTCATCACGGGAAGTGATAGTGCAGTATTAGTGCACTAAAACGGTTCCTTCAGAAAAGTTTCAAACGAAGGATCTCGGTAATTTGAGATACTTTCTAGGGATTGAGGTTGCTCGGTGCAAGCAAGGCATCTTCTTGTCCCAGAGAAAGTATGTGTGTGACTTGTCGAGTGAGGCAGTATGTTGGGAGCGAAGCCTTCTGAGACTCCTATGGATCCGAATACGAAACTTACAAATTGGGGGTGAAAGCTTTGCTGATCCAGAGAGATATCGACGGCTTGTTGGGAAATTGAACTATCTTGATGTGACGAGACCAGATATTGCATTTGCAGTTAGTGTAGTAAGTCGGTTTATGTCCTCTCCGCGGACTACACATTGGGAGGCTGCTGTTAAGATTCTTCGGTATCTTAAGAGAGCTCCAGGGCTAAGCATACTCTATCGAGATCATGGACATATGAGAGTAGAAGGGTTTGCTGATGCGGATTGGGCAGGATCCCCGTATAAGAGATCTACTGATATTGCGTGTTTGTTGGGGTAACTTGGTTTCTTGGAAGAGTAAGAAACAATCGGTTGTGTCAAGATCAAGTGCTGAATCGAATACATGGCTATGGCTCATGCTACATGCGAGTTAGTGTGGATTCGTCAGTTACTTGGGGAGATCGGTATCGGGAATCCAATGCCTATGCAGTTGTGGTGTGACAACCAAGCAGCATATTGCATCTAATCCAGTGTTTCATGAACAAACAAAGCATATTGAGCTTGATTGTCACTTTGTTCGTGGGAAACTTCAAGAGAAAATAATTTCCACGAGTTTTGTTCTGACTGGCGATCAACTAGCAGATGTTTTCACGAAGTCTTTAAATGACACAAGAATAGGATATATTTGTAACAAGCTGGGCATGCATAACATTTATGCTCCAGCTTGAGAGGGAGTGTTAGAAGTATTAAGGGTTTAGTTGGTATAAGGTATATGTTTGGGGGGTCTTGGTGTAATATTTGTTATCACAAACATATATATATTTCTGCCTAACCGTGATTTAGGTTACGACTTCTCCAAAACTCTTCTCTTCTTCTTCTTCAATATAATCAACACTCTCAAGCTCGAGAAAAAACCTTCAGGCTGACCGTTAATAAGAACCGAAAACCTGACTGTAGAAATGCAGAATAAAATCCACTTCTTCCATTTTTCTCTGAAACTCATTTTATCCAATATATAAATCAAAAATTCCCATCTAACATGATCGTAGGCCTTCTCCACATCCAACTTGCACATAATCCGTGGCACTCCACTCCGCACCCTCGAGTCGACCACTTCATTAGCAATCAAGGCTGCTTCCAGAATCTGACGATCACCCACAAAAGCATGCTGTGAATCTGAAATTACTTTACCAATCACTTTCCTCATTCTGTTGGACAGTACCTTGGAAATCAACTTATATATGCTGCCAATGAGGCTAATGGGTCTGAAGTCTTTATACTCCTCTGCCCCTTTCTTTTTGGGAATGAGAGCAATAAACGATGTATTAAGACTTTTCTCAAATCCTTCCTCCTCAAAGAAAGAGCGGAAAACCTCCATAACATCATTTCTGACCACTTCCCAGCAATGTTTAAAAAATTCAAGGGTATAACCATCAGGGCCTGGAGCCTTGTCACCTGTTAAGCTTGATATCCATTATTGGGCCCCTATCTAACAGCTTAAGCTTTTAGATGAGTTGGTTACTTAACATGGTATCAGAGCTTTGGTTTGGCAAGGTCGTGGGTTCGAATCATCCCGCTTGCATTTGTTATCCGGAATATTGTGGGTGCATGTTGTCACTCTGTTTGGTTTGTGATGCCCTTGGTGAGGCATGTTTGTGTATCTCTCCACGTGTGGACGGGTCACACGTGAGGGGGAGTGTTAAGCTTGATATCCATTGTTGGGCCCCTATCTAACAGCTTAAGCTTTTAGATGAGTTGGTTACTTAACATCACCTTTCAAACTACCCAAAGCCTCCACCACTTCCTCTTCACTAAAACTTTGCTCTAAGAGACTCCTATCCTCCTCATTCAGACTATTGAACGTGATCCCTCCTATATCCAGCACTCTCCCACTATCCTCCGAGAACAACTTTTGGTAAAACTCTACAAATCCTCTACTGATCTGATTCTCGTCTTCCGTCACGAAACCATCAATATTCAGCCTATTAATCTGATTGAAATTCTTGTGCGCATTAGCCATCTTATGGAAATATTTGGAATTTTTGTCGCCCTCTTTAAGCCACAACACCCTGGATTTTTGCCTCCAGCTTATTTCTTCACTAATGAGCAATCTTTTGATTTCCAGCTTAAGATCTTCACGACATGCTACTTCTGATTCCTCTAAAGATCCTTCCCCCTCCTTTGTATCCAGGCACTTGACTTCCTCCATACTTCCTCCATAGCTTCATTAATTCTGATTTCTATTCTCCCAAACACCTCTTTGTTCCAAATTTTGAGGTCTTCCTTTAGAAGCTTCAATTTTTTAGCAATACGAAAACATGGCTTACCAACTGCCACATAAGAATCCCATTTTGATCTCACCCAATCCTTAAAACCAAGAGCTTTCAGCCACATGTTCTCAAACCTGAATGGAGTTTTTCTTCTACCATTGTCACCCCCGAACTGAAGAATGATAGGGGAATGGTCAGACACAACCCTAGGAAGAGTCTTTTGAACAAAGACCCCTATCCTTTCCTCCCAATCAGAACTAAGCAGAAACCTGTCAAGCCTTGAACATTGCCTGTCCGACCCTCCTCGAAACCAGGTGAAAGCGTTCCCCTCCAGGGGCAAGTCCATCAACTCCTTGTTATTTATGAAATCATTAAATTCCTCCATAGCATGGGTATACGATTGACCCCGGCTTCTCTCACGGGGAAAACGAACCACATTAAAGTCACCTCCCACACACCACGGATAATTCCAATTAATTCTAACAGAGTCCAATTCAGCCCACAAATTTAACCGGTGATTGTCAGAACAAGGACCATAAACTCCAGAAAAAACCCAACGAGAGTCATTAATTACCCTCTTAAATAGGCACGAAACTGAGAAAACCCCTAACGCATGATCTTCGATAGTTAGAATTCTTCTATCCCACATAACAAGAACACCTCCCGCTGCACCCACTGCATCTAAATGAACCCAGTCCATCCACTGACATCCACATATGCTATTCACTAGATTTCTGTCCATATAGTCCATTTTAGTCTCTTGTAAACATACTACAGAAGGCTTCCATCTTCTAAGAGCTGCCTTGACTATCTGCCTTTTCCTGAAATTATTCAAACCCCAAACATTCCAGCTGATAAAGCTTAAATCCATATCACTAACTAATTAACTTTTTCTTTCCCGGACCCCTTGCCAATCCTCCCCGCAGCCCCATCAAAATTGATGTCACAGTATAAATTTTTTACCTCCCTACTCTCAGCACCCCGAGCCTTAATTCGACTAGCTCCCACCTTCTTCCTGACTGACGGCTTACCCTTTTCCATTTCCAGTAGTATATCCACAATTTTATCCTCGTGACCTTTACAGTAGACTCCCAGATAATTTACGACACCTTTAGCCTTCTTACTCACCCATACAGACATCTTCTTGTTAGTATCCCTATCAGTCAGCAGCTTCTGTTCCATAACCTCCTCAGGTCTGATCATCGAAATTGGGCTACAAATCACCACCTCCTCAGGTCTGTCCTTCTGAATAGGACTTCTGAATGTCGTCTTATCCATTACCATTCCATCAGCTCTACTATTCCTTACACAATCCTCGTTTGGGGAAAACGACGAGCCTTGCAAATCCATCAGACCGTCCCTAACCTTTAATGTATCCACCGAAACTTTGCTGGAGAGGGCTTCGTCATACTTCGGTGAACTACTTACCTCAAACTCACCAGCTACGGCAGCACTGCCCATCTTGCACAATTTCTGAGATTGATCATCCTCCACGAAACAACAGTTGTCCCCGCTCTTTTCGCCTTGTGTTCCTTCCTCCCCTATCGGCGTCGCCAAATTCTCCCCTTGAGACCCGTTGACTTTGTCAGAGTGATGCTGAACTTCGAGACCTGGCTGTGCGACAGTCTGTTTACCAGCGTCTTCCTTGCTAATAGTGAGGGGTCCTTGCTTTGAGCCAGTAGGCGAGCCCTCGTGAATTGTATTGCCCTGATCGCGATAACCTTCTGCTTCATTTGGCCTGGGCCCAAATATAACCCTTTTGGAAACTGGTAGCTCCCCTCTAGAAGTCCAATTAGAAGGCCCAGCCTTGTCACTCATGGGCACACCAGTATTAACCTTAACGGGCTCCTTCATATTATTACGGGCTACCCAATTTTTTTCATGGGCTTTGCACTGTAACCTGGGCCTCTTCCTGTTTGTTGCCCTCCTATAACATTTCCAGCCCAAATGTAATTTCCGCGAGTACCCTTCATTTGAGAACCAAGACTTCCCCCAACGACGTCATTAGCCAAAGTCGATTTAAAATTCAAACTCTCTGCAACCCACGTGCTCCTCCAGCTTTTTCTGTGGATGTCCGTCTGAAAGCTTGCAGGAAATGACCGTTGACCTGGATTTTTCGACTCCCGGCTTCGCTCACAGACGCCGAAGCTCGCCCCGCCTAACGCCGCCGTCGGACAGCCACCACCACTACCGTCGTCACCTTGCAGCTGAAAAGGTTGGAAGAAAACGCCAGTTTCATCCCATATCGGGACTGAGAATACTTGACAAGGATGAAGCGATTTTTCGAAAACCCTAATGTTTACTTATAAAAAAATGATTAATTCGCAATACTTGACAAGGATGAAGCGATTTTTCGAAAACCCTAATGTTTTTGAGTACCAATTATTGTCACCTTTATTTCTTTTGAGTCACTTCTTGATCAAGATTTGAGTGTTTGATTCAAGAAAGTAATATTCAATTTTGTTTTTTTAATTTATTTAAATCAGGTTTTGGAATTAAAAAGTGAAAACAAAAGTACTAGAACAAAAATATTTCGGACAGAAGAATTCAAATGAAAATGCACAAAGGAATTATGAATTCTACGAAATATTTTAGAAAGCAAGAACATAGCCAAAATTTTGTTGGTTACTTCTTTGTGGCTATGATACTAATTGATATGAACCCAACAACGGGTATAAAGATTAACCAACCATTTTGAATTTTGAATTCGAGATTCTGCCTGCCCACGTGCCGTCATCAGATCTGACACTGCCCCCTGCGTTGACGACCGTTCTCTGTCGCCACTCGAACTTTTTCTGCCTGTACGATTCTCCTCTCTTATCTCCGCCTATCTTCATCTTCTCCGCCACTCCTCCACCACGGCTCCCTTCCCCACACTGATTCCGGCCATCAACCAACGTCTCCACCCAGATTGGAATCTCGAAGATATTGACGCCTTCTTCAACAGTGATCGAAGCCGGGAACTTGGCCCTAGACTGAACCAAGATTCTGGCCCACCTCAAGTCCCCCTTGTTCTTCGTCTCAGCCGCGACATCAACAAAACCTCCACACAAATCTCCAATTGCCCTAAAAACCTTACTACCCCACAGATGAATGGGTAAGCCCACTGCACGAATCCAAACCGAAGCAGGTTTGATCCCTAGACGCTGACAACAGATAAACGGGCTCCATCTCTCCAGAACAAGACGACGCGAATCATATTTCCAGGTAGTGGTAGAAAGAATCCTACCCGCTTCTTCCTTCGACGGGAATACGAAAAGAAAGAACTTCTCAGTCAAAACCTTAACGTCAACACCACCAGCCGACTTCCACCTTTGATCTACCCACCTCTTTAATTCGTCTTTGTTCAGAGCCAAACTATTCTCTTCCTCAACCCAACCCACTAGACATCTCTCCAAAAACAGATAAGCCCCATCACAAGAATTAGCCTCCACCTGAATGACGCCACCATCACTAAAGGCAATATTCCGAGCACAAGAAACTAAGTCTGGCCAAGGCTGAATCTCTGCAGCTTCTTTATAAGACTTAGAAGGGTTCTTGGATGGGGGATAACTGATGCCGGCAAATCTACGAATCTTACCCACCACCCAGCTCCAACCAGAACCTGCAAATCCTTCGGGAATACAGATAGTCTTCTGTCTTCCTGGACCCTTAACAGCAACTCTGAAGAATTTCCCCGACCTATTAAACTCACTCGCCAACAGAACTTCCCTAGTCTCTTCCTCCAAAAAGCTCCTTTGAAATGAGATGCCTTCTCCAGTAACTCACAAACCCAACACAGCTCATGGCTGGAAATCACTATCTCATGAAGAAAACCTCTGGATCGTTCCTGAATGCGAAACATATCTCCATTTTTCTCTTTCCATCTATGTATCTCGAACAATTTCCTACCCGCCTTGAAGAAAGATCTATCCATATCACTGCAATTCTAATTCCTAAAGAATTAGAATGCCTAAAATAACTGCAATTTCCTAAAGAATTATTAAAGAATCCTAAAGAAACCTTAAAATGAATGCCTAAAATATCTGGAGTAAATGCTAACTCAACTAGGAAAGACCTGATTAAAAAGGGTAAAAATCAGTTTCCAAAACAAAAGAATTGTAACTACATTGTGGAGGTATCTTTCAGCATTGCTGGGAAGTGATCAAAGGGGATATTATGGAGGTATTTCAGTTTTTTCATTCCAGGATGAGATTCGAGAAAAGCCTTAATGCCGCTTTCATAGCTTTGATCCCGAAAAAGAGTGGTGCCAATGATTTGAAAGATTTTCGGCCGATCAGTCTAGTTGGTGGCATCTATAAGTTGATATCCAAAGTGTTAGCCCAACGCATGAAGAGGGTTATGGGTGGTATAATTTCGGAGTCGCAGCATGCCTTTGTGAAGGATAGACAGATATTGGATGCGTCTTTTATCGCCAATGAAGTGGTGGATGATAGGTTGAAGAGCGGAGTTCCAGGGTTGTTGTGCAAGCTGGACATAGAGAAAGCGTATGATAATGTGAACTGGGATTTTTTGCTTTATTTGTTGGAAAGGATGGGTTTTGGTAGCAAGTGGATCCAATGGATTAGATTCTGTATTTCTACGGTTCGCTTCTCTGTTTTGGTGAATGGGGAACCATCGGGATTCTTTTCCAGCTCTAGAGGTCTGCGACAAGGTGACCCATTGTCCCGTTTACGTTTATCGTAGTTATGGAGGCTCTTAGTAGGTTGATAGAGCGAGCTGTGATGGAAGGTTTTATTAGAGGTTTTCGGTGGGGAGGAGAGGGGAGAGGGAGGTGACGGTATCACACCTTCTCTTCGCAGATGATACTTTAGTCTTTTGCGATGCGATAAGGCTCACTGGGTCACTGCGTTTGGTATTATTATTCTTTCAAGCAGTTTCGGGATTACGAATTAACATTTCAAAGAGTGGAATAATTCCAGGGCGTGGAAAATGTAGGGGATCTTGCTGAATTTTTTGGGTGTAAATCGCCTTTCTTCCGCCTATTACCTTGGTCTTCCCATAGGTGCACCAAGAGTAGGCGTTGTGGAACCCAGTGGTCGTGCGCTTGAGCGAGATTGGCGGGGTGGAAGCGTCAACTTCTATCCGTGGGGGAGATTAGTCTTAATCAAGAACACTCTTGCTAACTTACCGACTTATTTCTTATCGCTATTTGTGATTCCGGTCTCAATAAGGCAAAGATTAGAAAAGTTGGAAAGGGATTTCTTGTGGGAAGAGGCGCATGATGGGCACAAGTATCATTTAGTAAAGTGGGAAAAGGTGTGTGCTAGGATCCAAGAAGGGGGTTGAATGTTAGAAAACTAAAATTATTTAATGAGGCTTTGTTGGGAAAATGGTCGTGGAGGTATCTCACAAATAAGGAAGCTTTTGGAGACAAGTAGTGGTTTGCAAGTATGGAGAAGGGGCTCATTGTTGGTTCCCTAATGAGGTCAATTCTCCTTATGGGGGGAGTCAGCGTGGAATAAGGAAAGGGTGGAACTCTTTTGAAAGGCTCATTGCTTTTGAGGTTGGTAATGGGAACTCGGTAAGATTATGGGAAGATAGGTGGTGTGGGGAAAATTGTTTGAAGGAAGAGTTCCAGATTTTATACGAGCTATCCATGGATAAGGGTTGTAGAGTTAGCTCTATCTACTCCTTGGTAGAAGGCAATCATACACGGAATCCCACTTTCGAAGGAATTTTCGGGATTGGGAAGTTGAGTCTATTGTGCAGTTTTTAGGGAGGCTTCAAGAGCGAAGATGGATAGGGTGGAGGACCAAGTGGTTTGGAAAGGGAAAGGGGGCCCTCTTTTCTCGATAAGCTTCGTATTATCTCAAGCTTCTCAACCGTGGTAGAACTTCTTTCCCATGGAGAGCAATCGGAAGTCCAAGGCCCCTAAGCGAGTGGCTTTTTTCATGTGGGAAGCGACTCTTGAAGCTATTCTAACCGTGGACAATTTGCTAATATGGTTCTTGTCAACAGGTGTTATTTGTGCAAGGATAGTGAGGAGAGTGTTAATCATTTGCTTCTGCATTGCCAAGTGGCTTTAGAGCTTTGGTATTTTGTGTTGGGAATGTTCAGGATGAATTGGGTCATGTCGAGTTCGATGATTGATCATGTAAGAAGCTGGTTTGCGGGGTATAGAAAGAGGAGAAGTCGTTTGGGGATAGCTCTTTTGGGAGTGTGTTGGGTTCTAAGAGGAGAAGTGGAAGGAAAGAAATCGTAGGGCTTTCGAGAATGTGGAAATGTCAGTCTTGGAATTGAAGAATTTGTTGTTGCGCACTCTTTATTTTTGGTGTTTCGAGACTGACCTTTCTTTGCCTAGATCCAACACTGAATTTGTAGATCTTGTAAATAGATTAGACACTGATTAATGTTTGGTTTGGTATACCTCTAGTGTACAAAGGACGCATCACCTCTTTTGATGCTTTTAATATTATACTTATCAAAAAAAAAAAAAAAAAAGATTAACCAACCTTTGAACTTGAAGATGTGGAAACGATGAACTTAACAGCGAATTGAAACGAATTTGGTAGGGAGCTTCCCTCAACTGTAGGGCGGATATACCAATCCTTAGAACGTTAAGGTGCAACCTTGACCTACTAGGAACCAAGATCACAGAAAACCACCAACTTGTAGTTGAACTAGCTTGGTAAGTTCTAAGGGCAAGAGTTCCATACAAGAAATTCTCAAAGAAAACTTACAAAGTATAAATCAATATTAATAGTATGCAACTCTAAAACAATCTTTTGAAAGACTTTATGTAGTTTCCAAGGCTGAAAATAACCCTAATACGAAAAAACACGTCTCCATAAAGAAAAAATAATTAATGAAAGTAAAAAATACACAAGGGGTCACACTCGAGCAATGACCTTGAGGTCCTTGGTTTCAATCTCCATACCAACACAAGGGGTCACACTTATAAAAAAATAATAAAAATATAAACACAAAATTCGAAAATTGCGAAAAAAGAATCATTGTTGCGCTAAGGCAAGGTGCTAAGGTGCGAAGGCGGAGGGCCTTAGCGCAAACTTCCCCAAAGTTTTGTGCTGAAACCCATCTGCCATGTTTGATGTTTTGCGACGTAGTTTCAGCCGTGTTTGAAGTTCTGTGACGTGTGCGCAGCCCAAGTTTGCGCTAAGGCACAAATTTTACCAAAATAGCGTTTTGACCTCCTGAAGTCTCTGGAACGCCGTTTTGTGTACATCGAATGTTGTTAAGCATCTGTTTGAGCACAAAGGCTTCTAAAATGCAAAGAGATCCGTATCTTGGGCCTCGATGTCGGTAATGAATGTTTTGGATTGGATTATTGCTACAAGGGTCATCAAGGATTCATGAATGTTCTTGGATCTTCCTCGCATAACTTGGCCTCTGTCAATTTTCTAGCCCAAAACTGAAGCTGGCCGAAAACAACTTGGGCAACAGCAAGCTGTCCGAAATTCTTCCCTCAAACACTCCAAAAACGAAATTAAAACAATAAAAGGATAGGTCGCGGAATGGGTAACAATGGTAGGCTCATCGGTTAGGATTCACTCTCCTAACGTAAAGAAACCTTTGTGAAATCTCCCAAATCTTTAAGAAAGAAAACACAGTAGATGAACAAATTTCTTTGCCCCTTTTCTATTACTTTTTTCTTCAAAACATAATCTGAAAATTACATGAAATAAATCCTATTTTATACTAACCTATCAAAACCTTATTCTACTAGGAAACTAAAAGGAAACTCTAATTATACTAGGAAAGCATTAACCTATTCTATAGTCCTTATAGGACTTTACAAAACAGATAATTAAACTAAATCCTATCTATCAGCTAGCTGCCTTCTCTCTTTCGAACTCCAAGCTGCCTTTAACCCTTGCCAATGCCACACTGCCGTCTCCCCTTGCCATTCCATGCATGCGGTGCCATGCAACCCACTGCCCTCCTTTTCATGGATTCCCCTTCCAACCTAGCAGCCCAAACTTCCTTAATCTGTGTCCAACCCCTTTAGCGTGCCCTTGTTGAGCTCCTTTGACCTGTTTCATGTCCATTCTTTAGTAGGCCCCCAAACTGTCTTGGACCCCCTTAGTAAGTCGCGACCTAGTGAAGCCCCAAACAGCCCAAGACGAGCTACTACCTGTAGTTGTCTTCCTTGTAACGCACCCAAAAGCCATGCCCTTTTCCCGTTTTAGACTTGTCCCTTTGTAACTCGTTTGGAAAGATTTACCCCAAGTGTTGGACCCTCCATACTAACCTCCAATCCAGCCCCTAGGCCCCATGCAATGTCCAACCCGACATACGCCACTTGTTTATCCTTCCACTTATGATAGTTCCTCCATGCACCCGTATCCTTACTTGGCCTTGAAACAGCCCCTACGAGCCATTTCGTACAACCCCCGACATCCTCCTTTAGATTGGTAACTCCCTTAAGATATTCCTTCAAATATTTCGCATCACGTCTGCTCCCCAAACATGGTGTCAGAAACAGTTTGAGGCTGGGTTGAAGTGGATGTGTAGAGCGGAGTAGTCTTTGACACTTTTTGTGTTGCAGAGGTTGATACACTTGTGGTTCACTACATTCTCCTCCTGTAGGCACTTGTCTGCACCTTACTTCCTCAAGGACAACTGATGTTCAATTTATTGGGTAACAAGATTAATATTATGAAGTTGGGACTCATGTGTGCTTTTGTTTTTTTTCGTCTGCCAGTTGGCCAAATAACTTCTCAAACTTGTGGCCTACTGACTCTCGAAAGGAGGCTATGTCAGTTTGAAGGCTTGAAAGATGTTTCTGCATGGTTTCACAGGAGGCAATGAGTTGTTTTTATATTCTTAATGGCAGATGCTAATATTAGACTCTAGAGGCTAGAAAGTAATGAATCGTTAGGCTCACTGCAATGCAAGGGTAGGAATGAACAAAAAATATAATTAGCAGACTATGCCAAGGTTCGTGGAAAGAAAGCTAAATTTTGAAAGGCTTTGTTTGTTGTTGTGGAAGCTAAGGTGTTTGGTGAAGTTTAAGGCTCAAATATCAGAAGTGAATTGCAGGATCTCCCAAGTATCAAGCAAGCACTCCTCAAATAAAAATCAATGCTCCAGGACATGCAAGGCAGCAATCAGGATCTAGGTGTTGGGTTAATTATGTTCTTTAAACTCTTGGCCAGCCTGTGTTCAAGTTTCCATGTTCCGATTTACACAGCTCGGTTTCACAACTGCGAGCAATGAGTTGACGGTGATGATGCGGGTGACAGAGTTGGAAAGGACGCTTGAGGATAAGCAAAAACTACCAGTTGCCTGCGATGAACAGGCTGGCGAGGAGGGGAGAGACTACTCTTTGATTGCTAGCATTACAGTGGTAGAGATTGGAAATCTTTGATGATTTTTTGGAGGCGTTGGCGAGCAGGAAGACTTGTGTTAGGGTTCAGGCGAGAGTTTAAATGATAGCTGTGAGGGTTAGGGTTAGGCTGCGAGTAGCATGAGATGACAGAAACAGGATTGCAATTACAAAAGTGATGCGTGAACTTACGCTAATACCAAATGACGCAGAACAAGTAGATTGGTTGGAAAGATGGCAAGGGCACTGCCATGAGGTCCTTGGTTCCAATCCCCATACTAACAAGAGGTCACACTTACCTATCAAAAATAAATAAATAAATAAAGTTTAAACCAAATAAAGAAGAAAAGAAGGTGTGTGTTCTTGTTTATCTCGATCAAAAGTATCCCGACTGAAGACGTCAGCTGCTACCTTTGAGAAACCCTAAATAAGGAAATACAAAATAACTCCCTCAACTTGGAAAATTAATTCAAAGAACTCTACTCCAGAAACAGAAAATAAATTAATCCCTTCTAATTAAGAACAAAATTAAGCACACTTTGGTCGCTGATGTCTTGAATGTTGTGTCAACTTGGTTCCCATCAACTCCCCTCGTGTATTCTTTACTTGCCAAATTGTTCCCATACCAGATTGGCAGATTCTTACCTTATTCGTTCCAACCACCGTGAACGTGGTCGACAATGTTTGTCGAAGGTGTCTTCTCATCCCACTTTTTCACCTCCTCCATCTCCTTCTGAATCCTAATCTCAATCTTTCCAAAAACTTCCCTGTTCCAAACCTTAAGATCTGCCTTTAGTAAGTTCAAATTCTGTGCCAAAACAAATCCAGGATCACCCTCAATCACATAAGATTGCCATTTTGATCTGACCCACTCCACAAACCCATTCTCCTTGAGCCACATATTTTCAAATCTAAAAGGGGACTTCCCCTTCCTCAAACCTCCACTTACAAAAAGAAGAGGAACGTGATTCGACACCACTCTAGGAAGACAAGATTGAACAGATCCACTGAAAATATCCTCCCAATTCGAAGAGATAAGAAAATGATCAATCCTGGAAAATTGATTTCTATCACCCTTCCTGAACCAAGTGAAGTCACCACCGGTAAGATGAAGATCCACAAAAGCCTCTTCATTTATAAAATCATTAAATTCCATCATAGCACGGGAAAAGACTTTGGCCCCTCGCTCCATCGGGAAGCGAATAACATTGAAGTCACCTCCAATACACCATGGAAACTGCCACCTACCTATAACCTGCTTTATCTCCCCCCATAAATTTGACCGACAGCATCTGCTCACGGGCTATAAACTCCTGAAATGACCCAAACCTTATAATTTTCCAGCATCTTTAGCAGGCACGAAAATGAGAACGAACCTACCTCTGCCCCCATCTTCGTGATCACTCTTCTATCGCACATGACAAGGATTCCTCCAGCAGAACCTTGCGCCCCTAAAAATTCCCAATCAAACCATCTTCCACCCCCAATATCATTAATCACCTTTTTATCAATCACAGCCATTTTAGTTTTATGTAAACTAACCATGAAACCACATGAGGTTTCCATCTTCTCAATTTTGCTCCAATAACCGGTCTTTTATCAATATCATTAAGACCCCAAACATTCCATGAAATAATTCTCAGCTCCACAAGAAATTATTTAAAGGACCGTCTGGATCTCCCTTCCCCCTCCATACCCCGACCTTTTGAAATTTAGGCTGCAGCATAGTTGTTTCAATTCCCTCTTTCCCCTTTCTCGTGATTTTCTGCCCCTGCTACTGCTAAACGCCAATGCTTCTCAATATCCAACAGCAATTCCATTATTTTATCATCAAAACCCACACATGAAACACCCAAAATTTTCCCAAAGCCTCTAGTTCTCCTTTTTACCCATACAAAGATATCCTCTTCCACTTCCGAATTAGTTAACAATCCTGTAATCTCCAAATCCTCCGGAGGAACCACTGACAGCGGAGTACACGTTATCGGCTCACCTTACTCCTAATTCCCCTTCTTGTACTCCCCCAAAAGGTTTGGTATCCTTTCTTGTATTCTCTACCATCTTATCCTGTTTCATTTTCCCCTTAGCAGTATTTTCTCCCCCTTCGACATCCTCATTTGCACGATTCTTTGACTCCCTGCTTGTAAAATCCTCAGACCCTTTTTTAATCTCCATATCATCTTTCGCTGCATCACATTCTTCTATTATATTCTTCGGAAAATTTGCACTGCCATCATCCTTACCCTTTAGAGACTCTGATGAGATCTCACCCATACTGATCTCGCTATCCTGGCTCGTAACAACTTCCACTTCATTGCTGACCTCTTCTAAAACCTTCGCACAAGCTTCGCTTCCATCATCCTCACACATTTGCGACACTTGAAATAACTTACCCGAACTGTGCAAGCCATTCTTACTCGTATCTTCATTTTCTACATCGCATCTTCTAAATCCTTCGTATCAGGTCCGCTACCTCTTTCCTTGCTGTTGCAACCCTTGTAATGGCTCACCCAACCTGTGCCATTGTAACTCGAATCTTCTTTATCTTCATCGCAAATCTCTTCTAAATCCTTCTAATAAGCATCGCTATCTCTCGCCTCACACTGTTGCGACTCTAGGGATAACTCGTCCAACCTGTCCCCACCTTTCTCACTTGTTGGCTCATACAGCGTTGTAGGCGAAAGCGAGCCCTTATAACCACCTGATCAACTTTGTTTGATGGGCTACTACCAAAAGCAGAGGGGAAAGGCCCAGTTACCTTTCCTCCTATATTGACCTGAACTTCCTTCCCATTATCTGTTGAGCCCCTATTTGAGAGTTTACGGGCCACCCACATTAATTGTCTTTTCTTAACCTGGCTCGGCCCAAAACTTGGCCCATTATTTCTAATATCTCCAAGCCCAACCCGAAAATTAGCCCTAACAGCCCCCACTTCATTCTTTGATGCAACACCGTTTAGCTCTGTATTCTTGAATTTGAATTTTCTGTTCACCCACGTACTGCTTTGCAGAGGTCTGAAAGCTTTGTTACTCATGTGTCCTTCAACATGCAATTGAGATGCATGTGTTTCACCAGTTTTCTTCGCTGTCGACCCCCTTGTTTGCTGCCCGAAACCAGCTCTGCCATCATTAACCCTCCGACTGGAACATAGAGGGGTTGTCTCAACCCAACTCGGCACTGATAAAATTCTATCACCCACGCCGATTCTCTCTCATGCACGCCGGCATCTCCTTCTTAGTGCGAACCAAAATGCAAGCCCACCTAATATTCTTCCTCTGTCCAGTGTCCTCATCCACCAAGACGAAGCCTCCACATTTTAGACCTATTTCTTCAAAGACGTAGTTCCCCCACAACTGTAATGGAAGCCCCACTACTCAAATCCAGACTTCACAGGACTTCCGCCTTCCTTCTTGCCACACCCTTCAGGATACCAACGCTCCAAAACAAGCTGTTCTTGATTGAACACATCTTTTTCTTAAAAAATTGTCTTGCTTCTTCTTTAGAGGGAAAGACGAAAAGGAAGCAGTTGTCGTTCAACTCTCACAGTTCCAAACTTCCTGCCATCTTTCATCTAGAATTCACCAAGCTAAAGAAGCTTTAACTTAAGGGGCAAGGGGCTGTCAAGATTACCTACCCGGCCCACCAGACATCTTTCTGAAAAACTTAGATTGCCCCAACAAGATTCTCCCACCACCTCAAAATCCATCTGTTGGTTTCCACCACCGGGGAGAACCTTCAGATATAAATCTGGTCAAGGGGGTATTTCAGCTGCCTCCTTGTAGGACTTGTCCCCTTCCTTCCTCTTGTACGCTTGATTCCACTCATTACCATACCACTTTATGTTGTTCACCCCGGAACTACTTCCAGTCCTGTTGGCAGTGACGAACCTTCCGATCTTCGCAGCTATCATTTCCCACCCCCCAAAAGGAGTGATGCTCGGAATTCAAATTCTTTCCCATCTCCCGACTCCCAAGATTGCTATACTGAAGAATATACCATTTCTGTTTTCCTCCTTTGCCAGCAAAACTTCCCGACCAATCGCCTTCCTCTTTCTCGAAAGCAAACCTCGTGACCTGGATGCTTTCTCCCACCAATCGCAGACCCATAAAATCTCAATATCAGAAAGAACTGCTACATGAACAATACCCCTGCACCTTTCTAAAAGATGGAACCCTCTGCGTTCATGATCTATAGGAAACTTGAAAGGATTTTCTACCTACTTGGAAGAACAAGTAGATTGGTGGAAGAGATGGCAAAGTCACTCAGGTAAAGACCTTGAGGTCCTTGGTTCCAATCCCCATACTAACAAGAGTTACAAGAGGTCATACTTACCCATCAAAAATAAATAAATAAGTAAAGTTTAAACCAAATAAAGAAGAAAAGGTGTGTGTTCTTGTTTATGTCGATCAACTCCCCATACCTCACGTATTCTTTGCTTGCCAAATTGTTGCCCATACCTGATTGGCAGATTCTTACCTCTTTGTTACAACTTACAACCATCATCAACTTGGTCGGCAAGCTTGCCGATGCTGTCTTCATTGAGAATTTTTATCATCCTGAGGTTAGAGACTTGTACCCAATTGCTCAATAACTATGTTGACCTCGAACTTTGGCATGTAGGAAGCACATACCAAGTGAAAAAGCTTGTATTGAGATTTTATCTGTGACTCTTTGAAACCCAGAACTCTATGTAGGATTGGGTGTATACTTGAGGGCGCACCTATTTGCATTTGTCCTTCATTTTTTGATGCAATATGTAGAATGCTGATGTTTCTCATTAGTCATTTCTCAAGATCAAGATGCAAATAAAAAAAGAAAAAGAAAGGAAAGACAGGTGTTACTGTGAAAATGCTGTTACTTACATGAAAGCGGAAACTATGAGTTCTTGATGGGTTATTATTGACATTTCTGTCGTTTGCAGACGCTACTAAATCTGGCAACTGGTGGTTGCATTATTGGAATTCCTCTCCTCTATGTTGTCGCAGTGTCAACCTTGATGTATTGTGGAAAGATGGTTTGGAGGAGATTAAATGACAACCTAAGCAGACAGGGAAATTTGTAATGGAGAATTGGCAAATGGGATGCTAGGCACGTATCTATCCTCCCTGCCCCCGCATCCCCTCCATTTCTTTGGTATGATCGAGGTTGGAGTTACCTGGAATGTCTGTGCGTAGGACAGTTGTAGAGAATGTTGACTATATATAGACACATTTAGCTTAACCAACCTCCATCCGGTTTAAGCTCATCTCTTGATAGTGTACAATGGGATATAGTCCTAAAAACTTGAATGCAATAGTACCTCCAGTTTGTTAGAGTATCCCCATTTATCATCAGTCTCATCTATTGATTCATATTTCATAATCCTTCAGGTTGTATATAAGGTAAATGCAATGCTTCCCAGGTTACTAAGATAAGTTTTACTTTGTGAGTTTACTTACCTGCAAAATAAGTGTCATTTCTAAGTTAAATTGATCCTAGCAACTTCATTTATTAGTATTAATTTTTTCTTTCTCCGTCCCAAATTAAGTGTTCATTTTTTTGACTTTTTTTTTGTCTCATAATGACTTTCACTTTTTGCACGAAGTAACTGTATCCACCTTTGTTATTTATTACTCCCACTGTTCAATCTAGAGTCCACGTTTGAAAAGTCTTAATAAGAATACATTAATGTCATTGGAGTTGGTCACAATTATAAAAATACATAAAACGCAAGCAATGTGTTTATAACACAGTGGATGGTTAAGATGAAATGTTATAAAAATTGTAAACATAATTTTAAAGTGGACTCTTAAAGTATGATGGACTTTTTGCTTGAAACAGAGGGAGTATGTCTCAACATGCATTTGCTTTACTATATTTTGTGTTCGCTTTGGGAACTTATGTTTATATATTAGAAGTAGGGTTGATAATTGGGTGGGTTGGGTTGGATTGGAATAGTTAACGGATTGAAAAGGGGTGTTGTAACCCAAATATTAAATGAATCGAAATGGGTTGGGTTGACCTGTCTTAACCCAATTTTTTTTCCTAAAAAATGAATTTATAGTATAAAAATGCGTGGAGAGAAACGGGTTACGGGCCTGACTCTCTTTAAACCGACCTAGCCCGTTAATATTTTTGGGTTGTAATGGGTTACTTGTTTTGATCCAAAAATATTAATGAGTTGAGTTGGGTGGGATAATGGGTAATGAGTTGTAATTATCAGGCCTAATTATAAATCAACTTCAATTTTGCAAAAAAAAAAGACACTTGTTTTGTGACATGAAGAATTTTTATTTGTGGAAATCGCTTGTATTGATCCTTATGGTCAGCCAATCAAGATCGAGAGTCGTCTTTTGTTGGTCCATAAGTATGCTAAAATAGGCTTGGGGGGGGGGGAATAAATAGCCTATAATGGCATTTAAAAATCTTTTAGAATATTCATAAAGAACAAAGTTAAACATATAAACAATCTGCAGAAGAGGCATGTCTACTGAATAACCCAGAGCAGAGCAGTAGTCATGCTCTTTAAAGACATAAGCAATTTGTAGAAGAGGCATGTCTACTGAATAACCCAGAACAATAGACATGAGCATAGTAATGTCTCTGCTGAGAAGAGGCATGTCTACTACTGATAAATTGTAAGGCAGTTTAAAGAGTTTTAGCAGCATAAATAATAAGACTTATAGATTTATTTAAGAAGTCTTAAGTAATTGTACACGAATATATGTTCAGAACAACAACATACTTAATACTTCTCCAGATGCATGTTTAGGGAGTCATGAGAGGATAGTTTTCAAAGCAGTAAAACAATTTATAAAAGCTAATAGATGAATCAGTGTTGAGTTTGATAAATATCTTATATTAAAATTCAGCAGAGGTTTGCTCAAGACAAACATAATTAATATATCAACCTAATGGCATAATGAATTACATGTGGTTTCCTATCTACCATTTGTCCTAATACGACTCCAATTGCAAAATCTGAAGCATCACACATGATCTCGAAAGAAAGAGACCAATCGGGGTCGGTTAAAATCGGGGCAGTGGTTAATCTTTCTTTTAATAAATTGAATGCATTTAAGCATTCTTGGTCAAAAATAAATTTGGTGTCTTTTGCTAACAAGTTACATAGAGGTTTACAGATTTTTGAAAAATCTTTTATAAGTCTTCTATAGATACCTGCTTGTCCTAGAAAACTTCTAACTCCTTTAACAGAAGTTGGGGGAGGTAGTTGTGATATAACTTCAATTTTTGCCTTATCGATTTCAATTCCTTTGTTAGACACAACATGACCTAAGACAATTTCATGTTTAACCATTAAATGACTTTTTTTTCCAACTTTGAGTCAAATTAGTTTCATAACATCTTTTTAAGACAGGTGTTAGATTTTCTAGGCAATGATAAAAAAAGTTTCCAAAAACTGAAAAATCATCCATGAATACTTCGACACATCTTTCCACTAAGTCTGAAAATATAGAAATCATGCATCTTTGAAAAGTGGCTGGGGCATTGCAAAGTCCAAAGGGCATTCTCTAAATGCAAAGGTACCAAAAGGACATGTAAAGGTGGTTTTCTCTTGGTCTTCGGGTGCTACCGGGATTTGGTTGTAACCAGAAAAACCATCAAGAAAACAATAATATTCATGATCAGCTAGTCTTTCAAGGATTTGATCAATAAATGGTAAGGGGAAGTGGTCCTTCCTATTTGCCGCATTTAATTTCCTCAAATCAATGCACATTCTATAACCGGTGATAGTTCGTGTAGGAACTAATTCATCCTTATCATTTTTAACTACTATAATTCATGATTTCTTAGGAACTACCTGAACTGACTAACCCATTTACTATCAGATATCGGGTAAATTATACCCGCATCGAGAAGCTTAAGAACTTCTTTTCTTACTGCTTCTTCCATGTGAGGGTTAAGTCTTCTTTGTCTTTCTCTAGAAGGTTTACTACCTTCTTCTAAATGTATTTTATGCATACACAAAGATGGACTAATACCTTTTAAATCTGCTAAGGACCATCCTATGGCTTCTCTATGTGACCATAAAACTTTTAACAAGCTTGCTTCTTGTTCTTCTGTTAAATCTGCAGCAATTATAACAGGTAAAGTTTTACCTTCCCCTAAAAAATACATATTTTAAGTGGGGTGGTAATAGCTTTAATTTTTCTTCAGGAGGAGATTTAACAGACGGAATAAATTCAGAATTTTCCGGTTTTATTGTTTCTTTGTTAACCTCTTCAATATTTTCTACTATTTCATCCTCTACTACTATTTCTTCAAAAAGAGATTTTAAATTTTCCACTTCTTCTTCTTCATTATTTTCATCCTCTACTTTTTCTATTTTATCAGAACTAATTTCTGATTCTGATTCTTCCTTTTTATCTTCGTCTTTATTCTTAAGAGCTTCTGCTTTTTCTCTCTCTTTTTTTTTCATCATCTTCTCGAATCTCTCTTTCTAACTCATCAATGTCAATTTTTATGGGAGGGATATGTCTATCATCATAAACTATAAATACATATTTCTCATAATCATCATCCTCATAATTTTCTTCAAAGGTTTGAGTTGTTAGTTTTTCGATTTCATCCATTGAGAAACATGCATTCATATCACTAGGTCTATTCATAGCATCAAAAACTGAGATTTCTACAATTTCACCTAGGACTGACATTGTAAGTTTATCATTCTTAACATTTATCATCGTATTGATAGTAGTCATAAAAGGTTTGCCTAACAAGATAGGAACTTCATTATTTGTGCAAATTTTCCTTTCCATCTCTAGAACCACAAAATCGATTGGAATGATTAGTTTATCAACCTGAACTAGGATGTCCTCTACTATACCCAAAGGATGTTTAACTGAACGATCAACTAATTGTAAAGACATATTAGTGGGTTTCAATTCTCTTAGCCCTAATTGTTTATAGACTGCAAAAGGCATCAAGTTAATACTTGCTCCTAAATCTAGCATGACTTTCATCTTTTTAGAGCTACCTAATGAGACTTGAATATTAAAGTTGTCTGGATCTTTTAACTTAGGGGGAAGTTCGGGTTGTAAAACTGCACTTACGTTTTCAGAAACAATAATTTTTTCATTGTTTTCGAATTTGTGTTTCTTAGAGTGAAGATCTTTGAAAAACTTAGCATAGGCTGGAATATTTTTAATAACATTAAGCAAAGGAAGGTTAACATTCACTTTGGATAACATATTATAAATTTTCGAAAATTATTTATCCATTCGGTTTTTCATAAGTCTTCTAAGGAACAGAATTGGAGGAACATATGGTGGTGGTGCCACATAAGGTTCTTCTTCTTCTTGTTCTTTATTTTCTTGTTCTACTTCTTCATGACTTTCTTCGTTTTGCACTTCTTTTTCTACCTCTTGATTATTTGTTTGATTACTAGCTTTACACCCGTGCGTTAAACGCATGTCATATATATTTTCAATTAAATTATACATAAGTAATATGAAGTGAAAAAACAAAATTAAAAGAATAAATTAAAGAGAACTGTTGAAATATATATATATATACATACATACATACATACATACATACATACATATATATATATATATATATATATATATATATATATATATATATATATATATATATATATATATATAATTGTAAAACTAATATCATGATTAAAAACTTTAACGATAATAACGATAATAAATAAAATAAACAAATAATTGTAACGTAAATATTGTGAGTTCGATGTACATAACTAAAATTATTATAACACATCAATTAAGAAAAGGTAAAATTATTAATAGAGAATACAATAAATAAATAAAATATTTTATAAATTTTAGAATATTTTTTTAAATACAACATTTGTCATTAAATATGTGCGATTACTACTATATGATCACTATGATTAAATATGTACAATTACTTCTACTATCTATCACATAACAAAATGTACGTAATCTATATTAATCAATATTAATATAATTTTTTTATCTTTTAGTTAGTGTGTTATGAAAATTAAACACATAATTAAAATGTAAGGATAAAAATATAAGTGAATTTAATTATTGCTTATTACATGAATGAAAAATATATATATATATATATATATATATATATATATATATATATTTAGAATACATCTTTAAACGAATATATATTTGTTAGATAATAAAAACTGCACAACAAATTCAAATGACGATAAACCAAAGAAAAACGACTCAAATTACATACTTCCTATAGTCATCCCTCCCCCCGAAATGACCAAAATATCTCCAACTTAAAAACTCTTTCATTAATAGTGTCACTCAAATGAGATAACACTGATAATATATGTACTTAATTATTACAACTATATATACAAATATTTAAGCTCAATTCAATAAACTATGAAATAGACATTTAAACTATGATTGCTCTCAATTCATTGTACATTTAACAGAGTATGATACTCGGCTACTTGCTCATATACATAATCACACCCATCTAGAGTCATTGTACATGTTCCCAGAGTAATTAGACTACGATTTACTTGCTCATATTCATCCTCGCTTTTCTACAATGTCAATGAGTGAAAATGGAATCCGATAATAATGATGTTGTCAACTCTCACCAGGATCATATTGATCTTTAAAAGTCAACTCATCCAACATGTCATAACTGATGCGACTACTTTTTTTTAAAGGTTGGAGGGGACATTGACTTTACTCCAACCCTTACTTTTTAATATTTTAATGTGTTGAAAGACTACAATTATAAATATATGATGTCTTTGGTGTGGCTAGAACAAATGGTGCTTCTGGTGAGGCTTTAAACACCCGACCTCTCGGTTGAGAGTAGTGATGCACCAGGGTGCTTCTGATAGGGCTTGAACACTCGAGCTCTCCGTTAAGATAAGCGAGTAGGTAAATAGGGCTTTTGGGTAAGGCTTGAACAACAACGTTGCCTCTGAAGAGGCTTGAACACCCGACCTTTCTATTGAAAGTTGTAAAGTCCAGGGCGTCTCTAGTGAGACTTAAACACCCGACCTCTCCGTTAGGAGAAGTGAGCAGTACTAGTTGAGCTAGAGCTCGTTGGTTGATGCTACTAATTTTGCCTGTGAAATTACTTGGTTATACGCAACAAAAGTGGTCACATAGCATTTATGGCTGAGTAAGTAATGTTTGTTGAGTATAAAATTAAACATGTCAGACTTTAAGGATCCATAACTGTTCATCAAATTATATTTCACTATGTACTTGTTCTTTAGCTTCTATGGATAGAATTTGTCTTAACAACAAACACAAGTAAATTAATATCAATATAGGAAGATCTTATAGTTTTTAAATTGTTATTCTTGTTTCTCTTGCATATTGGTAAAAAGAGAAAATACATCGCCTCTTAGATTGATGGTATTTAATTTCTTAATAGCTTTTTATGTTTTTTTATTTACTTATCAATACTTGTATATGTGTTCATATATAAATATAATCTTTATTTTGTAATTAGTTACGGTGGTTATCTAGTAATCTTGAGACAAGCAAATTACATTTTTCATTATATATATCTTCCTATTTTTGGTAAGTGCATTTTGAAGGGATTTTGCTATATATGGATGTATTAATTACATTTGTCATTATATATAGGAAATGTAACAAAACAAAGTGTTTCAATTTCCAATGTCATGTTAATTAGATGTTTAGTATAAAAATTAAGAAAAATGTAATATGACAAAGTGTTTCAACTTCCAACGCAGAGTAGTAATAGATTGAATAAGATCACTTACCTCTTCTCTAATTACTCTACCACTTCGCAGAGTAGTAATAGATTTTGCTTGTTCGGTTTGACTAGGGAACTTCTCTTCTTCCCTTTTCTCAATATCGACTTTTGCGAGTTTATTCTTTAAATTTTCTACTTCTTCAAGCAAATATTTCATAAGAGCAGCTTGACCTTTGCTTGCTCCATCTGATTTTGAGACTTCTTCAATTCGTAATTGACATTGATTTGGGAATTGTTGAGGTTGTAACTGTTTATTTACTCCCCATGAAAAATTAGGATGATTCCTCCAACCAGGATTATATGTGTTAGAGTATGGATCATTCCTTTGTCTTTGAGGGAACGTGTTCATGGAATTCGCCTGTTCAGAATACATAACACTAGATGGACAAAAATTAGTAACATGAGAATATAATCCATACATAGCACATGCTTCTTGAATTGGCCAATTTTCGAATTGAGCTTGCGTATCTGGCTTGTCTTGAACTTGATATAAACTTCTACTTTTACCTCTTGCATTTTTCTGTTGAGAATTTACACTTAACATCTCAAATAATTCTTCTAGTGCAAATGGTGTCATTCTATTAATAGAACCATCGGCTGCACTATCAATCATAGTTTGTAAAGCAGGCGAAAGAGCATGATAGAATTGAAGTACTAACACATCTTGAGACAAATTATGATGAGGGCACATAATAAGTAAATTTTTAAATCTATCCCAAGCTTCATGGAATGTTTCACCCGGTTCATTTTGAAAAGACATGATTTGTTTTCTATATTCTGTAAGAGATGCATGCTTATAATATTTACTTATAAACAAATCATATATTGAGCCCAAGTATAAACACTATTAGGTGTTAGATTCATAAACCATCTTTTCACCAATTCTTTTAATGCACTTGGAAAGTATTTCATTTTTACTTGGTCTTCAGTCAACCCTCCTAACGGAAAAGTATTCATTATGTACTCATAATCTCTAAGGAAACTTACTGGATCTTCGGTTGGCATTCCATGAAACGAAGGTATCGCATTGAAATAATGTCCTTTTAATTCGAAATTCTTTACTGCTTCCGGTAAGACTAGACATGATGTTACTACATTCAGTGTGTGTCGACTATAATTATTAATAGTTCTTTGATTTACTACTACTTCCATATTTCTTCTAGCAGGTTCTTCTTCTCTTTGATTCACATTGACCGGATGAACGAGATTTTGATCAATATTGTCCATTGGAGGATCAACCAGAGGATCCTCTTGATTCAATTGTTCTTGATTATCAGACTGGGTTGCTAGGTTATCAAGATCTTCTTGATTCTTTCTAATATTATTTATATCTTGATTTAGTTCTACCAGTTTAGGATTCAAAGAACTACGACCGTGCATAAAATAAATAAAGTAGTTAAAAACAACTAACTAAAAAAACAAATAAAATCTTTTTGTATTTTTATTTATTATAAAAACTGAAAACTAAAATTAAATTTACGCTACCAACAAACTAACTATGCAAACTAGCTTGTCCCCGGCAACGGCGCCAAAAACTTGATCGATGTCTTATTTTAATTATATTCCTTGCAAGTGGACAAGACTATTGTAGAATAGTTTTTGGAAGCAAGGGTTGAACCACAGAGACAAGAAGATCACAGATAGCACGATTATCGGCAGCAAATTATTAACCTAAAGGGGGTTTTTATATTGATTTTAATCTAAACTAATTATTATTCTAATGTTAACTAATTAGCAGCAATTACAATTTATGAAGATCGTATGGTGGAGGGAAATCTAGAACTAGGGTTTCACTTGTATCTCCTCTATGACTTATTTTAATAAAATATCATTCAATCTCTTGGGTTCGTTCACAAAATATAGATATAGCCTGTTGAATTGACGTTGAGTCTTCATCTTCAAATAATTCATCCATTCTATATCCTAGGCACAAGAACATATATCTAACTGTCACTTAGGTCATATATGGAATCTGACCCTAACTTATCACTCTCGTGCATCGATAGATTCAATTTATTGTGATGGTGAGCCAGTGTACGACATATGCACATTGATCATGCAATTATCCGCACCTCTAGGCCTTTATTATTCACGATTACATTCATTTGTTCAAAGTGAAATAATATAGGGATTGATAAACACCACAATCAACAAGAATTGAATGAATAAAAATATAATTAAAGCATAGATTTGATACAAGTTACCTCCCAACTCCTACATTAATGGGTGATTAGTTCATCCTTGAAGATGAACAGCTCATGGAGATGATATAATACATGAATCGATCTTCAATACTTGTAATTACAACAACTAATTATGTTATACACACTAAATCCTATTCTAAAGCTATAGAAAACTACTTTCTGGCCGTCCTCAAGCTTTGGCTACCGGCATCTATTTATACCATGGAGTTGTAGGGGGTTTAGGTCTTCCAGCCTAGTGTGAAAACCCACAAAATTGCATTCTGACCACCTTGCGGCCGCAAGTTCCTTCTTATTCTGGGGCTTTAAACTCTGGTCACACTGCCTACCTTGCGGAGGCAAGGTATGATACACTTGCGGCCGTAAGGTGTCCAGCCTTGTCTTCTGCCGTTTCTTCTTCAATTTACACTTTGACCCCTTTTTGGAATTTTCACTAAAAAGCCTTATAATTCGTATTATTTCACCTAAAACCCTGAAACTCATAAAACAACTGAAAAACACATATCAGTAGCCAACAGCCTCGTGGAATCGCCCAATTTAAGTCATAAAAGTATATGAAATCGATGTATAAAATACATCGATCACATGTATATTGTTGTTTAGGATGGATTTAGTTTCCTACCTTTTAGCTTATAAAAGATCTTGTAAATGGTGTGATCATAATACATAAGGAAAGTTTGGCACTCTTTCAATCAATCATGTATAGTTAGTATTAAATAGTGTTTGCATATATACTAACAATAATGACAAATAAAAAACTCAGCGTTGTCGTTTCGCACCACTCTAGATGATCTTGAAACATTTCCTGCACATACTGTCAACCTCATCATCATCCTTGCATTAAGAAACATCAACATTGGCACTCAGCGCGAGAACTACTCACGTCTTTTCTTGATTTTCATACATGTATGAGATACTGAAGAAGCTTTTCAGCAATCGACGATATGCTTTGGCAGTCACATGTTTACAACCATGAAGGCCTGAACTGAGGAGGAAGAGATTTACAAATCAAGCTCCCTCAAAAGTTTGAGGAATCTATAACTAAACCTCTAGAGCATGCAGTTTTGCAAGTTGGCCCCTCCAACAACCCCAATTTAACGGAAGTTAACGGTCTTTGTGACGACCCGGCCCATATTTCCAGCACGAAATCCTAAGGCCGTGTCGTTGGGACAACGTAAGAAGAGAACAAGCACCTGCTAAACAATAGTGCAAGTCAAACAGTCGAGCTATCAAGCTCTAAACACGAACGTGAAGCCATACAAAAATACGGGTCAACAAAAATTGAAGATGTGGAAGAGTTAACAAGTGAAACCCCGAGCTATAGAGCTCAAAACTAAAACAAATGGAACCAAGAGAGACGTTGTCTCACAAGGCTCAACATAAAACTCGCGTGCTGGAACATTGCAGATACAGAACAAACCCTCGACACTCCAGGCTGCCGTTTCCACAAAGGACCAACCTAATTAACAATAATAACCCAACGGATAAATCATACCGGATAACAACAACATAACAACAACAACAACAAAAGGAATAATAAATGCCCTAAGGCTACTGCTCATCTGGAAGACAACTGAATAAATTCTATAACTTAAGAATACAAGCTTGACTATAATGTTGGCTACAGGAAGTAAACCAACAAGACCAAAACGCAATCTACCTGACCGTAAATTTTATATAACTTTACACACAACATCGTTCTCAACTGAAAAGAGAATAAATATAAAAATAATGGTACGAGGAGACAAGGGGACTCCGCGAGCTACAACTCGGAAGGAACAACTGCCATCAGCACGAACTACACAACCTCAACTCGAGCTATCGATCCTCTGTGTATTGCTACAAACGGGATCTACTAGGCCTCAACGCAGCTAACGAATAACTGAAACTAGAAAACAAAGCACGAAATGAGTCATAAAGACTCAGTACGCTACTACAAAAAAATATAACATAATATGAAATATTGTTATAAATAGTCATGTTGTCACGCTATGACGATGAGAACCCATGAAGACATATCGTATAATTATTTACTCCACGCGAAACCTTTTCTTTCCTTTACCAATGCAATAACTTGAACCAGGGTGTATTCCCCCATTCACAAACAAATCAAGTGAGTTAGAACATGATTCACATAAGAATCATCAAGCAGAAGTATACATATCTATATATGTGTATACACATATCAAGTGTCTTAGAGAATCGTCATGTATAAGTATATATATATATATATATATATATATATATATATACATATCAAGTCTTTTCATAATGCACAATCAATACAAACATGGTCATTTAGATCCCATGTTCAACTAACACTTTGTTATCACATAAGTGGTCATAGTAAGCCACATAGGAGTTCAAGAAGGTACAAAAGTAGTGTCGTTGTGTTTGCTCCTGCAATCACAATCGTTAATCATGAACGTGTTGCCGGATGCACGTGAGTGATACATCAACCTGTCGAGGTGATGCTCGGGTGAATAGCACTAACCAGGTTGTTCTATTGGTTACGAAAGTTGGGGCTACTTCCCCACTGTGATCAGCAGCGGAGGGTGTGTGAATCGAATCCGGTACGGCGATACATAGAAATCACGAATCCCATATTTCGTGAAAACGATGCATCGTCCTACCATCAACGCATGAATTCAAGTAATGTCAGCTAGACTTATATGAAATGCTCTAATAGATGTTTACTTGTCATGAAATCAAATAGGGATCGAGCAAACTCGTCCAATGTCATGTAGGTTTATTACTCTACTAAAATCATGAAATTATGACTATCATTGCTAAAATCAAGGAAATCACGTTAGGAGCTCGATTGAGTATCGAAAGTACAAGTTTCAAGTTATCCACTCAATTCAGTCCAATTTCCAAAAGCTAGTGATCTAGACAAATGGATTCTAAATGTCGTAGGATCTCACCACGATCCTCATAAAATCCAATTGTTCCTTAAACTCGACTCCTTTGAGTCTTTCCTACGATTCATCCCAAATAGAGTATAAATGTTATATGCATTTCTAACTCTTCTATGCTCTCGTTTAAGGCATAACTAGGTTCTCGTTCCATTTAGGAACCCTAATTCACGCATCACTTAGTGAAGTAGAACATGAAAGCCTAAGTTGATTACTATCAAATCAAGCTCTAGTTCAATTCAAGTTCATAATTCCACATATAAGTGGGATCCAAATTTCATGCAAGTTAACAACCCAATAGTAGAACACGTAAGAAGACAAGAAACACTATATGTGATCACGCTTTTTTTTGTGGTGACCTTGTCTTGTCGTCCACGTGTGAGTAAGGATGAGGTGGCGGTCGCTGGTTCGTCCTTCTTGCTTGACCTGCACAAATTAAACAACAAACACCGTTAAGGAGTCGGGGCGGCCCGACTAGAACCCTCCGGTGTTAGAGTAAGGTTTCCGGTGGAAGGATGGTAATAAATATGTCGTGATAAGTGTTTGATAAGGGGCTATGATAAGAGAGTTGTGATATCTCTGAAATTACTTACCTTCACATTAAATGTGCACTCTCTATTTATACCTGATATTTATGTTGACGTGGCGGCTGGTGACTGAGGGGCATAAAGCGGCAATCATTAAATGTGTTGAGGGTTTTTGTCAGAAATAAGTGAACTGTGCGTTTGTCAGAGAGTTGGTGTTTGCGTGCAGCGGTTTTCTCGGGCCTGGGGAAGCAGTTTGTCAGGCCGGATGATGATTGATCAAGAGCCGAGGCCGAGCGGTTTTGTGTTAAAGTGTTTATTATTGCCGACGCTGAGGACACAAGAGACCGATTTGGTGACGAGGCCGAGGGCATCAGAGGTGATCAGGCCAGCCGAGGCTGAAGTTGTTTATTGTGCCGAAGGTCATCGCGCCGAGGCTGAAGCGTTTATCTTAGGGGCGAGTGGTTCTGACTTCGTTACTAGTGGCTTTCTAAGTGGGGCCCATTATTGTCCCGAGGGTCACTGTGCCGAGGGTCAATTCCTCTTTTAACCTTTCGTTCTCTACTTTTTGGCCGCTCGACGCCGAGAAGGCCAAGAAGTATTCTCATTGTTTGGTGGTAAGAGGTTGGCGTCGCGTTTTTTGTCGAAGGTGACTGCGAGGCTTAAGTCGAGGCTGATGCCGAGCTTTTTGACGAGATGGTTGGAAGTTTATGGGATGTTTTCGTATATTCGTTCAATCAGACGCTTTCGCTTTTTCAGTCCGCACGCCATTAAATGCAAGTTTTCAAGGTTTCTTGGTTTCGTTGGGCGAAGCATGACCTCGAAAAGTTTTTAATGCCGCCTTTTCCTTCCCGAATCCCCGAGGAATCGTGATGCGGTGTCGCTTTTGGGGTTTGCCTCGTAAAAACACGCAGTGCTCCACCCGATGAATTTCGTGGCTCCGCCCGAAACGATGTCGTTGCAGGGGGGGTATAAGAGCCTTCTTTTTCATCTTTTTACTTTTAATGCTTCCATTTTCTTCTTGCCTTATTTTGCTCACTGCGTTTTAGGCGATTTCTGGCAGTTCCCGTCCTGTTGCGTCCTACTCCGTTTGAAGCCCGTAAGTGTTTTCCTTCTTTTTTCCACGTTTCCCTCTTCTTTTGGAGGTTTCCACGGTCTTTTGTGTGTTTTTCCGACCTGTTACAAAGTTTAGGGTCTGTACCTCCATCTGGGTTTTAACTTTTCCGGCTTCTTCTTGCTTTTTTCAGGCGTGTTTTCCACTTTCCTGTAGATTTCTCCGGCGGTCTTCCCAGCTTGACTTTATTTGGTACGGTTTTTCTATCCTTTCCTTTGTTTTTCAGGCTATGTCTCGTAGGATCCATTTTCCGATTTTTTTCCTCTTCTTCGTCTTCTAGCAGGGTAATTCGAATACCCTTGTCGGTTAGGAGTCCTCCTCTTCCTCTTCCTAGTAACGTGGCCGAGGCCGGCTCGGCCGAGAACGCTCGAGTGAGTCTCCGTGGTCGAGGATCTTTCTCGTGCCCCGTACCTTTTTGGTGTAGCCCGTCCTCGCCGAGGATTCCCCGAGGTTTCGGCCAATCCCTGATGCCTGGATTCGACCTCGGTGGTTTTGAGGGTGGTAGCCTATGTGACGATGAAGCTGAGTATGTACCTCGCGGTCCTGCTTGGAGAGGTGTTGAGGTGAGAGTTTGTTTGGTCGAGGAGATTCTAGTGGACACCGTGATCCATAAGGAGACGACCGTGGGCCCTTTGAGCTCGAAGAGTTCTGGGTCATGTTCGATTTCTTCGATAGGTTCGGATGGCGAGGGCTCATTCCTTGAGTCACTTTGGGAAGTCTCCTCACGGGTCCTATGTATAGGCA
>CM028384.1:8079254-8109640 GCA_013146195.2 Codonopsis lanceolata | reverse complement strand
AAAGAGGCGGTCTGGCGGCCTAATTGATGAAACGGCCTTTGTAGCCTTGGAGCATACCGGGCATGTATCAAGCGTATCGCCCAGGACTTTCAATAAAAAGTCAGGCGAGATATTCAAGTCGGAGACCTCGTGCTTCGAGAAAAACCCCCAGTTATGTTGATACTAGGGGGAAAATGGAAGTCTCCACGGATGGGACCATACATTGTTAAGGAGATCCGATCGGGAGGTGCCGTGTTTCTCACCAAGATGGGGAAGATGCAGTCCGGCCATTCAACCTCGACAAACTCAAAAGGTATTACGCTGAGCCATCTGTCCGACTAATGCTTCCTCTCTCGGCCGGCTAGGGCTGAAAAAAACCGAAAAGAGCCGATCTAGGCAAAAATTAGGGCATATAAAAAAAGACAAAAAAAAGAGGAAATATAATAATAAAAAAAAGAGCTCGCTAATTTGAAAACCCGAAAGAGCGGTCTAGGCAAAAATTAGAGCATATAAAATAAATAAAATAAAAGGGCTCGCTAGGTTGAAAACCGAAAGAGGCGATCTAGGCAAAAGTTAGAGCATAAAAAATGAAAATAAAAATAAAAAAAAAAAAAAAAAAGGGAGAGGGAAGGCATTATTTGAAGCCATCAGCGTACTATCTCCGGTCTTCAAGACATCAGAGACTCGACTGACAAAAGAGAAAAACCACGACAAAGCAGCTCACATTAAAACACTAAAATATAAATTTTACAGGTCCTAAGGTGCAACTTAGGAATATTATTAAGACATCTATATTATACATTATTTGCATTTGTACATATCTATATCTGCCTATACCCGTTGTTTTCCCGAAACAATCCTTTTCTTGCGACCATAGCCCGCAGCGGTCCATCGGTGCTGCGGCGTCCACGGCGGGCCCGTATACTCCTTCTGCGGGCGCGAGAAGAAGCTCTAGACTTCATCGGCATGAGAGCCACGGATGTGTCTCCCTCTTCATCATCGGCATCTCCATTCTCTTGAGGCTAGCCGTACCGGACCCGCTTCATCGGTTACGAGACGGCACCCCATACGGTGGGGAGGAGGAGCAGCCATCTCTTGTTCCCAGGGGTTGTCCTGTCTGCTTGCCAAGCTTAGCCGCGGAAGCTCATGGCCACCAGTTCTCGAGGCGTACCGATCGAGGGAGGATCGAGGCATTTCCTGTTCCCATGGGTTAGGTTGTTGACCAACATCACTCAATCTGCGGGAAGTATTCTTTGGGACCAGTATCCGGTCGGGGGCCGTCGAGCATCGAGACCATGAACCCGTCGAAATTAAAGCTTCAAGCCGAGGAACAACCAATCTGAACTATCAATGTCCTCGCCTACCTCCAGGCAGGCGAACATCCACTCCATTGGTTATATGATGGCCGGGATATGTCTCAAATCACAGCAGAATAGGCGAGGCGGCCCCTCGGCGGCCACCATAACCCATGCCGGATACCCAGGGATAGAAGCATATAATCCAGAATATGGGTATGCTACCTCCCGATCACAATCGGCATCTCTAAGCCACATGTCATGGATATTGGAACCCAGGCGATCATTAGTGAACTCCCTTCCCATGTATATAGGGCGGGAAGTGTCTAGGATCACTTGCTCCCTTCAAGCTGCCGCAAAATCCGGTCGGTTGGTAAAGAGAATCTATAAAGGCCCGACATCACCACACAGGCTGGTACTCATCGAGTGGCGGAGAAAAAGCTAGATTTCAGTGGCGGGCGACCAGATTATATCCATTGAGCCCAGGCGATAGAAGTGATGGGTCGATCAATATCGAGAATAATTAGTGCGGGAAAATGCCGCGCATTCCATAAAGGAGGGATCATAAGCGCTCAGCGGCACGGGACTGGACCCAAAGAAAATGCTCTTCCGACCACATGTGGATCGAGAATAGGGCGCGGTGAGGAACAATTCATTCAGCAAGCGATCGGGCCGCGAAAGTCTGCCAAAATCACGGAACAATGTTCGGCGATCCGAGCTGTAATGCTAAGTCTACGACCCGCTCATCTACTAATCCGGGTAGACCAACTATCAAATATCTCCCTACTAAGCGAGAGAAAAAGGCATTGTTAATCGTGATAGTCCACCGTCGTCTTCAATATATTACGTGAAGGCTCGGGAAGAACCATCAAGTTAAAAAGTCCCCATTAATGAAAACACAGGTAGCCGGCGGGTAGAATTGAAAAGAGCTCCTAATAGCCATGTACGGACGCCTTACGTAGGCGGAGTCAGCGATCTGGCAGTAGGTGCCACTCAAGCATAGCCTGAGAACTCCTCGAAGGTGGGACACATCTCGTTCATGCCAAAATTAAACAAGTGATCCGTAGGAGACCAAAACCTGGCGGCTCCCCTCAACATGTCCCAATTTATTATGACGTTCCGCCAGGATAAAAGGCACCTGAACCCGAAAAGATGTTCGAACAGTTCCCTTTCGTCAGATCGCAAAGAAAGGATCCAGAAATCCAGAGCATTTTCATAAACCTCAATCTCCAGAGCTGTAGGAATGCGGGCGGCCATTTATAAGAAATGTGAGAATTTTATCGTGGCTGAATGAGGCTATGGCAAGCAATGAAGAGAAGTGAATTTAGAAAGAAAGAACGAATGAATGGCGAAGGCGAGCTCGTTTCCTTCGCCAAATTTATACCGCAAACGGAGAAGACGAACAATTCAGCGCATAGTGCCCAAATAGTGACGAAAATAGTGTCTGCATAGGAAAACCATGGTGCCACCAAGAAGCCTCTTGGTGCCGCACCATGGCTTGCATTGGCAGCACCAGAAATGTCCAATGTGTGATGAAAATTCCGCCCGGTATCCTGGTTTGGTGATCCGACAATCTGCTGTTTCTGCGTCTGATCGTGGAAGGAAAAGAAAAACCTATAAAGGAGGCTATAACCACGGACTCAACAGCTGCAATGCACCGAATAAATAAGAGATTCGACCATTTTTCCCGTTCCGATATCACCCGAAAAACCCGCTCTTATCCAAAGGTGTATTCTCAAAAATCCCTTTTTTCAAAGTACAGCGTGCCATTACATTTTAGATAATTGGTATAGTCTTATTTTCTGTGTGAATTTATTTTTGCATGTGTAACATACTGCATCATATACATTATATTGCATTATATCATAATGTTTGTACAGGTTTCTTTTACAAAAACAAAAACAAAAATAAAAAAATGCAAAAATAAGAGAATAAAAAAAAGAGATACTAATGTTCGCAGGAATCCAAAGCTAATGTGCTCGGGACGACTGGCTTCTGGGAAAACCACCACCCCTGACCCTGGGACCCGTTGCGAATCCTCGACCTGCCCGGCGCGCTTGACCCGTCATCATCATCATCATCATCATCGTCATCTCGGCGTCTAGGCGCGAGCTCCCCTTACAAGAAAATTCATCGACCAACCGATATACTTGGCGATGCTAAAAGCCCCGGCCTTTCTTGTAAGGTAGACACGTTCACGGAAAAAAATGAAAATGAAAAAAAATGTTTCAGTCCCGAAAGAAAGAAAAAATGTCAGTCTAAAAAAAATGTGAGAAAAAAAAATATAATATATAATAAAAGAAAGAGACAATAAAGGTGGATGTGTCTACCGAACGAGCCTGCTCCGGGACGCGACGCTCCTCCGGGATCTCGACATCAGGAAGAACCTGCTCTACTAATCCACCGCCCCACTCATACTGGAAAGTGGAGAAAATATCATCGGGCTCCGTAAACATCAGGTTCTCATCGAGACGTGAAGTGGATGACCCAGGCCTGACAGTAGCATCAGAATGCCGCTGGGCATGGGGCATAACAGAGGAGGAGGAGGGATGCGGCTCTAATCTCGGGAAATCCTCGTATGACATATTGGATAATCATCGTGGGAACGAGGTATTTCCCCAAGCATTGAGACCGGTCGGGCAGTCGCTCAGGCTCTATCACCCAAGCAGGAGGCCAAGGAGGCACCACTGGAGCCATTAGAGAAGATTGGTGTTGACGATTCACCCGCTCGCCCATGTACAAAGAATCCACCATGATGGAAACCATCAATATCCGGCAGCGGCTGAGCATCAAAGTAGTATGATAATGACCCTCCAGGCCTTCCCAGGGAAGAAAATGCACTGAGCCAGGACTGGAGCCAACAATTCGCTCCAGCACTCTTCCCCTGGTTTTGCAACCACCGTCGTCACTCGGATCAACCCTATTACTGTCAACATACTGGGACACATACGGAGGCTGGTAGACCCGTCGAATGAGGCGCCCCGGCGAAAATCTGAAGAATGAGAAGGCCCAGACCTGCAAAAAAAAAAAATATGTTGTCGAAAAAAAAAATAATAATAATAAAATAATAAAAAATGATGATGCATAAGGAAAAAAAATGAATGAATGAAAAAGAAGGAAAAGGCATGTACCTCCCACGCTGGGGCAAACCCATTCAGGGTCAGTGAATCATTTCGGCTGGCTCTGTCCATGGAAGCATATAATTCAGTCAAACCAGCCTGTCCCCAATCATATGAAGGGATTCGATCGAAGTCCGCAAGACAAGCTAAGACGGAGGCTCTCAGGGTGACAGAAGAATTAGCAAAAAGTGATGAGCCGAGAAAGAAAAAGAGAAAAGCTCGGGCCCCTCGAGTAATAGCGGCCTCATCATCAGCTAGTACCTGCCCCGCATTATTAAGAAGCCAGTGTCGAACGCTGCTAATATATACCTCATCCGACGATTTGAAGCGAGGCTCGAAGCCCGAGAGGTCTGATCTCCTCCCTACGATGTCGGAGAGTAAAATCAAGAGCCGGGTCTCCCTATCTTTGGTAGGGATTCAGTAATTGCAGGTGAAATCGCAAGGAGTCATGGTCGCCTCCCAGTGAAATGAAAAGTATGGGTGGTGTCCCACGGAAGTCCGAAACACGTCAAAGATAGGAAGAAAGGCGGTAAAATGGGTGAAGGAATGCAAGAAGGTCTTTGAAGCTTGAACCCTCTACCAACGATTGCGACTTCGGGTAACATATCAAAAATTATAGCCACATCATTATATGATACCCGAACTCTCTCAAACTTCCTGCGAACCTGAAAGAAAAAAAAGAGGTAAGATCTCTACCCTTATTTCCTTCTTTGTACAGTTCTTTAAGTAAATAATGAACATATCACATACTTCATGATTTTTTCTTTTAGCAATAATAATAAATAAATAAAAATCTCTTGTTCATATCAAAAAAAAAAAAAAAAAAAAAAAGAGGAAAGAATAAATAATTCTTTAAATTGTTACATACCATTTTCATACATGTGCATAAATTTACATGTAAACAAACATCATTCTTTTTCAAAAGTTAATAATAAAAAAAATCATAAAAAAAATCATAAAAAAATAATAAAAAAACAACAAAAACAATTTTTATATGTAATATTCTGCATATAAATAATTAATTTTGCATCTCAAATATCATTAAAAAAATGTATATTTAAAACTGCATTTGCCATGAGCACAATAAAATATGAAAAATTCATGCATCATCTTATAAGTGTTCTACATTGCATCTGCATCAAATAAAATGATTCATGCATTCATATTGTGCATTTCATTTGTCCAATAAGCTGCCATAGAGGTACAACAAAAAGAAGGTAAAGTACCACCAATCATCAAAATAAATATCTTTGTGGTATTTACTATACCCCTGCAGCAGTTGCATGCTTGGAAAATGAATCTAAGGGCATGAAAAATATCTGTTTTGTCCTGTTTTTATCCGAAAATATGTCCGAAAAGCATTTCGGAAAAATTAAATTTGTACTCCGAATATTCCGTTTCGCGATTCTATTGCATGCAAAAATGTGATTTAGCGTAAAACATGCATCATATAGCCTCATTTGCATTTAGAATATAAATCATGCATAGTAGGGTCAAATAGTGACCACTAGTTCAAATCATGCATCGCAAAAATAAATCATAGAAATTGCATACATTATCGCTCAATTGCATCATTTAGGCATAAATAGGACATGCATATGCGTTACTAATAAAGTCAAGAGCGCTCCAAAAGTCCCAAAGAGTGCATGAATTTAGCAGATCTGAAAAATAGCCAGGAAAATTGCTAGAAAAGAGAAATCTTACAGTGGTCAGAGGAAGATTAGACACGTGGGTGTCCCGATCTCGCAGAAGGTTGCCCCAGTCATCCTTAGAGTACGTATAATTGAGCCGGTTCCGAACCAAGCTAGGAGGTTCTCTCCTCCTCCCACCAGATTCTGGGCGCATCAGTGCTTTCCCCTTCCTGGATCGCGAAGAAGATGTCATCTGCTAAGTAAAACACTGAAATTGGCGGAAGAAAATCGAGAAAAGGAGCAAAAATGAAGAAAATAAAAAAAAAAAAGAGAGAGAAGGCAGTGGCTATGGCGAGCGGCAGAAATGAGAAATGAAGAAAAGAGAAAGAGGAGCAGTAGCTCCTTTCTCACTCACTCTCGTCCATATTAGGAGGAAATAGGAAATTTTCCCTTTTCCCCCTCCAAAGTTTGAAGCTGCAACACTTTGGTCCTCGAGTTTCAAAATTTTCAAGATGGTCCCTGAGCCTAACAGAAAGTTAACGAAGTTAGTCTTGTTAACCAAAATTCGCGACCATTCCCCAAAGGACAAAGGAAATAACATCCCCAACATATCAAAAAAAAAATGATGATCAGAAAAAAAAAAAAAAAAAAAAAAAAAAGAAAAAGAAAAAAAATCAAAAGAAAAGAAAAGAAAAAAAAAGTGAGCAAGAATAAGATCCCGACATCGGTAGAACTACGTTTGGTCCGATTCATGAAAAGGATACTTAGGCAGCCTATCTTTATAGGTCTGACCATCACAAAAAAAAAAAAAAAAAAAAAAAAAGAGAATAAATTCCCCAGCAAGAGTGGCAGAAATGTCAGAATCAACCGAATCCGCGGCAGCCACCCGGGTGCAAAAGGTAAGTCAGGTACAGTATTCCTACCCTGACTCTAGAATAATTTCCTTTTTAGGAAAAATTTGAAATTTTGAAAAAAAGAAAAAAAAAACTTTGCTTTGTTTTTCAAATAAAAAAAACTCTCTTTTAAATTGAGTTTTGATTTCAAAAATAAAAAAAAAAGGAATATTTCAAAAACAAAAAAAAGAGGAATATTTCAAAAAACACAAAAAAAGAGGAATCTTTGAAAAAACAAAAAAAAACAGGGAGAGAAAGAAAGAGGAAGGAAAAAGAATATTTTCCACTTAACAATTTTCGAAAATACTTGAAGAATGATTAATTTGCCGTGCTCGGCGACGGATCTTTATCGGTCGAGCACAGTTTTCTGGATATTTGAAAATTTTCGGGTTATGTGTGGAAAGGAGGCAGCGACCAGCTAGACATAACTTAGAAAATTCTTCTTAACACATTTCAACGACAAGGTATTGACCGGTTGAAATTTTGAAATGTGGTGGCAGAAAAACATTCAAATCTTCATACCGTATTTGACAACGGTTTCGGACCGGAAGAATACGGCTTTTTCGAAAACACAAAAATCTTTTTCCGTTGTGTTCTCGATCGGGCTCGACCCGAAGAACATGACATCCTCACCTTGGTTGTAGTTTAGGGTTTTGGCCTGAACTACGCTTGGTCTGATTTCCTTTAATAGGGAATACGTAGGCATCCTACATTAGTAGGTCCGACCATCAGAGCACATTAAATTCACATCTGCTTAAAACTTCGATAATTTTTTATAACCGACTAAAAATGTCTAGGTTATAGAGTTTGGATAGCATGCTCACTGTGCATTATAACTGCTACCAATTGCATTCTCCCGTTCTTAAATGAACGAAATTGGAGAGTCTCTTGTTTATCAACGATGTTCGTCTACTCAGTAAGCCTTAAGGTTACCCGTAGACTCCATCGTTGAGGGGCTCTAGACACCCCAATTCGTACCCACGATATGTGGCCCGACATAAAATATCAAGAAGCTGTTAAAACTTAACAAATGTCAAGTTGCGGAGTCAAAAATGCAAAAGTAAAGCGAGGATCTTGAAAGCGATGAAGCTGAGGGGGTAAAATGCAAAAAGTTGAAACTTCCAAGGCATGATGGTGCCGCACCAAGGGGTCCCTTGGCCGCACCATCATCTTCACTGTGCACTTCTCTCAGGTTGCCATGGTACAAATTTTGAAGCACAGAGTACAACTCACCAATGCAGGCTGAACAAACGAAGGAATTCCCAGCGTGTCCTCAGTCTCTACTATAAATAGAGACCCCCGGCCTCTCATTTCGCTTGCTCATTTTACGCGATAGAAAAATCGCAGCGAAGCTCTGCTTCTGCGATTCCTCCGATAGGTTAGTACGAGAGGTGCGAGATAGGTGAGTGGAAACCCCTATAATCTCCAAACCCCGTCCAAACTCTGCCAGATCAAAAACCCATAGGTTATAAGTGATCCCTAGCCTAGTTGTTAGGTATCCACCTCAAATCCCCAGTCCAAAAATCCCAAAATAAGTCGTTACTCTGCCCGAGTAACGAGCTAAAAAAGTCAAAAACTAAGTCTAGGTTCCGCCCAACTAGAAAGGCCAAAACCTACCCAAATAAAGGCGTCACTCTGCAGAGTTGATAAGCCCAAACTTCAAAAATCAGCGGTCATCACCGGTTCAAAACAAAAAGACTCCCTCTCCCTGAAGGACAGAGCGAGCACACCGCCGCTCTAAAAGGTAATACCTTTAAGGGCGTATTTTATTTTATTTGTATTTTTTTCCTTTTATTTAATTTTCAAAAGTTGTTATTTAAATCCGGCGCAATGTAGCCAATATAAGTTGTTGTGCTTCCCGGATTAGATTTGGAAATATTATGTAAAAGAGCCGTTATAATGGCCAAATATTCTTAAATGTATATGTAATTATTGGAAAGAGACGGTTGCGAGTCCGTAAATAATGTAGCCACGAATGTATCTGTTTAAATTTCCCTTGTCATAATAATACCTTATTTATTTGCTAGATAAATATAACAATGAGCATACTTCAGCCAAAAACGTTTTGAGACCGAAAGGGCGAGTTGGGTGCCTAGCACCTTCCCAACTCGTAACTTAGCCCCCGAACCCACTTTCTAAAATCTCTGGTTTTCTCTTCTGGTTTCTCTTTATTTTTGCCTTAAAATAAAGATGGCGACTCTAAAACTTTCAGATCCAGTGGGGCCTCGCAACATTCCCTCTTTGCACTTTCCTGTTCTACCCTAAAAAAGGGAGATACGGGAATGGAGGGGTGATGCATTCCCATATCCTGGTATCCCCTAAACAAGGGATAACTTGATGCGGGAAACCCATAGTTCCCATAGTGATCTGAATGGGCCATAAGGCTATTTTTAATAAATCCATAGTGGGGGCGTCGCAATATCCTTTCTTGCACTTCTCTATTTTCCCCTAAAGAAAACCGGGGAGAATGGGAATGGAAGGGTAATGCATTCCCATATCCTGTTATCCCCGAAATAAGGGATAACTTGACATGGAAAACCATTAGTTCCCATTTTGGATACAAAATCCACTCAAGGCAACCGAGGCACATTCAAACGTGCTAACATAGACAACACTCCTCTCGCACTTTGGATTTCGTCTTCCCCTAAACAAGGGAGGGTGGAGCGAGGCGTGGTGTCCCGCATCCGCGTCGCGCACCCCTATCCAGGCGCGGGCGCAGTCGCACCAGGGAACCTCACAACTAGTCGTTTGATACGAGATACATGCATAGGGGTCAGATCATAAAATATAAGAATCAGTTCAGAAGATACATATTTGAGTAGAATGGCCGCCAAAAACAAATAGACTGTGACAGAGACCAGCAATGGACATGATATTTTGGGATCATAAATAAAAGCTCCTGAGTATGCCCCACACCCCGAATTCTAGAACTGGCTAAAAAAGGAATTGGATGCCCATGTGGAAAAGAGTAACAAACCAAGTGGTTGGCAATCTTTTGGAAAGTTTTGCAAAAACTCTCTCTACCATCTCTCAAAAAATCAAAAATCTAAAACCTCTTCCCAATAGTTCTCTCTTTCCAGAGATAAACTTTTCCGACCTAACAGAAAATATTCTCTTTCAAGCTTACAAAAATCAACCAAACACCAATTCTATTTCCCAAAATAGTATCATCCCAAATATTTATAACCTCAATCCAACAGCTACCCCAGACACCAATCTTGAGCTCATTCACCGAAATGCATGTTTCCATAACCAAAAAAACTACCTCCCTCTGGACCCTTCAAACACCTATACCCAGCAAATGTCCTACGGAACCCTGATCGGAATGATTTGTGGGCATGAAAAAGAACAACCTCTCTCGAATAGAAGCGCATACAATCAATTCCTGGCACAATATTTGACAAACCAAAAAGATATCCAACCTAGTCACTCAACCAAATCCCAACCAAAAGCCTCACCCCAACCAAAAGGAAGGAGGGAGATCCAGAGACATTATGATGACTTGCCTGTTTCAAGGTCCATGATCTTCCAAACACTATGGGCTCATGGAAAGTTTAAACCAATCGCAAATTATATACCGCCAAGCCCATTACCTAGTTCATGGAACCATGCCCAGTATTGTGAGTACTATCGCTGCAGAGGTCATCTCACAGACAAGTGCTACTCCCTCAAGAATGCTATCTAGGACCTCATTAACGATAAGATCATCTCGGTGGCAGGCACAAGGGAACAAAACTTGGTACATGATCAAGCAAAGAAAGTGTGACAAAGATCAAGAATATGTATTCAGTTAGAATAAACATGTATTATACCCCTATTGAAATAAAAGAGCCTAGCTGTAACATTCTCTCTTGGGACACTATCCTGGGTAGCCAAAATACCAGTAGCACTGAAAAAGCTACTTGGATCGGTGGGGATGTCAGTCACCTTACCAGGTCTGGTCGGGCATACCAACCAAACCAAGAAGATGGTGATCACTCTGGTAAAGACAAATAAATAGATGCTGGGGCTAAAAGTATAGAAGATACCCTGCTAGCTCAGATGAAGAAAACCCAAGCAAACATATCTATCTGGGGCTTGCTATGTGCTTCCAAAACCCATCGTGACACACTGGCCAAATCCCTAAGTCAGGCAGTCATCCCTATTGAAACCTCTCCAGATGAGCTCACCCAAATGATCGAAAATATACACTTTGAGCTCACCCAGATGCCTATCTCATGTTTCATGAACCCTGGCTAGACCAAAATGGGAAGAGACGCCTTGCTTGGTAAATCTTCGAAGTCTCGCCACTAATGAAATGGAACATGTTACCCTAGAGCCCCGTAGCCCCGCATATGAAACTGTAAAAGTCCAAAATACATGGACTATAGATCAAGATGACTGTGCCCTGGCCTTGTTAGGTGATGCTTTCATAGGAGATAGCTTCCTGGGAACGATTGATGGAGGGGTTAGCTATGAAAAACTCCCAGCCGAATTCGAGTCCATTGTTGATAACCCCCTACAAAATTGGTATACTACGACCGACCCTCTCCTGACAACCACATATTTAGTGGACCGTTTCGGATAAACTATTCCCCTTTCTTCCTTTTTAGCCTTACGGATTGGTCATCTACTGGTCCGCTCCCTAAAATTGAGGATCTCAAACCCGGGGACTCAATAATGTAACCAACCCTGTACAGTCTACTATTAATAATGAAAATCTTGATGTCTTCACGTATTCCTTAGTTGCACCTACGTTAAAAGACGAATTAATTAGCATTAATAATGAGTCATTTAACGAAATAGACCCGAACGATAAAGGTTACTTACTTGAGCTCGCCAAGTCAGTCAAGCACCAAGAAAAGCACCGATAGCAGCATCAGAAGAATACTTGTCTAGGGCTGAATGGTGAAATCAAAGAGGTCAGAATCAACAGCTACTTGCAAGGTCATAAAGGGCAGCATTGATCAGTCTACTCAAAGAATTTGTAGACATCTTCCCATGGTCCTACGAAGACATGTCTGGACTAGATCCAACCATAATAGAGCACCAAATCCCGACATACCCAGATGCAAAGCCAGTCAAGCAGAAACTTCGCTGAATCAAGCTAGAATGGTCACTGAAAGTAAAAGAAGAAATCATGAAACAGATGCATGTCAAGTTTATCCGGGTAGTTGAATACCCAATTTGGCTGTCAAATATAGTGACTGTTCCAAAACTCAATGGAAAGGTTCGGATCTGTGTGGACTTCGCGACCTCAACAAGGCGTCGCCCAAAGATGACTTATATCTACCCAACATCGATATTGTGGTAGACGATGTGGCTTTTCACAAGATAAGAACCTTTGTAGACGGCATGCTGGGCTACAATCAAATTAAAATGGCAACAGAAGACCAAGAAAAAACTTCATTCATCACCCCTGAGGAACCTACTGTTATACTGTCATGCCATTTTGGCTGAAAAACACTGGGGCTACAAACCAGAGGGCCGCCACTACCCTTTTCCACGATATGATACATAAAGAGGTCGAGGTGTACGTAGACGATATGATTGTGCATTCCAACGATACAGATGATGCACATGTCAAAGACCTTCGAAAATTCTTCCAAAGGTTAAGAAAACACCAAATGAAGCTCAACCCAACCAAATGCACATTCAGAGTCACCAAGGGCAAAGTCCTAGGGTTCCTGGTAACTGAGCAGGGCATCGAAATAGAACCAGCCAAAATAAAAGCCATCATAGACATGCCGCAGCCAAAAACCCCAACGGAAGTCAAAGGGTTCCTGGGCCGATTGCAATATACCATTCGTTTCATCAGGCACCTAACCTCCATATGTGAGCCACTATTCAAACTCCTGAAGAAAGACATTGACCGAGTCTGGGACGAATAATACCAGCTAGCCTTCGAAAAAGTCAAAAAAAAAAATACCTTGCCAGCCCACCCATGATAACTCCTCCACATACACATAAACCCCTCCTCCTATACCTAACCTGTCACAGACACGACAATAGGGGCTATGCTCGCACAAGAAAAAGAAGTCCTATCATTAAGGGTTATGATGGAATCAGAAGTATCTGAAATTCACTAGGCCAAACAGCGCTACGAAGAGTTAGGCATGTTAAATGAACGTCGACTGCTAGTTTTAGAGCACAATCGGGCATATCAAAAACGAATAGCTCGAGCATTCAACAAAAGAGTCAAAGGCTGTAATATCCAAGTAGGAGACCTGGTACTCCACGAAAAACCCCATAGTTACATTGACAATAAGGGAAAATGGAAGTCTCCTTGGATGAGACCCTATATCGTCAAACAGATCCAGTCAGGAGATCCGGTACTCCTCACCAACTAAGATGGAAAAGATCTCATTCAGCCCGTCAACATGGATAAACTCAAAAGTTACTATGCATGAATAAAATCATCTGGCAACTGTATCTCTCTCCAGCTCGCTAGATTGAAAACCCGAAAGGACAGTCTAGGCAAAAATTAAACTATATATATATATATATATATATATATATATATATATATATATATGCAATGAGAATAAGGGCTCGCTAGATTAAAAACCAGAAAGGGCAGGCAAAAGTTAGAGCAAAAAAAAAAGGAGAATGAGAGAGAAAATAGTCTCTAGCATTTTATCTCCAGCAGAACGAAGGTCTTCAACATCTTCAGGTCCAGGCAAACAAGGGTCAGACATGTATCAGACATGTTGACCACATGGGAAGAGACTTCTTATGACATGGAAAGGCAGCTCGTCTTGGTCTTGACTAGCTAAAAGAAAAACCACGGCAAGGCAAATGAGAACACACCATCAAAATATAAAAAATCCATAAGGTGCAACTCAGAAATAGGTCTAACATATTTAGATTATCATTTATTTTTGTATAGGTACCTATATATATTGCCTATATCCCATAGTCCCCCAAATCCCCCTCTCTTTCTATGTAGCTCAGAAACGGTCCATCAATGTCTGCGATGTCCTAGCCGAGACTAGATACTTCTGCGAGGTGCAGAGGAGGCCCCAGCCTCGCCAGCATGAAAACCTTTAGAGGTGTTCTCCTCCTCGTCATTAGCATCACCATTGTCCTAAATAGCAGGGCGACTCGGTCCAACACCATAATCTCTGTGAGCAGTGTTTCGTCTGCCAACCTGATTTGGGCCAGCTTCATCAGTCCGCCGGGGACTACTCCGCCGACTCGCATTGCTAAATCTGGGAGGCGCATTACTGGGTCCTGCCTTGTCAGGATCGCATGCCATCTGAGCACCAAGGCCATGTACTTAGTGAAAATCCTCCTGCAAGACCTGGGGAACCACCATCCATGAACTTTCTAGATCCTCGTCGATCTCCATCAGCCGGGCATCTATGCCACTGGTTACCCGCCTAGAGAGGATCCTCCTCAGCACATGCCTGATCACACGAGAATGCTCCTCAGCAGCTAGCAGCACCCATGATAGATACTCATGGGACAACAACATGTTTTAAGAAAAAAAAACATAAGGTGAGGCCCGCAGGGGATAGTCAATCTTCCACATATCTCGGATAAGATCGCCCACTTCTCTCTCCATCCGCAACTCTTCTATCAAAGGATGGTTCACGTCTGAGACTATCTGCTCTCTATCGAACTAACGAAGGACTCGGTATGATAGATAAAAAGTGGTCTGTTGAAGACCAGGCAGGATGACTTGGGCATAAGCCCCAGTAAACAAAAAAAAGTGGCAAATCCGCCAGTGGCTAAACACCCAGACCATCTCTATGGAGCCGATACAAAAAATATTCTATCTATTCACGCTCCAAAGACAGATCATGGCGATAATGGCCGCGAGAGCCATAGCGCCCGGGATTATATACTCCTCCCACAAGCTTAGGGGTCATCACCCAGTTAAAGTGTTCCTCCAGCAACATATGGATTAAGATGGGGCTGCCAAAAGGAAAAACTTTGTCGCCGGTCAAAAAAGCATTCAGGCCAATCAAAGTCTCGGCCAAGATGATCAGGACAATATTCACTCGCCGCTTCCGAGCTTGCAGAACCAGATCAACAACCCGCACATCGATAAATTTGGGTTGGCCCACGAGGAGGTACCTTCCCATTACACACAGAAAAAAGGCAGCCAATCGCCGCCGTGAATAGACTGGATCTTCCCTATATTCAGTATAGGCAGGGGGAAGAATAATCAAATCAAAATTAACTCCATTATAAAAATCTGGAGTTGCAACACGGGTCGAGCCAAATAATTCCCTTATCGCCGTGAAGGGACGTCTCCGTACATATGGCACGACAATGAGCCCGATGGTCGGCATTCCCACCATAGCGTAAAATTCCTCAAATGTGGGATACATCTCATTTAAGGAAAAATTAAAAAGATGACTCTGCACAGACCATAATCTAGATGCTGCCCTCAGCATATCTCAGTTTATACATAGGCCTGCCATGAAAGGAGGCAGTGGTAGCCATAAACATGGTCAAACCATTCCCGTTCATCTTCCCGCAAAGAAAGGATCCAGTAATCCAACGAAGTCTTATATATTTCGATCTCCAGGGCTGTATGGGTACGCTCGACCATTTCTGAAAAGAGGAAGGCAAGATTTTATATCTGGGAAAAGAAAAGAAATGGAGCAAAGAGAACTCAGAGCTGCCTGCTGTCTGAAGAAAGAAAGAAGGGGAATGGTGAGAAGTGAACGTTGTCCTGAGTTCCCTTTTATACTGAAAAACTGAGAAAAGACCGAATTATGAACAAAATGCATGAATAGTGGCCAAAACAGGAATGCACATAAGAAGGCTTGGGCGCCGCTCCCACTTCCTCCATGGGCGAAGCCCATGGGTCCCTGCCACCCTCCCCAAAACTGCCTGGAATCTCAGTTTTCGACTCCGGCTACTCCGTTGTTTGCCATGTTCGTTCACGAGACATAAAAGAAAAAAAATGAGGCTAGGTACTAGCCCTTACCAATTGAGGGAGCCGTCAGACACAGGAAGAGGAAGCGGCCTCTCTTCCCCCCCCCCCCCGCAGAGCATCGGATAACCCCATTTTAAATCAAAAGGTGTATCCCTCCAAACCTCCATCTTTAAATTGCAGTGTGCCTTTGTTTTAGATAATGGTTTAGTTTTCTTTTATTTTAGGCATTCCTATAATAATTGAGTCTTTATCTTCTTAAAATCATGCATCATAAAATAAAAATAAATTGCATTGCATTTAGAAATATATATAGAGAGTCTGGTACAGAAAAAAAAAAGAAAAAAAAATCCCAAAATAATAAAGTGCAGGTGTGGAAGCTAGTGGGCGTGTGAAGATCTACTCATATCCAAGTCTCCGCCCATGACTCGAGGTCCGGTCCGCCAATTCTATATCCTCGTCCCATGGCCCGAGCATGACTCGATCCGCCGGCCTCATTATCATCCTCATCCTAGCGCCTGGCCCAACTTACGGCATCATTCCCCCGGCAAGTAAACTCATCCAGCAGCCGTTGATATAGCTTAGCGATGCCAAAGAAGCCCTTCACTACTTTTCGGTACGAGGAAACATCCACCTGAAAGAGAAAAACAAAAAAAGAAAAGAGGGAAAAGACGTCAGAAAGAAAAATAACATATGCGACTGCATGAGAAGAAGAAAAGGAAGCAGAAAATGCAGAAATGAAAAGTATACCGCGCGGGTCCGCTCGGGAATCTGAAACCGCTCCAGGACCTCGGCATCAAGCAAAGCCTCCTCAACAAGTGTTCCCTCACGATAATACTGGAAGGTGGAGAAGTCTTCAGCAGGGACGAAATAATCCGGCTGCTCATCAGGAACAAGACGAGAAGGCCTCGGCCTATCAGAGACGTCTGATGCACGCCTGGCTACTGCGGGGGCAGGATGAAGCATAGTCCTCAGAAATTCCTTGTAAGCCATGGTGGGGTAGTCCTCACGAGGAACAATAAATCTGGACAAGCACTGGTGTGTTGGTTTTGTAGAAAATTCGGTACAATCACCCATGCCGATGGCACATGTGGTGTCATTGGAGGCACCAGATAAAGAAATTACTGGCGGTTAACCCGCTCACCCATATATAATGAGTCGGCCATGATGGACACCATTAGAATCTAGTAGTAGCTCATCTCTAAATAAATCAAATATGACCCAGCAAGACCCCTCCAGGGAGAAAAGTGTACAGTGCCCGAGCTTGAGCTCGCAATCCTATCCTGCATCATCACCTCGGTCAAGTTATGGCCATCCCGATCCTCTTCTACCTAGTTAGCATTCACAAATTCAGCCAAGAATGGTGGCTCGTGAATGCGCATCTTCAAAGGGCCAGGCAAAAAGGTGAAAACTGAATAGGCCCAGACCTGCAAAAGAAAAAGAAAAGTCATAAAAAAAGAGCTAGAAAAAAAGAAAAAAGAAATATCAATTCTAGCAAATATCAAAAGTAGGGAAAAGAAAAGAGAATACCTCCCAAGCCGAAGCAAAGGCATTAAGGACCCGAGAATCATTGAAGTTGGCCTAATCCATGGAAGCATAACACTCAACCAAGCTTGCCTGCCCCCAATCATAAGTAGAAACCCGGTATAAATCCTGGAAGCATCCTAGAAGAGAGACCCGTAGAGTGATGGATGAATTGGCGAAAAGTGACATCCCAAGAAAGAAGAACAAAAACGCCCTGGCAACACGAGCTACAGCTTCATCATCGTCATTATCAACTAGCCCAGCATGCTGCTCCAGCCAACTCTTGACACTGCCAATCTGGATTTCATCGACAGTCTTATAATCGGCTTCGAAGCCCCAAAAGCCTTCGACCATATCGTGTTGATGCCTAAGTGTATAATATGGTTTCAGAGGCTCGCTAATACCGGTAGGAATGCTTGTGATTACGGCAAAATCACAGAGGGTCATAGTGGTCCTCGCCCCAGCTAAAATGAAAAGAATGGGTGGTATCCCACCAATAATCTCACAGAACCTCGAAGATAGACATATAACTGCGGAAAGGGCGAAACGCTCGCTGGAATACTCCAACCCCAGTATTCTCCACCAAAAGTTACACCTGCATGAGCATTGAATTATAAATACCAGCCACTTTATTGCAACTGGCCCGAACCCTGGCAAGCGCCTTGCGCGCCTAAAAAGAAATGAAGAGCAACATCTCAGAATCAAAAAAAAAAAAAACAAGGGAGGTAAACTCTTGTCTTTTATTAGCCCCTTATGCATCCCATAAAATTATGTCATGTCCAAAAATATATAATAATATGCATATATAATCTACATGTTGCATTTCTTTTGCATGCATTTAGAAAAAACATATGTTGCATTTTCACATGTTCTTCTTTAAAATAAAAAAAAATGAATCAAAGGAAAATATATATATTGGCATGCGTCATTTTCTTTTAAGCATCTGTTATGTGCATTCATCTCAGAGTATGTGCATATTACATTGTTAGAAATGATAAATATTGCATGTTCACTAAAAGAATATTGTACGTTGCATTTTCGCATGTATCTTTTTAAGAAAATAAATATTTTACCTTAGCATACTAAATAAAATATACATATTACATTTTTGCAATCATTAATATCCCTATGGTGCATTAGCATTAGCATTTTTCATGCATAAAATAGTATAGGCATAATAATAATAGTGATAAATGATACATATGCATGCTTTAGCAATCTATCATGTGTCTTTATCTCCAAATATTCGCATTTTGCATTATGAAAATAAAATGTCACTGGCTTTGAAAAGAAAATATTTTCGTTGCATTTTGCATATAAAAAATGAAATATATACTTGCAGCATGTGCATGTACCCAAAAAAAATATATCTGAGAAAAAATGCAGCATTTGTCTGAAATGTCTATCACATGATTAAACATCATCTAAAAATATTTGTTGCACGAGCATGCATCATTAGAGCTAAAATATATCAGTTACATGAAAGATGCATCACATAATCAAATAGTGTCAATTATACGAGTATGCATCGCAAAATCAAATAACATGAATTTCATATTTTTGCTATGTTATCAATGCCAAATTGCATCATTTTAGCATAAATATTGCATGCATAAGCATTAAAATCAAGAACATGTATACTCCAAAGAGCCCAAAATAGTATAAATTCGGAAAAATTCAAGAGATTAAACCAAATGGGTTGAAGGAAAAAAAAAATAAAACTTTCAGCCGGATTTTGAAGATCCGAGACGTGGGTATGTCGATCTTGAAGTATGTTGCTCCAGTCGTCTTTTGAATACCAATATTTAACGACGTTCCGACTTAGAGGAGGAAGCTCCCTGCGTTCTTTGCCAGATTCCAGGTGCATCAGTGCCTTCCCTTTCTTAGATCTTGAGGAAGAAGTCATCTGTCAAGCAAAATAATCGATTTGGCGAAAGAAAATCGAGAAAAGACGAAGAAATGAGGGAGAAAGCTCCGTTGGCAGCAATAATGACATCAAAGGAACAAAGAAGAAGAAAAGAAAATGGAAGAGAAGCTGTGCTGCTTCTGCTCTCTCCCGTAATATGAAGAAAAGGGGTGGGAAGTTTCACTTTCCCCCTCCCCTCCAAAGTCAAGTTCAGCACTTAAACCTCAAATTTGCTAAAATCGTGAAATGGCCCTGGAGTCTTTAATGGAAAGTTAACAAAGTTAGCTTTGTTAACAAAAAGTGACGGCCATTCATCAAAAATGAGGAGAAAACTTATATCCCCGGCAAATTAGCCGTAAGAAAGGTAGAAAAGGAGAAATTATGTCATTTCGATCCCCAACATGATGCCTAAAGCAAAGAAGAAAGAAAAAAAAAAGAGCAAAAAACAAAGGAAAAAAAAGGAGAAACAAAAAAAAAAGCAAAACAAAAGAAAAGCAGAGAAAAAACAAAGCAAGAGAGTAAGAAAGAAAAAAAAAGAGAAGAAATAGCAAAAATAAAAAAAAAAGTGAAGAAAGAGCAAAAGAAGGAATAAAGGAAGGAAAGGTAAAGTATTAATATTTTACATGTTGCATGCATTTTATATGAGTTTGGTTGTTGGATTATCTCCTCGAGGGGTGCGAACCCCGGGACGTGGAATAATCAAGTTGCTATCCCATCTGTGTTTAAGTTGGATTATCTCCTCGAGGGGTGTAGGCTTCGAGACGTGGAATAATCAAGTTGTTATTCCATATGAGTTTGGTTGTTGTATTATCTTCTCGAGGGGTGTAGGCTCCGGGACGTGGAATAATCTAGTTGCTATCTCATCTGAGTTTGGTTGTTGGATTATCTCCTCGAGGGGTGCGAACCCCGGGACATGGAATAATCAGTTGCATGCTATCCCACCTGAGTTGTTGGATCATTCTCCTCCAGGGGTGCATACCCCGGGACGTGGAAATGATTAATTGTAATTAGTTAGACTAGTTTAGTTAGTTGTAGGATTATCTCCTCGAGGAGTGTAGACCCCGGGACGTGGAATAATCAAGTTGAATCTATCCCACCAGAGTTGTTGTTGGATCATCTCCTCGAGGGGTGCGAACCCCGAGACGTGGAATGATTGGTTGCATGCTATCCCACCCAGAATTATTGTTGGATCATTCTCCTCAAGGGGTGCATACCCCGGGATGTGGAAATGATTGGTTTTATCCCAGTATCCCACCAGTTTGAGTTGGATTATCTCCTCAAGGGGTGTAGACCCCGGGACGTGGAATAATCAGGATCCCATCCATCCCACCCAGTGTGACTGTTGTTTGTTTGCTTGAGGCCGAACTACGTTTGGTATGATTCCTAATAAAGGGGATACATAGGCAGCCTATTTCGGTAGGTGCGACTATCAGAGCATTTTATTACATATCTGCTTAAAAACTACGATAACCTGCTATAACCAACTAAATATGTTTAGGGTATGTGAGATTTGAATTGCATCCTAAATTGTCGCATCTATAAACTGTTGCATATTGCATTCCTCCCCATTATAATTCCCACGAAATTTGGGAGTCTATTTCTTATCAACGATGTTCGTTTACTTGGTAAGTTTTGGTTTACCCGTAAACTCCATCGTTGAGAGGCTCTATAAACACCCCAATTTCGTACCTGTGGTATGTAACATGACATGAAATATCAAGACCTGTTAAAAGTTAAGGAATGTTAAGTTACAGGGTCGAAAATGCAAAAAAGCAAAAGTAGGATGCGTAAATAGTGAAATGCAGGGGGGCTAAGTGACAAAAAGAGGAGGAAAAAGAGGGTTGGGCGCCGCCCATAGCCACTCCTGGCGTCGTCCTAGCTTCCACTATGGGTGGCACCCAATAGTGAATTATTCCCTATAGCAGTTTGCCTTTGGTGCAATCTCTCAAGCGCGCGGTACTAGTTGATGAAGCTCAGAGAGTAAAACTTAACTGCGAAGGAAAGCCTCACTCCCAGCTATAAATAGAGGTCCTTGGCTTGTGAAAAATCACAGTTCACACAGTGAAAAAACACACTCAACGTAGTGAGTTATCTCAAGAGTGAGATAATTTCTTCCTCTAGCTCCCAAAGCTCCGCCAAATCTCCCCCAAACACTAAAACCAGCCGGCCAAAGTGAAACCTAGTTGCCCTGCTAGGATTCTGCACTATTCCACCGATCCAAAAATCCCAAAAAGAGCAGTTGCCCTACCCGAAATAAGACATCGAATCAACAAAAAACAAGTAGTTGCTCTACCCGATTTCTGTCGTTAGCAAGCAAACAACAGCAAAAAAGAAAGCAGTTGCTCCGCCGGGATCCCGAGGCCGAAAAGCAACTTTCGGAAGCAATCACTCTGCCCGAATCTCCACAACAGTAAAGCAACAAAAAAAAGACCCCCTCTCCCTGAAGGACAGAGCGAGCGCACCTTAGGACCTGCCAGAAGCTAGTTGGTACGGGATAAAACCCCCACGCTTTAAGAGATAGGCTATTTAAAGTTTTTTATATAAAAATTTGCTATATACACTAGCCCGATGTAAGAAAAATAAGCAGTTATGCTGACCAAATTTCTATAGAAAAATAGTACTAAAAAGAGCCATTATTATGGCCAAAATTTATAAATGTATTTGTAACTCAAGGAAGGAGACTGTTGCAAGTTTGTAATAATATAGATACATACACACACACACACACACACACACACACACACACATATATATATATATATATATATATATATATATATATATATTTAAATGCTTTATTTCAATTGTTAAATAAATATTAAAAAGCATATTTTAGCCGAAAACTATTTTGAGACCAAAAGGGCGAGTTGCGTGCCTAACCCCTTCCGACCTCGTAACTTAGCCTCCGAACCCTTTAAAAATCTGGTTACATTTGGTTTTTCTTTGTTTTTCCTTAAAATAAAGATGGCGACTCTGTTGATCACATTTTAAGTCCACAATTGAGGCCAGGTGTATTCCACGCGCCTTAAAGGTTTTGAAACAACCCGTTTTTTATTAGCGGGGGGATAAGTTCGAAAAATGGGGCACTCACACTCCCCTTCCTCCCTCCCTACCCAGATCCCCAATTCCTCATGCATCTGCCTCTGAAGCTGGGTCCTCCTATTCCTCCTCCTTAGGACCTCCTCTACACCAGCAGCCTCCCAGTTCCATCGCTGCTGATATTGTTGCATCTGATTCGTCTGCTTTAGAGCCCTTACATGTGGATCTGTATTTTGTTCCATCCATCCATAACCTGGCCAATGAAGATATCTTGGATAGGTTGGATTCCATCTACACTCAACTCAGTGGGCTTACTAATATCTCTACTACTCAAGCTGAGATTTAGGAAAGTCATCCACCCCTGCTGCCAGGACTGCTGAGACACTCATACAATTTCAAGAGAATATGTGGACTCATTTTGGGGAAGTGTACCATTAGTTCGACGATGTCAAGGCTCAAATTGATCTTCAACGCAGTCAGCTTAAACGATATGTGCACTCTCTCTTCTTTGATGTCTTTTCTTATGTGTATGAGCGCTTGGGAAATGGCCACATCAAAATAATTGAACTCATTGAGCAGATGAGCACTGGTGTTCATGAGAGTGATGTTGTTGTTATGGCCCGTGATATGGCCATCACGGGGGAGAGATAACTGAGGTCTATGAACACAGTTCTCATGGATGAGAATAACAGGCTCCGCGAACAGCTCAACCATTGATCGCGTGACTTCCACGCCATAAATGTTGCAGAATAATATGCTAGTAGAGTTCGTAAGCAGGAGAGAAGGCATAGAGAATAGGGAAAAGATATTGTAGAAGCTACTGCCATGCGCAGACAGGAAGAAGCCGTTGCCAAAGACAAAGGGAAAGGAAAAATGTCAGACCATATGTAATCTCTACACCTTTTTCCTTTGTATCTATCTCTTTTTGCTTAAAATATGTACTTTTAAACAACTTGTTTAAAATACATAATTGTCTATTTTTAAGTGTTCCATCTTAAATTCCATACTGTCATATAATTGCCCATTTCCCTACTGCTTGGAATTTAAACCATTGGTTTAAGTCCTTATTTAAACCATTCATCTATACTGTTCTAACCTTGCTTGCTATTTACTGATTATTTCTCATATTGTAAGCCCTTAGATTAGTTTCTACAAATCTAAACTACTTTGGATTGAGGTATGTTTGTTATTATAAAATTTATAGTCTCTTTTGACATGCTATTATCAAATCATTGGTGTTTAAAGCCCTCATTTGTAGTAATGATAACCAGATAAGCAAATAGGAGGAGATTGTTGTTTCTACTTGTATTTTAGATTTGCTTATGCCGGTCATTAATTTTAGCTATTTGCCTAAATGGCTAAATGGGTTGTGCACCAATTAGCGTGGCAACTTAGCATATGACTTAGCTTTGGAAATAGTTTTTGTGGCGATCCGACCTGGATTCCAATGCGAAATCCCAAGTCGGACCACCCAAATATACACAAGTCAAGCATGCGCAAGTAAGAATATAAAATTCCACATGACGCAACATGATATACGAATAACAACTCAGCTACACTTGGCCGTAAAATAACATAAAATAAACAAGTCTTCGGCGACGTTAAAGCCGGAACCCAACAACTACTCCTACAATTATAACATATGCATAATAATAACATCAACGGCCACAACATGTCGAAGACAACAAAAGCAATAAGAGTTTAAAAGAGTATTACGCGGAATAAGCTGTAGTGAACCATAACATAAATACAAAGCTTGACATAGATGTTGGCATACAAAAGATTCATAAGTATCGAATATCCAAGAGTTATACAACAACGACAAATTCCCAAGTCAAGTCTAGGTGACTTGCTTCCCATCGTCCTTGCCAAAATAAAAGACTAACTATACATAGTCTCAAAAGAACAACCTTCAAGCTCATTAGCTATCCAGCGAGGACACGACAAATCTAGCGATGATCTTTGTCTTGGCTCAGATTTAAGGAAAACAAAATAACAAATAGGGTAAGTCATAAAGACTTAGTAAGCTACTAAAAATACAAGTTCATGTCATGGCATATCATTTATCATAAGTATGGAACAAGGTCATTATATATCACTTAGCATGTCATTCACTTAAGTGCGAGTAATAAATCATACAAATATGATATGATATAAACCCGGCCGCTACGTAGCTCCTGCAATAAATTGTGTTAACACAATATCGTGACTACGATGGTCGTGACTTTGCATCAATATACCGAACTCCGTCGGCTAATAGCAGCCTGTGACGCCCGTATTGATACGACAAAGGAGCTACTTCCCCATTGCGGCCTACAGTGGAGGTGTGTGTGAGGTCCCATGTACGGCGATCCATAGCAAGCACGAATATCACGATTTGTAAAGGCGATGCATCGCTCCACCCTGACATAAAAACCAAACCAAATAATGTCAGTTGGATTCAATGTGATGCACAAGTAGATATTTACTTGCCATAAACAAATAAGGATCGAATTCAACAAGAGCGAACTCGTTCGACCAAGTAGGTTAATAGTCTCTACCATAAATCATGTCAAGGAAAATAATTGCTCATAACCAAATAATCATAAACGACCTCAATTGCACGTAAATAGACCCGACTCATAAGTTAGTAATCTCGACCATACGGTGTCCAAACTTCGTAGGGATTAAATGTAGTGTTCATCGTGTTCCAATCTTCCCTAGAATCAACTTCGTTGAGTCTTTACTACACATTTCCAATTTAGAGTCTAGAAGCTATGTGCTTCACCAAATCATCCTAAGTCCATTACTAAACCCAACTAAGTTAAAAGCTTATCAAAGTACTACAATGTGATTCTTATTTATCATAAAGTTCAATTATAGCCTTAGAACACATAATAACTTATCACAATTCCAAATAAGTCACATAGATGATACTTTCAAGTATCATACTTTTAAGTAAACATGTAGACATTGCTTCTAGCATGCTCACGATCCAGGATACACTAGATGAAGGGTAGTAACATACTTCAACAACCATAGAAACCAACCTACATATGATCTTAGCATGCTCATATGTTCAAAAACATAAGTAGTAGGCATACAAAATAAGTATGTGTACTCATTGACCTCAAATAGCATTGATTTTGTTTTCCTTAGGATCAATGAGTACAAAATCAAAGAGAAGAGGAATTAACTTACATGTAATCTTCAAGCAAACAACCAAAATGAGAAAGTAAATGGATAGAAGTAATCTACTCTTCATGTTCTTCAATCTTATGGCTTGGCTTCAATAATGGAGAAGAGGAACAATGGTGGATCAACCAAGAACTCCAAGAACCCAAGCAAGCTCTCAAGAAATTCTCTCACGTTTTTGGAAGAAGGATGCAGTAAATGAGAACGCACAAAGGCTAGTTGTGGCTTATAAGAGGTCAAATGGTTAGTGGGACAAGTGTCCAACATTTGTGGAACTTCAAAGGCTGATTTTTGTGGTGTTAATCCCTTAAATACAACCACTCAATTCATGTTTAGAGCTAGCCTAGGTAACCATGTTAGGATATGATTAAAGATGTTTAGGGAGGTTTAGGTGGTGTTTAGGAAGGGTTTAAGTGAGGTTAGATTGGTCAATATAGTCAAAAGTTCGAAACATGGAATTGCTGTCAGGGGACCAGGAGCTAGCTCAGTCCACGGGACTGAGCGACCACTTGCTCCTTTTTCATCTTAGGTGTGCTACTAGAAAATGCGCCCTCGCTCAACCCAAAACACCAAGTGACCACTTACTCAACTGAAACAAAATGCTTCAAAATTCAACCCAAATGAGTCCTAACCCAAACCCAATCATCAATGGTTGATTCCACACTCAAAATAAATCTGAAACTCACCCGAAACATGTTAGGAAAGTCTCAAAACAAAGCACAAACCATGCAATATCAAATCAACAATTGAATCAATGATTAAACACATAAACATACATGATTATGAACATGTTAAACACCTCATGAATGATCTACAATGCAAGAACATGCTAGATCAAGACTTTAATAGAGATCAAAACATTAAACAACGTAACAAAATCAAAGTATGAATTAAGCAACTAAATAACAACAAATGACTTCTAAATGATTACCATACACACATGAACTAAGTCAACATACTCATGAAGGTTATGAATTCATGAAGGCAAGCATATGAATGTCTAGGGTGACACAGTTTTTATTAGACTTTGTACGTTCAGCATCACCAGCACTCTTCAGCAAGCATTCAACGCCTTAACAACATACTTCACCAGTAGACCTTGTCTGCTTGTGTTTTGTTTTAGGGTTGCCTAGGTCTAAGTATGTGAGGGACTCAATATTCGTTGTAGTTGACAGGTTTTCTAGAATGACAATTTTATACCTTGTCACAAAACTGATGATGCTTCCCATGTTGCCACATTATTCTTTCGTGAAATTGTTAGACTTCATGGCATGTCTAGGACAATTGTATCGGATTTTTGAGTTACTTTTAGAAGACCTTGTGGGGAAAATTGGGTACTAAACTGCTGTTTTCTACTACATGCCACCCTCAAACTGATGGTCAACCCGAAGCGGTGAATAAAACTTTATCTGCTTTGTTAAGGCCTATTCTTTCTAATAATATCAAATCTTGGGAAGAATGTTTGCCACATATTGAATTGCTTATAATCGAACTGCTCATTTTGCTACACAATTTTTACCATTTGAACTTGTTTCTTGTTTTAATCCACTAACTCCTTTGGACTTATCACCACTACCTGTTAGTGAACAAAAAAGAAAGCAAATTTTTGTGAAGCAATTGCATGAGAAGGTAAGACTCAACATTGATCGAAGGACAAAATAATACGCAAAACAAACCAACAAAGGGTGAGATTGTGTGGTCCTTGAACCCGGTGATTGGGTGTGGTTACTGTAACACCCCGAGCTTAAAATCCCAGACCGCTATGCATAGCCTACACACTGATCCACTAAGCACGCATCACCTTGGGTTATCAGGCCGAACACAAGCTGACGCAAAAGTTCATGGATGATGTTGGTGCTTAGTAATAATGTATGGCCAACCTATAAAGTACATTCAAGTCACACATCTACCCGTTGTGGGATTGGGGGTATTACAATCTCCCCCACTTAAATCCTTGACGTCCTTGTCAAGTCTGAAATGTACCCCTGGCGATGCATGATTCAATAGGTGGCTCGTATGGGGATCAAGATGTGGCTCATACCTCCCGCAGTGTAGTATTTTGACCCGCACAACACTTTATTCCTGCATTTCTTACCGGGACCCACTCTGATACCATTTGTAACAACCCCGAGCCCGAGAGCCCGGACCGCTACGTGTAGCCTACATATTGGCTCACTAAGCACGCATCACATTGGGTGGTTACCAAGCCGACCAACAAGTCCATAGATGATGTTAGTGTACACTAGTAGTATGTGGCCATCTTAAAAAGCACATTCAAGTCCCACATCTACCCTATGTGGGATTGGGGATATTACAGTTACACATGAGAAAGGAAAGATTTCCCAAACAACGGAAGTCCAAGTTAATGCCAAAAGGAGATGGACAGTTTCAAGTCTTGGAGCGAGTCAATGACAATGCATATGAGTTGGACTTACCCGGTGAGTATAATGTTAGTGCCACATTTAATATTATTAATTTGCGCCCTTATGATATAGGTGACGATTTGAGGACAAATCCTACTTAAGAGGGAGGGAATGATGAGGACATCACCATATACGTAGATCCAAAGCCATTGCAGTTATCGAGCGGACCAATCACAAGAGCACGTGTAAAGAAGATACATGAAAAAGTGAGCTTGATGATACGAGGAGCTTGGAAGTTAGAGTCACGAGCCTTGGATCGGGTAGAGAATGATTTGAAGACCCAAAGGAAGATGGTCAATGTACTACAAGGCACAATGCATACAAGTTGGACGTACCCGATGAGTATAATGTTAGGGCCATATTTAATATTATTGATTTGCGTCCTTATGATATAGGTGGCGATTTGAGGACAAATCTTTCTCAAGAGGGAGGGAATCATGAGGACAACACCAAAGATGTAGATCTAAAGTCATTGTAGTCGTAAAGTGGACCAATCACGAGAGCACGTGCAAAGAAGATACGTGAAGAAGTGAGCTTGATGATACAAGGAGCTTGGGAATTGGAGTCACGAGCCTTGGATCAAGTAGAGAATGAAATGAAGACCCAAAATGATGTGATCTTAGCGAGCTCGAGTTTGGATGAGACATGTGATGACTGGTTCGATAGTTTGAAGATTCAAGCAAGGATGATCAAGCATGAAGAGTTCGTGATTAAACAAAATATCAAGTGTCAAAGAAATCAAAGGAAGTCCTTTAAATGCGTAGAGTATGATTGGAAGATTCAAGAGTTCTATACAAACTTAATCAGGGGATTCATTGGAGATTCGGGTTATTACAATGGCTACTCCACAAATTCAACCATGCTTTGTCAAGCCTTAGATTTCATGGAAGATGACTTGAAGACTCAAGAAATGTTCGTTTATGTCATACAATGACTTTGGGAGCTTTTAACGCCTAAAGGAAGACTTATGGGGGCCAAAATGCAACTTTGAAAATTAGGTCTTTACAAAAAACGGGATTTGTAGATTTTCCTTATTTTAGAGGATTTATGTTTCCTAAATAGATTAGGCAACTTACCTAATTCTTTCCTACATAGATTAGGTAAGTTGAGTAGTTTCCTAAGTGGATTCTAAGTAGTTTCCTTAGTTGATTCTACTTAGTTTTCCTTTTACTTTTAGGTTTAGGATTCACAACCCATATAAATAAGGGTTGTGGCTTATTGTTTTGGACAACTTTATGATTATTGATTAATATAGTTTTTGAGTGTTTTTCAAAACCTCCTTGTTCTTCATTGAACTTGTGATTATTTGGTGAGAGGCTAAGTAATCGAAACCCGAACTTATCAATAGGATATTCATCCCTATTGTGGCGTTCTTCATTATACCAAGGTTCGTGTTCGTCTCGTAATTGGATCGCGGAGTACCACGTTCAATAACGGATCGTAGCATTGGGTCAAGGTGTCACCATCCATCAATTCATTAACGTTCTTCGCTTGCCGTGCTGCGTGCTCTATGATTCCTCCATCGCGAGTACGCGTCTAGGAATCATATCATTTGGTATCAGAGCAAAGGTTCGTTTCCACAATCTATCTTAATTTAAATTGTTCTTAATTAGTTATCTGTTTCCTTCTCTTCTTCCTTCGAACTAGGATCATCAATCCTACGTTTGTTCTTCATATTTGTGTTTTATTTGTTCTTTCAAACCCTAAAATCTTCTAGGGTTATAAATCTCAAAAAAAAAAAAAAGTTAAAAAAAAAAGTTACTGTTCATCGAGTACTGTTCATCGGTACTGTTCACAGATTTTACTGTTCATCCGCCGGAATCACTGTTCATCTGCCGGAAATTACTGTTCACTCGCCGGAGTTACTGTTCACCGGCTACTGTTCATCGACGGTTACTGTTCATTCCAGGAAAAAAAAAACTGCTGTTTTTAATTAATTTTGGACAGCTTTATTACAAAAAAAGAAAAGAGTATTCGGACAAAAAAAAAGGAAAACAGGTCCGAAAATAAAAAAAAAAAATTCAGAAAATTCAGATTCAAAAAAAAAATAGAAATCTGAAAAAAAAAAAAAAAGCAAAATTTCTAGTTGCCGAAAGAAAAAGAAATTGTTATTGCTTGAAGTTGGAATTTGCTAGTTGTGCGAAATCGAGAAACTTGAAATATTGTCATTGTCTAGGTTCGAGAATTAATATCGAATCTTCTTTTACAAAATAATCGTTGAGCCCATCATCCTTGAAATTCCACTCTTAATTTTCTTTTCTCTACACGTGTTTCTTATTGATTAAGTTTCTTGGATTTGCTTGCTTTGTTAATCACTATTTAATTGCTTAGTTCTTTTAGAACTTGGAGGAATTGAAAGTGAGGGAGAGTAGGTAAACACGAGAGGAGGTGATTGAATTGAGTGATACACGTAAAAGGAGTGGTGATTTTGCTAATAAAATTTTCTTTAGAATTACATGTCTAAAATAAGTGAGAATGATGTTCCTACCTTTAATATGAGACTTTTATATGGAAGGTTTTGTGAGAGATTTGCA
>CM028384.1:8037122-8079154 GCA_013146195.2 Codonopsis lanceolata | reverse complement strand
TATGGATACATACTTGATAATCCTTTTGGTACGCAAGAAGATGTGACTCACGAGGGTCTGCTTGAAATCTAGCACATACCCCAACAAAGATACACAATGTCAGTCTGCTGGCGGTAAGATAGAGCAGAGATCCAATTATCCCCCTATAGTGGGTGATATCCACTTTTCTTTCCTTGTAAGTCTTTTGAAAGTTTGCATTTGGCAGCCATTGGTGTATCAAAGGTGTTTGCTGTTTCCAATCCAAATTTTTTGACCAGATCTTTAGCATACTTGGATTGACTGATGAATATTCCTTTGTTGGACTGTTGAATTTGAAGACCCAAAAAGAATGTGAGCTCTCCCATCATGCTCATTTGGAATTTGCTAGTCATGAGGGTCTCGAATCTTTTACATAGCTTCTCATTTGTAGATCCGAAGATAATATCATCGACATAGATTTGCACTAGCAGAGAGAATGTCCTTTGTGCTTGAGAATGAGAGAGTAGTGTCGATTTTTCCTCGCATAAATCCTTGTTCAATCAAGAATTTAGAAAGTGTTTCATACCAGGCCTCGAGGAGCTTGCTTAAGGCCATAGAGAGCCTTCTTAAGTTTGTAGACGTGAGATTCCTTTCCTTTCTCCACAAAGCCTGGAGGTTGAGCAACATAGACTGTCTCTTGAAGATCACCATTAAGAAATGCACTCTTGACATCCATTTGGTACAGCACAAAGTCCTTGTAATGCATAGGCTAAGAAGATTCGATGGCTTCAACCTTGCTTTGGAGCAAAAGTTTCATCATAGTCAATGCCTTCTTCTTGGCGATATCCTTGTGCAACAAGCCTTGCTTTGTTCCTCACTATGTTCCCATCTTCATCTTTCTTGTTTCTGAACACCCATTTTGTGCCAATGACAGTATGATCAGCAGGCTTTGGAACTAGCTTCCATACTTGGCATCTTTCAAATTGTTGAAGTTCTTCTTGCATGGCTTCCAGCCAACTTGGATCTTGAAGAGCTTCTTCGATCTTCTTTGGCTCTTCTTCTGAGACAAATGCAGCACAGAACATACATTCGTTTTTGGAAGATCTTCTGGTCCGCACTCCAACATGTATGTCACCAATGATTTGAGAAATTGGATGATCTTTGCATGTTCTGGTGACAGCAGGAATGTGATGAGTAGCTGCTGTTTCTTCATAACAAGGTTCGGAGAAGGGCTAGAAGGAAGCCATTAGCGTGTCTTGAGGAGTGTTTCGTTCGAAATTTGGTTCATAGGTGAGAGGAGCGAGGAATAGGATTTTCAGGTTGCGAAACAAGGTGTTACAGGCGAGTTTTCATGAGCAGAGTTGAAGTTTTCTGCTGTCCCATTTGATAAGAGGTGATGATCGGGAATATTTGATTGAGTTGCTGGTGGTGGATTAGGCATATGGGAGGTTGTTGGTTGGGATGTACCTGTCTCAACATTAACAAAGTCATCAGCAACATTTGGAGCCACAAGTGGCTCTAATAAATCAAATTCGTCAAAGGAGACATGAACAGATTCAACTATTTTTAATGATGCGTTTGTTGAAACCACCTGTAAGCTTTGGAGTGTAAGGCATAACCCAATACACCTTCATCGGCTTTATGATCAAATTTACCTCTGTAGTCATTACCATTATAAACTACAAAGCATTTGAGCCGAATATTTTAAAAATCAATGTTTGGGGCTTTACCTCTCCAAAGTTCATAGGGTGTTTTTTCCGTGGAATTTGTTGATCAAGGATGCATTAAGTGAGCAAGCGTGTGTTGGCTTACGCGAGAAATGTTTAAGCGACTTTGCTTGGCAAGCATGGTTTTAAGCGGCTTCGATAAGTGTTACGTTCTTCCTTTCGGCAAGCGCCGTTTTGCTTTGTGGTGTTCTTCTGACGAGAAGGGATTGTGCTTATCCAATACCGTGATCATCACGCGATTTGCTATTCCATTATTGGTGAACTTCGGTGCCATTGTGCGAGCGAACATCACTTTGATTTCATCGAGTTTTTGTGTTTGCGCCTCTTGAACAATCTTTGTAAGAAGATCGTATGTATGATCTTTAGAAGACATCATCTACGTCCAAGTGTACCTTGTATAATCATCCACTACTACAAGCGTGTATCGCGACCACCATAGGCGATAGTAGTGTGGTAGGTCAGAAGAGATCCATGTGAAGAAAGGCTGTAGAGGTCTCGTGTTGAAAGTCCCGGTTTGTTCTTGAAGGACGTTTTTGAGAGCTTTCCCAGTTGACACGCTTTGCATGCGCGATCATGATCAGCAGAGACCTTTGGCAATCCTTTAACTAGACCTTCTTTGGATAGTTTGGCCAGATATTTGAAGTTTAGATGACTGAGTCTTTTATGCCACAGCCAGCTTTTGTCTTGAGCAGAGTTTGCCACTAGACATAGATTTGCAGCCTTACCGTAGGCGTTCAAATCTATCACATAGACATTCCCTTGTCTATGTCCAGTAACCAAGGTTGAGCAAGAGACTGGATCCTTGATATCACATTTGTTTGAGGAGAATTGACAAATAAGCCCTTTGTCACGAGGTGGGAAATACTCAGAAGATTGTGTTTCAAGCCTTCTACTAGAGAGACTTTTCCAATGGAGAGATTTCCTCGAATGATGGATCCATAGCCAATTGTTCTTCCTTTGGCATTGTCTCCGAAGATGACTGGAGGGCCTTCTTCCTCATAAATATTAGAGAGAAGGCATGATTCTCTGTCATGTGCCTTGAGCGACATATCTAGATACCACACATCTTTCTTTTCGAGGCTGGAATTAGCCATGAAGCACACCTCACGAGAATGCATCGTGGAAGCTTGTCGGAGAGTCTCCTTAGGATCTTTTGAATGAATCAAATTGTTGAATATAGTTGTACTTCACTGTTGTCTCGGTGGGTAGATCTCCTTGAGATATTCCACCAAGGCTTCCCATTTCCTTAGCGGTTTGCATCGTATGATCTGTTGGTATGTGCTTGTGTCGTGAGCTTGATATGATATGAATAGCCTTCTTCATCGAGGTTCAACAAGTCTTCTTTCTTCATCAAATCCATTCGTTCATGGTTTTAGGTATTTCTGGAGGACCACTGGCTACTTCAGCAAGTAGGTTGGGCTTCATTGGAATATAAGGACCTGTTAGAACACATTGCCACAACCGATTGTCAATAGAGTTCATATATCTCATAACCTTATCTTTCCATACTTCGAAATGACCTTCGTCCAATATTGGGACGTGGTGGTATTAGTAGGCAGCATATAGTGAGCCATGGGATCTATTCTCAAGAGGTTAGGCTTGGAAAAATGATTTTTCAAAGAATCAAGCTCTGATACCAATTGTTGGTCCCAAAGTAGGCTCAATCTAGGCTAGAAGGGGGGTTGAATAGCCTAGATAAAGTGTTAAAATCTTTTTGATTGATAAAAACACTTCTTAAGGATTTTAGAAAGGTTTGAGAAGAAGTGTTAAGGCGGCGGAATAAAGATGGAATCGAATAATAAAGCTGGCATTCTGAGTATAACCACGAGGCAGATTAAGCGACAACGGTTATGAGAATGAAATGAACAAATATAAGCAATGACAGAGATTTGAAGTGGTTAAATGCGTGAATAGTACTACATCCACTACCAAAGTGGTTAGCTTTGGATTTTAAAAGTGCACTTGTTTATCCACTAGGTTTATGATTTAGATCACTAATGGATCGTGTACAAAATCAGTTTTTAACCAAGTGTTTGAAGGTGAGAGAAACAATCAATGAATAATTGTTCTCTTCACGTGCAGTTTTAAAGAACAGTTTAAAGACAAACTAAATGAAGCTGAAAGAAATAAAGATGGCAGATCTGCAGCTTCAGAAAGTTTGGTGAAGTGTTAGTCCTTGTCCTTTGATCTCTTGAATGCTTGAGTGTTGAAGATGAAGCTTGAGAGTTTTAATGCGCAGGAGTTGTTCTATATTCGTCAGGTCTTCAAGACTTGAATATATACCAGGAAGAGATCTTTGGACCGTTGGATAGAAACATGTTGAATTGTGTCAAACGGTCTTTTGCATTGAATGCAATTCGGCGCTTTGGAGACGACCACGGTCTTGAGAGATGCGAGTGCTGAAGACTTTGCCAAGCAGTAATGCTTGGTGCGGTTCTTATTTCAGAAAGTCTTCTTAGCCAAAACGGGTAATGCTTTCAGTCTTCAGAGGTCAGGGTGCAGACCGGACAGTTGTCATCATACAGAGTTGACTTCTTGAAGATGTAAAATTGGTGAAGACATAAAGACAAGATATTTTCGAAAAAATATCTGGATGAATATCCACGTGGCGTTGTATCTTGATTTTGGCTTATTTTGATTTTACGTAAATTGAAGCGGACTTCAAAGTCTGGCTGTTTTCAATGCTTGTCGAAGAAGCTTCTGAAAGCGCGCTAAGAACTAAACACTAGAAACTATTCTAAACCAATGATTCTAAGGCAGGTTGCCACACTAATCGGAATGCCTTGGACCTTTTAGCCACTGTACAAAAGAATCAGAAGATGACTCAACCAAATCTGATCATAGGAATCAACACCTTGGATAAGGATACGTAGGCAGCCTATTTCGGTAGGCACGACCATCACAACAACAAAAAAAACAAACAAACAACACAAAAAAAAAGAAGATGAATATTTCAAAAACAAAAAAAAAAGAAGAATATTTCAAAACCAAAAAAAGAGGAATATTTCAAAAATACAAAAAAAGAGGAATATTAAAAAAAACAGAGAGAGCAAGAAAAAAAGGAAAGGAAAAAGAATGTTTTCCACTTCACAATTTTCGAAAATACTTGAAGAATGTTTACTTTGCCGTGCTCGGCGACGGATCTTTATCGGTCGAATGCAGTTTTCTGGATATTTGAAAGTTTTCTGGTTATGTTTGGAAACAAGGCAGCGACCAGCCAGACACAACTTTGAAAATTCTTCTTAACATGTTTCAACGACAAGGTATTGACCGGTTGAAATGTGGTGGCAGAAAAACATTCAAATCTTCACACCGTATTCGACAGCCGTTCTCGACGGTTGGATACGGCTTTTTCGAAAAACACAAAAATCTTTTTCCGTTGTGTTCTCGATCGGGCTTGACCTGAAGAACATGACATCCTCACTTGGTTGTAGTTTAGGTTTTTTGGCCTGAACTACGTTTGGTCTGATTTCCTTTAATAGAGAATATGTAGGCATCCTACATTAGTAGGTCCGACCATCAGAGCACATTAAATTCATATCTTCTTAAAACTGCGATATTTTTTTATAACCGACTAAAAATGTCTAGGTTATGAAGTTTGGAAAGCATGTTAACTGTGCATTATAACTGCTACCAATTGCATTCTCCCGTTCTTAAATGAACGAAATTGGAGAGTCTATTGTTTATCAACGATGTTCGTCTACTCAGTAAGGCTTGGGTTACCTGTAGACTCCATCGTTGAGGGGCTCTGTAGACACCCCAATTTCGTACCCCTGGTATGTGACTGACATAAAATATCAAGAACTGTTAAAACTTAACAAATGTCAAGTTGCAGGAGTCAAAAATGCGAAAGGAAAAGCAGGATGCGCGAAACAGTGAACTGTAAGGGGTGAAAGTGCAAAAAACGAAACTGGAATAGTTGGCTTGGTGCCGCACCAAGGCCCCTTGGTGGCACCAAGACTTTCACTGTAGCTGCCTCTCAGATGGAAAATGTACAACTCCTGAAGCTCAAGGTACAAGTGGCTGATGCAGGAGGAAGAAATCGAAGAATTCCCAGCGTGTCCTGCTCGATCACTATAAATAGAAGCCTACGGCTTCTCATTTCAGTGGCTCATTTTTCCTCCGCGATTTTAATCGCAGCGAAGCTCTGTTGTTCTGCCAACACTATTAGTACGAGAGGTGCGAGATAGGTGAGTGGAAGCCCCCAGAGTCTCCAAACCCCGTCCAAACTCTGCCAAAACAAAAACCCATAGGTTATAATCCCTAGCCTAGTTGTTAGGTATCCACCTCATTTCCCCGGCCCAAAAATCCCAAAGTAAGCCGTTACTCTGCCCGAGTAACGAGCTGAAAAGTCAAAAAACTAAGCCTAGGTTCCGCCCAACCAAAAAGGCCAAAACCTACCCAAATAAGCTGTCACTCTGCCCGAGTTGACAAGCCCAAACTCGAAATAAGCAAATATTCGCCCAAATCAAAACAACAACCACACAACAAACAACAAAAGACTCCCTCTCCCTGAAGGACATAGCGAGCACACCGCCGCTCTAAAAGGTAAAACCTTTAAGGGCGCTATTTATTGTATTTATTTACTTTTTGTCTTTTCATTATTTTTAAAGTTGTTATTTCAATCCGACACAATGTAGCCAATATAAGCCGTTGTGCTGCCCGGATTAGAATAGGAAATATTATGTAAAAGAGCCGTTATAATGGCCAAATATTCTTAAATATGTCTGTAATTATTGTAAGGAGATGGCTGCGAGTCCGTAAATAATGTAGCCACGAATGTATTTGTTTTAATTTCCTGTCTTTTAATACCTTATTTATTTGCGAAATAAATATAACAAAAAGCATACTTCAGCCAAAAACCATTTTTGAGACCGAAAGGGCGAGTTGGGTGCCTAGCACCTTCCCAACTCGTAACTTAGCCTCCGAACCCGTTTTCTTTTTCTCTGGTTTATTTTTCTTTTCTTTGGTTTTGCTTTATTTGCCTAAAAATAAATATGGCGACTCTAAAACTTTCAGATTCAGTGGGGCCTCGCAACACTCCTTCTTTGCACTTTCCCGTTCTCCCCTAAAAAAGGGAGAAATGGGAATGGAAGGGTGATGTATTCCCATATCCTGGTATCCCCTAAACAAGGGATAACTTGATGCGGGAAACCCAAAGCTCCCATAGTAATCTGAATGGGCCATAAGGCTGTTTTTAATAAAATCCATAGTGGGGGCGTCGCAATATCCTTTTTTGCACTTTTCCGTTTTCCCCTAAAAAAGGGAAAATGAGAATGAAAGGGTAATGCATTCCCATATCCTGGTATCCCCTAAACAAGGGATAACTTGATGCGGGAAACCATAAGTTCCCATATTGGATACAAAATCCACTCAAGGCAACCGAGGCACATTCAAACGTGCTAACATAGACAGGACTCCTCTCGCACTTTTGATTTCGTTTTCCCCTAGACAAGGGAGGGTGGAACGAGAGCAGTGGTGTCCCGCATCTGCACATACGCGCACCTTTATCCAAGGGTGCGTGGGGCGCGGGGGCACACCCGGGAACCTCACAGTTATAAACTGTTAGTGTTGGGTTCCGGTTGTAAAGTCGCCGATGAATTGGTATACTTGTTTTAAACTGTTATATCAGGTTTTAAAAGTTTTAAAATGTTCGACCTTTTAGTGCCGAGTCGCGCTTCATCTACAATGTTGTGTCACATCATTTTCTATAATTTAGTCCTTGCATGAATTGTAGTCCTTATTTGGACGACTTGACTTGCGATTCCTATTCGAGGTCCGGGTCGGGTCGTCACAGTTGGTATCAAAGCTTTATAGGTTCATGGCCTAGGTGGGTTGGTTCCTTGTGTGAATTCTAACGTCGAGTGATTTCTTATAGGTTCACGATGGTGGAAACTAGACATGGTACGAATACCAGAGGTATTGGTACTAGCCAAGGAGGCGGTGTTGGTTGAGATGATAGAGAGAATAGGCAGGGTGACAGACCTCCATAGCAGGAGCAAGTTGACCCTAATGCGGAGATGGCGGACATGTATCGCCGTATGCTTTCTTTGATGGCTGAGATGGCCTAGAGAGGTCAGCCAGGGGGTGTACCTCTTGCACCACCACCACCAGGACCAGAGGCGAGGGAGCCGCTGCCTCGTAATGATGTGCATGTTGATCCTAGAGTGAGGAATAATGTTACTCTAGAGAGATTCTTGAAGATGAAACCTCCTTCTTTCGAGGGATAGTCTGACGCTGGTATTGCTGAGTTGTGGCTTGAAGACTTAGAGAAGATCTTTACAGCTCTGGACTGCACTGAAGAAGAGGAGGTTGTATTGGCGGTATACAAGTTGAGGGGAACCGCCAACCATTGGTGGAAGGTTTTGCTAGCGAGCTGGAATCTGAATGGGGTTCCTAGAGTGTGGCCTAACTTCGAGAGAGAGTTCAGGGCTTCTTATGTTCGATGGTTGTGAGGAGGATGAGAGAGAATGAGTTAAAGGATTTGGAGCAAGGTTCCATGTCTGTGGCTCAGTATTCGTCTAAGTTCACTGAGTTGTCGAGGTATTGTACTCATCTTGTGCTAGATGAATCTTATAGGGTTCTTAAGTTCGTTAAGGGTTTGAAGACCGAGTTTAGGAAGCAGTTATTGTCTCTCCAGTTGACAGATTACCGAAGTGCGGTAGATCGTGTATATGAGATAGAAAGAGATATTGAAGAGCACAGGCAGAAGCCTTCTGTGCAGCCTTCACAGTAGCAGCAGTTGTTGCATTGACCTCGCAAAGATTCTCGGGAGAGGTCGTATTCGGGAATCGATGTTATCGTGGCAACCGTCGCAACGGTGGCCAGAGATGCTAGTGGGCATTCTAGACAGCTGTTTGAGATTCGTGGTAGTAGTGCTCTGTCTCCTCAAGAACAACGTGCTTCCGGAAATGGAGCGGAATCACAATGAATCAGCAAATAATAGCAGCGGAAGATTGATTTTGTCACAACACCAAACAGTAAGATTGAACTCAAGTTTTTACCAAAAACAATCTACAAGTTTAATACTTGTAGACCAAGCCTCAAGGCCACACAAATTTCACTAAAAATAATAATGTTTTACACAAAAAATCTTAATGAAATCACTAACAAAAATTCTCACAAGACAATGTATCTTGGAGAATAAAAACCCACATAAAACAGTTAAATAAAACGTGGGAATAAACAAACACAGGTTCCTTAAAAACAAAAACAGGAAGTGCAAAACAGTTTTTCTAGAAAACTGTTGTTACTGTCAATGTTGCAACATTGACAACCTTCAGCGAATGATCTTCTGTTCTGAAAAAATGGTTCTGTATGTTATGCTTTCTGCTCTTAGATGTCTTGCCTTAATTCTCACTTTCAAGCTCTACTTCAAAACCCGTACTTCAGCCCACAATATATACACGGCAATCCCTACAATACATGTCAAAAGAGACCACATTCTACAAGGAAAAGGATTAGCTTTTTAATGGTAAAATCAACAACTTTCCAAACTTGTAAGATTTTCTTACCAATCATGAAGAAAGTCAAGAGACTTGTTTTGACTAGGATTTTTGGCAAGATTTAGTTACCAAATATAATGTAGCCGAAATTTACAAAAAGATCTTGCTACCAAAAAATAGCTAAACTAAATCTAACACAATATACTAAGTCCTAAATTAACACAAACTAATTTAAAAACCTATTTTGATCAAGAAAGGTGAAAACAAGAAAAAAATAGGCCTTGCCTATTTTACCCTTACAGATTGTATGTTGGCGTCAGAGGTCTATAAGGCTTGTGATGTACTTGTTTGTGATTGGGTTTTGCATGCGGATTTGGTAGTGTTGCCTATCCGAGATTTTGATGTGATTTTGGGTATGGATTGGCTTTGTGTTTACCATGCTTTAGTTGATTGCCGCGCAAGAGAGTCACTTTTGCTTTGCCCGGTATTCCAGAGTTTGTATTTACGGGTGATCATGCTAAGGGTAGTATACATGTAATATCTGCTTTGCGGGCTAGGAAACTTCTATGTCAGAGGTGTACAGGTTATATTGCTTGTGTGCTTGATACTAGAATGTCTACTGTTAAACTAGAAGATGTACCGGTAGTAAATGAATTTCTGGATGCCTTTTCGACTGAATATGCTTTGCCTCCCAACCGAGAGTTAGAGTTTTGTATTGAGCTTTTTCCGGGAACTTCACCTATCTCTAGAGCACCTTATAGGATGGCTCTAGCTGAGTTGAGAGAGTTGAAGGAGCAGTTGCAGGAACTTCTTGATAGGGAATTTATTAAACTGAGTATGTCTCCGTTGGGTGCACTAGTGTTATTTGTGAAGAAGAAGGATGGTAGTTTGCGGTTGTGCACAGACTATCGTCAGTTGAACCAGGTTACTATAAAGAATAAGTATCCCTTACCTCACATTGATGATCTCTTTGATTAGCTTCAGGGGTCTATTGTGTATTCCAAGTTAGACTTGAGAAGTGGTTATCACCAGTTGAGAGTTCGGGCAGAGGATATCCCGAAGACAGCTTTTCATACACGTTATGGCCATTATGAATTAGTTGTGATGCCGTTTGGTTTGACAAACACGCCTGCCGTTTTCATGGACTTGATGAATATGGTGTTTCATGAGTACCTTGATTGTTTTGTCGTGGTGTTCATTGATGATATCCTCGTGTACTCAAAGTCACGAGAGGAGCATAAGAATCATTTGAGAGAGGTTTTTTCTGTGTTGCATAAGAAACATCTTTTTGCTAAGTTTAGCAAGTGTGCGTTTTGGTTAGAACAGGTAGCTTTTCTTGGGCATATTGTGTCCGGTGATGGTATCGCGGTGGATCCATCCAAGGTTGAGGCTGTTACCAAGTGGAAGACTCCTAGTACGGTGACCGAAGTCCGTAGTTTCTTGGGCTTGGCAGGTTATTACCGTAGGTTTATCGAAGGATTTTCGAAGATTGCTACTCCTATAACCCGTTTGACACAGAAGAAGTCTGCTTTTATTTGGAGTGACAAGTGTGAGGCTAGTTTCCAGGAACTGAAGAGGAGGTTGACTACAACTCCTATTCTAACTTTACCTAGCAGTTGTGATAACTTCGTGGTTTATAGTGATGCTTCGTTAGAAGGTTTGGGATGTGTGCTTATGCAGAATGGTAAGGTTATAACTTATGCTTCTAGGAAGTTGTCACCATACGAGCAGAATTATCCGACACATGATCTTGAGTTAGAAGCTATTATCTTTGCACTTCACAAGTGGAAACACTATCTTTATGGAGCTAAGTTTGAGGTGTATATAGATCATAAGAGTTTGAAATACATTTTCTCACAAAAGGAGTTGAACATGAGATAGAGACGATGGATGGAGAAACTTAAGGATCACGATTGTACCATTCTATAGCATCCATAGAAAGCGAATGTAGTTGCAGATGCTTTGCGAAGGATATCTTACATGTCTAGTTTGATGATGAGGGAATGGTAGATGCTCGAGGATGTCCGTGAGTGGAGTCTCGTCGTGAATGATCATAGTGTTCTCTTTGCTAGTGTTCGTGCTACACCCGTATTGTTTGGTTTGATTAGGGAAGCTTAAGCTACTGATCCGGATTTGAAGAAGATTATTGATGGATTGGGTGAGAATAATACACCCGAGTTCACAATGAACAGTGATGGGATCTTGACATTTCAGAATAGGGTTTGCGTTCTTTCTTCCGATGGAGTGAAACGTATGGGTCTTGATGAGGCTCACAAGGCCAACTATACGATACATCCGGGTAGTACTAAGATGTACCGTGACTTGAAGAAGCAGTTTTCGTGGAGTGGTATGAAGAGGGAAATAGCTGAGTATGTTTCTAGATGGTTGACGTGCCAGCAGGTCAAGGCTGAGCACCAGAGACCTACCGGTTTACTACAACCACTTGAGATTCCGGAGTGGAAATGGGAGCATATCACGATGGATTTTGTTACAGGGTTGCCACGTACTCGTAGAGGCTTTGATGCAGTTTGGGTTTTCGTTGATAGGTTAACTAAATCTCCTCATTTTATTCCTATTGCGATTACTTACAATTTGAGTCAGTTGGTAGTGTTATACATTCAGGAGATAGTAAGGCTACATGGTGTACTAATTAGGATTGTATCACATAGAGATCCCAGGTTTACTTCTAGGTTTTGGCATTCCTTGCAGGAGGCTTTGGGCACAAAGTTGAACTTTAGTACTGCTTTTCATCCACAGTCAGATGGACAGACCGAGAGATTGATATAGATTTTAGAGGACATGTTACGTGCGTGTGTTATGGATTTCAAGGGTAGTTGGGATTCACATCTACCATTAGCGGAATTTACGTATAATAACAGTTATCAATCGAGCATTGAGATGGCACCTTACGAGGCCTTGTATGGGCGTAAGTGTCGATCGCCGATTTGCTGGGATGAGGTTGGTGAAGCTAAGTTATGGGGTTCAGAAATAGTACAACAATCAGCTGAGAATGTGAAATTGAGCAGAGATAGATTGCTTATAGCTCAGAGTAAACAGAAAAGCTACGCGGACAACTAGAGACGAGATCTTGAGTTTCAGGTTGGTGACTATGTTTTCTTGAAGGTATCGCCCCGGCGCGGTACTAAGCGGTTTGGGAAGAAAGGGAAACTTTCACCGAGATTCATTGGGCCGTTTGAGATCTTAGAGAGGATTGGATCTTTGGCTTATCGACTTGCGTTACCACCGTCTATATCAGGTATACATGATGTATTTCACGTTTAAGTACTTGAAGGACAAATCACATGTTCTTGCTTATGAGGAGATTTCCTTTGAACCAGATCTATCCTACGTTGAGAAGCCGGTGAGGATACTTGATACGAAAGAGCAAGTCTTGAGGACTAAGCAGATTCCATTAGTGAAGGTCTTATGGAAGAACCACGACATTGAGGAAGCTACTTGGGAGACTGAGATTGATATGCGAGAGAAGTACCCTTACTTGTTCAAGATGACTGGTATGAATTTAGGGACTAAATTCCTTTTAGTGGGGGAGGATGTGAGAACCCAAACCCTAATTGTTATATATGTTTATAATGCTTACTTATCATGCAAGTGATGTGCCTAACATGTTTGACATGGTTGCCTTCCTTGGCTGAGTCTAATTTGTCGTATGCAACTCCTATGCATTGTGTGCTCTCGTTTTACTTATTTTGATTCGTGTTTTGATCTTTATGGACTTAGCTAAGTCTATGAGAGTCATTTTTATCATTGTTACATGATCTTTAGTACACATTCCTATGCTTCTTTGAGTTGTATATGCCTTATGTGTGTTATACCTTCAATTCTGGACCAATTTGACCTTGCATGTGACCTGAGGACTTGTTCCATTCTGCCAACCAAACTCCTTGGGGAGTGTTCGGCCCTAGGAACCGAACATCTAGGGGAAAGTTCGGCCTGCTCAGCCGAACAGAGTGGTTTCCAGTCTTTTGTGATTTCTGAAATTTGGTTGATTACTTTGGTGCCCTTACTCCAATCCGACCTAACCCTACCTTAATTTCTAGATTTGGACTTGATTAGCTTACATTAATCCTAATTATAAGTTTAGTCCTAAATCCTCATTGCTTAGGCCTTAATTCAACCAATGGGAGAGTGACATGTGTCCCACTCACTTTCCTAACCTTAGTGGAGTCCCATATCTGGAGGAGTCCACTCATTACCTCTCCTCCATTAGATATTTCTCATCCTCTATTGAAGAGAGCTCTTGTGTGGGTGATTCAAAGTGAGACTAGTGTGTGTTTTGCCGTTTCCCAGAGATCCGGCCACCCGATCGGAGATCCGAGACCACCCGATTGTAGCTATTGTCGAGGAGTATATTAAACCGTGCTTTGTTTGCTTGTTCTTCAGCCTTTTCTAGGGTTAGGTAAGCTTTCAATTCACATAAAAATTGTATGCTAGGTTGCTTTGCATGCTAGCTTTATTAAAGTTGTCTATGCCATGGAAGAGAACACTTCTATCATGTTAAAAACATCTTTTCATCCACTTTGAAAATCTGTAAATTCTAGGTCATGAACCTAAACATGAGTATTTGGTTTTGTGTTGAGTTTTAATGTTGTTCAAAACATCATTTGGAACAAGTCTTGTGAATGAAGTAGTTGTAGTTATCAACTTCTATGTGATGATCAACCTAGGGTTTCACCAAGTGTGAAATTGTGTTCTTGCTTGGCTAGAATTGCTATTGGATTTGGTAATCTAGCCTTAATCCATTCGAAAACATAGAAGAGGGTCTTTGAATGCATATAGTATTCATGCTCTAATTGGTTGTACTATTAGTGATGACTCATCGGAGTTAAACTAAGGGAGTTATTGAACAATACCGACTCCACATACAATCCCTACGACGTTTGTAGTTCGTTAGTCTAACGTATTAGTTTACGTGACTTTGGGATGAATTGAAGTGCATGTTTGATGTGTTTATTTACAAGACTCAATTGAGTTCTTACATTTTTTATATGATTATGTTGAAGAATGTATAACCTAGAGCATGTTGTAGATTGATATATCAATTTGACATGATTGGATTCGCTCTTGTCGAATTCCTATTTGATTTCATAATGAGTAAACACCTACTTGTTGAATAAGTTCGCTCTTGTCGAACTTGTTCATTATTTGATTGATATGACGAGTAAACATCTACTTGACATTGCATTAGTCCAGCAGGCATATTTGATTGACTTGAAGGTTTGACAATGCATTGCCGTCACGAGTTATGGGACTCGTGATAGTAATGGGTTTTTATACCGGTTTTATCACACACCCTCCATTGTTGGCCACAATGGGGAAGTAGCCCCTTTGTCGTAACCATTATAGCGCATTGGCAAGTCTATTGGCCCGAGAATCCCTCGGTAAGTTGATGTATCCCACACGATCGTCTGACAGCACGTATCCCGTTAACGCTTGTATTGCAGGAGCTACGTAGCGGTACCGGTTCCATAACATATCCTCCTTATATGTGTTTACTTTCTAGCACTTATGTGAAGCAGTGTGCTACCATGGATATGTGAACTAAGTGTTGTATAAATGAATACTTGGTCGAATTGATATTAATGGTGATAACTTGCCTTGTTGTTGCATGATGCCATGACATGCATAATTGTTAGCTTACAAAGTCTTTATGACTTACCCCCTCCCTTTTATTGCTTTAGCTCCGAGCCGTCCAGGTCCTTCCCATTGAAGCGTTGCTGTGTTCGAGATTGTCCGAGTTTGTTCGCGACAAGGTTGTAGAGATGTCCTTTTGTTCACTTTTGGAAAGGACGTTGGGTTTATAGTAAGTCATGTAGACTTTGCTTTGGGAACTTGAATACTTGTTATCATCACGTTTGTAACTTGTAGCTATTGAAATCTCTTTTGACTGTTGGCGCTCGTACACCGTGCCTTGTATAGTTTGTATTCGGTTTACTTCGTTTTATGACTTCCGCTGAGCAATTGATTAGCTCTTGTTATAAATTGTTAGTGTTGGGTTCCGGTTGTAAAGTCACCGGTGAATTGGTATACTTGTTTTAAACTGTTATATCGGGTTTTAAAAGTTTTAAAATGTTACGGCCTTTTAGTGCCGAGTCGTGCTTCATCTACAATGTTGCGTCACGTCATTTTCTATAATTTAGTCCTTGCATGAATTGTAGTCCTTATTTGGACGACTTGACTTGCGATTCCTCTTCGGGTTCCGGGTCAGGTCGTCACAATCCAGACCCCATAATTTTGGTTGTCAAGCAGAAGCTGTAAATGTCACTCCTCCCCCAAAATGCTAACCAAGTACCTCAGCCAGTTCAGGGAATAAACTCAGCTACAGTAAATCCCTCAAATATATACAATGCATCTTCGCTCCCACCCCCTCTCAAAGGTAGAAACAGATGTTGAGAACCTCAAGAAATTAATGCTCAAGATTCTAAATAAAGGGGAATTCTCTATACGGTCACTGACACTACAACCCTCAGCTATGTTGCCACTGAAATTCTAAATGCCCGACATAGAGAAATTTTAAGGAAGTGGTTGTCCTATCTCCCACATAAAGTCTTACTCCATAACAATACAGTCAAAGGGAGCTAGCTTCGAAACTATGGCTTCTAATTTCAATATAACTTTAGTAGGGGAAACAAAACAATGGTTAATGCTAGCAGACAATAGTACTATGGGTACTTGAGATCAGATAGTTGAGGAATTCCAAATGAGATACAAAGATAACAGTAGCCTTGAAAACAAAAGGGAACTTGAAGCATGCACCCAAAGGGAAAAGGAAACCTGTACAGACTTTGCAGCCAGGTGGAAGAAGAAAATTGCCCTGGACATACCCGATCTGGCTGAATCAGCTAGGATGTTCATAAAGAATCTCCAACCAATCTATCTAGAACATATGAGGTATCTCCCTTATGGAAACTTGAACACCATAGTGGAGGTAGGAATTCACATTGACGAAGATATACACACCAGACATTTGAAAGTTGATACACCTCCTAGTTCATTTCGTTATTCCAAAGGACAAGCAGCAACATTAGGGGCAACCGTTAACATGGTCGAAAATTTTCCAAGAACAATGTCACCAACCAACTTTTCGCCTCAAAACAATGGTAATGTACCATGGTCCTACGAAGCAGATATGTCCATCAATACAGTTGGTGGAAATAATGATCCCAACAGGAATTTCAGAGGCTCATACAAAGGAAACAACAGGCACTACGACGGGCTGTAGGCTCGTAAGTCCTTCATACTACAGGGTATGGTGGTGTTGGTCCGCAATGATGCTCAAATAGGCTAGAAAGGGGGAGAATAGTCTATGTTGCCGATTTAAAATTTTTATTTTTATATTCATAAAGGGCAGGTATTAAAGGCACAAGCAGTCGGCATAGTGAGCATGTTTGCTGGTAACACATAACAGCTGACTTGCTCTGCGTAGAATAACGAACTTTGCTTGTAGACTGCTGGAAAATCAAAAGCCTGGTTAAGGAGTTTTAGCAGCGGAAATTGTAAGACTTGGATTTATTGAGGAGGTCTTAAGTGGCTGTACATGAATATATATTCAGAACAACATCACACTTAATCCTTCTTCAAAATACAAGATTAGGAAGTCATGAGAGAATAGCTTTTCAAGAGGTAAATCAGTTTATAAAAGCTCATAGAGAAATTAAGGCTTAATATTAAATAAGATATAATATGAAAGAACATCTGAAGTTTATTCAAAGACAAACTTACAGATTACATCAACCTAGACTCTCTATGTACATTATATATCCTCATGGTTCCAAACTTTAATCCTTACTTAATTATCCATAGAAGGAGTTCTTAAGTAAAGATAGCAGTAGGAGATGACAACGAGGAACATATATGAGAAGACAATTTTTAAGGTCATTCAGATAAAAGATATATGAACAACTAAGTGCTGAGCACTCGACTTACTATGATGATCGATGATTGCAAAATCAACAACATTTGTAATGGAATACAAATATGAAGATATGAATGCAATGCATACAGACAGCTCTTCATCTTCCTTGGGCAAGATCCAAAATCTATCTTCAAATCGATCTTAAGTGCTTGGCCTCTAGCTTATGAATAAAGTCCCAAAGATCTGTTAGAGACTGAGATCTTCGAAGAAGGTTGAAGAACTCAAATCAAGAAACAGGTTTTTGATCAAGACACCGATCTCTGTTTTGAGATATTTCTGATCTCTCTCTTATCCTTTTCCTATTTCTTCTTAGCAATCCACATAAATTGTTTTGCTATGGTTTGGGTTATTTCACTACAATCATTTGTGGAGATCTAAGAGAATCGTTGTTGAAGATGATTTCCTTTGTAGATCTCACATCCTTGTCAAAGAGATCAACTTGTATATGTGCTTCACCCACTTATGCATTCGATCTTGTTGAATGATTGATAGTCTTGTATTTTGAAGAAAAGAAGAAAGGATTTCTTTTATAGTCAGGGGTCTTTTTGATCATTGAGATATGTTGATAGATTTTCTATCCGTTTTGAATAGTGTTGTCGTTGAAGACTATTGGATAAAGATGTTTTTCACTAGATCTCTAACTATTTGGTAAAGACCTTGTTTTGCAGATCCTTGAACAGTTTCCCGTCAGACTGAATTGATGTGTCTCTGAAAAGTAAGTCTGAAACATAGTGCATTGATCGGTGGTTTGTCCAATAAAGTATATTCTTTTGACTTTCCAACACAAGTGTAGAGAGAGAAGATCTTGCTGTATTTGAGATGTTATGCTTCATAAAGATCTGAATGACTTTTGAGGCTTTAACATTTTTGTCGCTTTTTAATCATCTGCAATCTTTTCTCTTTGTAGCATGTGTAGAGCCAAGTCTACTTGTAAGGTGTTTATTACTGAAGGACGAGTCTTCCAGTAGAGAAGCTTGCTAGCTGTCGTGGTTGAGGTATGAACATTCAAACCATAGCATGTCTGCTGGTGATGAGTCTTCAGAAGATTTTTCACGCTCTAGTAGGACTATTGGTGCTGGTGCATATGAATCGCTAGTCTATTGATCATCAATGAGAAGGTAGGACTAGACAAGGACATTCCTAATCTAAGACCTATGTGATGTCAAACAAGTTGCCACACTAACTGGTACGCAGACCTTTTAGCCACTTGTTATGACACACGGTAATGGGGACAAGCAAATCAAAATATTCGGAATATGCAAGGAGATAAGTTTTTCATCAGCAAGCATATTCCAACAATCTCCTCATATTTGCTTGAAACCATTACAAACTGACATATACAAATCACTGAAGCATTTTATCAAGACATAGAGATAAAATCCCCACAATGAATAATCATTTTATCTCAAGGCATGTCATATGTTGATATTTACAAGAGTGATGGCTTTAGTATAGTCAACTATTGCTATTACAGACTCGATAAATCAAAGTACTGAGCATGTAAAACAATAGTGAAAAATAGTTTAGATCACTTAAGATATTTGAAAGTTTTTAATCAAGATCTAAAAAGTTTTTGGTTCCTTTCTTGCATAAGGATTTTTATATGAAAAAATGTTTTGGCAAGAAGGAATAGCAAATCCTTAAGTAAGAATTGGTTTTGAAAGCATTTCTATAAGGATTACTTGTGATACCATTTTTGAAAGAATAATCATTTTTGCAAAGGGATTGTTTTTAGAATAAAGTGTTTTTGAAAGCAGTCTTGGTATCACGATTAGAACAATATCTTTACTAAAAATAAGTTTTGAAAAGATCATTTCTAAGAACTGTTCTGTTTTTGTAAAGAACATTTTTATATTTTGTTAAAAATATAAGATCTCTTTCGAAAATAAAACTCAACAGCGATATTTTTAAGAAGACTTATTTTTCAACAAAAGTACCATAAAGGCCAAAAGAATGAATCACAAAGAATCATCTTTTACGGATAAAATTTTCACATCATGCTTCTTCCAAAGTAGTTTCTCAAGGACGTGTTTGATGGTCTAAGACATATCCTCCTCCTTAAATGTTATTTCTCTTTGTCTTAGATAAATATGTCATAAATTCTCATCCTTATGTCATGAACTCTCCTCCCTAGATTGTTATTTCGCTTTGTCTTAGATAAACCTTATGTTATAAGTTATAAATTCTCCTACTTAATGGTTGCAAACAGTAATAGATGCAAGTAGGGAGAAAGGAATTAGACAGAAGAGACTTAAGAGAGGAAAAGAAATAGATTCATAAAATACCAATTAAAATATGGGGTAATACAACCTAATTGGAATCTCCAAAGCTTCCAGTACTAGAATCTAAAGAATACTCTCTATCAAAGTCAGAAAAAATTCAATTGTCGAATAGCTCTCTGGTTATCAGCAAATCTCCGATGACAGAAAAGCGTTCATCCTCTTGGACAGTTGAAAGAATGGCCTGAAAGGAGCAATGAAAGCGGCTTATAATCCTAGGATACTTTCAAATGCAAGACATGTACACTCTTCCTCACAAGATAGACTGACTTATGAGAGAGAAGACGACTTCAGACCAGTTGAGGTCTTGAGATTCGAGAACAGCAATGGTAAAGTTTTAAAGTCTTCTGGTGTCACTTCCTGAGCCCACCACATGAAATTGTAGGCAACAACTTAAAATTTCACTAACACAGTACATATCTAAAGGATAATTATCAATGTCCAATGTACTGTAGTCATCTCGAGAATGGTAGCCAGTTCTTTGGAGCCATGATTCGTTGATAGTAGAATCAACGAGAGAGTTAGGTCCAACATATGGGAGCTGAAATACTCGTGACATGCTTTCGGCATTGAAGACGACATTAGTACCTCGAATGCAACCATTGAAACTCTTACCATCTCTTGTCAGTTACATCCTTGGATAGAATTCATCAACCAGATGAAGGCGATAGAATTCTTCTCGAAATGTAAGGATGGAGACGAGTCCAAAACTATGAAGAAGGTCGATAATCGTCCCTCCAACAGTATTGTCGAGGAGAAATTGTTCCCATTGAATCGTATGACCTAGAATATAGGAATTAGAGCCTATTCTAGTAACGTGAGGTTGATCAATAAGTGCGGGTTGTCCAGAGTCGTTGCTAGAAGACGAAGTTGCCATGAAGAGGGTTTCTGAAATGAGACGGAGAAATTTGCCTAGATAAAGTGTTGGAAAGATTACCAAGCTTAGGAAGAATTAAAGATTTGGTATTTTCGGAGGACAGATTTATAGAAAGAAGACATTTGTCAAGAATCGACGTATTGGTATCCGTTTCAGAGCATTAATGATAGACCAACGAAGCGACAAAGTGATTGAAGTCATGTCAAAGCTCAAATTTGAATGGACATATGCTTTTTGAAGGCAGTGATTCATGATGAAGATATTAAGTCATTTTTGAAAATATTTAACTTAAAATATTTTTGACTTAAATTTTGGTTTTCTAATACCGAGAAAGATATTTAAGGAAGATGCTAATAAGGATGTCCTAAAAGTTGATATGATAAGAATTTTGGTATTTAGAAAGAAGAATGGTGCTGATTAAAAAATAAAACGAATTTTAATCTGTGCATACCATTTGGAAAAAAGATAGGTTTTATAATTCTAAATTTCCAGTAGATGATTTACGAGACATTCTAAATCATGTACACAATCCTCGGCAATCTTTCAAATCTTTTGAATTTTTAGAATTAAACAATTTTTGAAAAAGAATTTTGTGTCCCAAATTGTTAGTAGATAGTTTACAGTGCTTTCTGAATTATCTACACAATTCTCAACAATCTCTCAAATCTCTAAAATTTCAAGGACTTAAATATATATATATATATATATATATATATATATATATATATTTAATGTATCTTTCAAGAAATTTTTTTTGCAAAACAACAGAGATTTTGTGATCTTTATTTCCAGAAGATAATTTACGGGATTTTCTGAATCATCTACACAATTCTCAGCAATCTCCCAAATCTCTAAAATTTCAAGGACAAAAATACATTTTGTAAAAAATTTATGTATCTTTCAAGAAAATATTTTGCAAAACAACAGGGATTTTGTGTTCTTTATTTCCAAAAGATAATTTATGGGGCTTTCTGAATCATCTACACAATCTTCAACAATCTCCCAAATCTCTAAAATTTCAAGGACATAAATACATTTTAAAAAAATTAATGTATCTTTCAAGAAAATATTTTGCAAAACAGTTGAGATTTTGTGTTCTTTATTTCTAGAAGATTATTTACAGGGCTTTCTGAATCATCTACACAATCCTCAGCAATCTCTCAAATCTCTAAAGTTTCAAGGACATAAATACATTTAATTTTTTTAAATGTATCTTTCAAAAAATATTTTGCAAAACAGTAGAGATTTTGTGTTCTTTATTTCCATAAGAAAATTTACGGAGCTTTCTGAATCATCTACACAATCCTCGGTAATCTCCCAAATCTTTTGGATACTTAAAACAAAAACAAAAACTATTCAGATGAAAGAATTTTTCAAGAAAGTTTTTGAAGTACTTTTGAAAAACTATCGATATTTCCAAAGGTTGTTTGAGTCAAAAGATATCATCACGAGGGGTGATCAGCAGAGATGATGGTCTACTGATACTATGATGATAATTGGGTGAGTTCAGTAGAGATGAAGAAGGTCTGCCGATACCAATGGTGATACCAATTGTGAGTGAGCGAGGGAGATCAACATAGGTGAATGAAAGCCTGCTGATGTCAATTGATGAAAGGAGGGTGTGATTAGCCATGAAGAAAGTCTGCTAATTCCAATTGATATAAAAGAGGGAGTGATCAGCAGTGATGAAAGTCTGCTTATACCGATTGTTGAATAGAAGGGTGCACCAATTGTTGAACAACAGGGTGTGATTAGCAGTGATGAAAGTCTGCTTGTATCAATTGGAGATCTGGGTGAAAAGTTATCTACTATATATACTAAAGGTTGTCGAAAAAGGAATTAAAGAGCTTAGCAGATGTGAAGGTTTGCTGAAGAGTAATGGAACAACAGACATGAAGGTATGCTTATGTCAATTGAAATGAAGACAGTTTCAGCAGGTCATCCTTTTCGTGCCTTGGCTTCTGGAAGGAAGAACCAGAAGCTTCATTGGCAAGATTAACTGATGACTTTGCTCCTCTTCAACAGAATCCTGATTAACTGAGGAGAGCACTAGAGGCGAAATGGAAGGTAGAAACCATCTTAGTCAGAGCACTTCTATCACAAAGACACGAGTTGCTCATTCTTAATTTGGCAAAATAAAAGAGCTAAAACACATATTTTGCTTCTTAATCAAAAGTTAAGATGATGACTACTCAGTAGGTAAGATAGTCATCCTACCAAGACAAGAGAAGGATGAAGAGCTTTAGAGAAGAATTGCCTTGATGAGAGGGAACATCAGACATGAAATACTAACCTGGAATTGAAGTGCAGACGCTGCTGGTTCCTCAGGAGGTCATTATGCCAGTAGTAGATATGAATTCTACTGATGTATAATTTTTTTTAGGAAGCAGGGGCGGCACCCTGCACAAATTTATTAAAAAAATAGAAAGGATACAAACTTGAGGGGGACAACCAGCTTGGCCCTTATGACGGGAGGACAAAGGAGCCTTACCTCGATAAAAGGAGTACAAAAAAGATCTATGATAAACAAACAAGAAAATGAATATTGCTATGAAGACACCTAAACTATACATGATGGGTTAAGGTTAAATCTTACATTCCTGAGAAAGGAGTTACGTAGAGAGCATCAGACTTTTTGAAGAAATCCAAAGTCATTGCTATTCTTATTCTAAAAAACATTTCTTCTGATGAGGTTTTTACTAGTACTTTAAAAATTTGTGGAGCAGAATAAGGTTCTATTTAACTGATTTGAATTCAATTAAAGATACCAATTCATCTAGTCATAATGATAGCAGCTGATACCAATAGAGCTAGTTACCAGTAGTTATAGAATTGAGTTGGTATCTACTGTTCTGATTATATACTAAATATTTACTTTGAGTAGATATTTGGAATAAATCAACATTATGATAAGAGTCAATTTAGTCTTTTAGCACAAGGAATCTTTGACATAAAAAGTCATTCTCTCCCATGCAATGTTCACTACTGAATTTGATCTGTATGAGTAGATCAGATTCATAAGACTATTATTTGAAAGGTAGATCTTGGTTTCTTCACATCAGAGTTGTATTACGTCGAATAAGAGTACTAATGTTTAAGGATTGGTTTGCTGTTGGGTTGACATCAGAGTTATGTGTTTTGTTGTGGATTTGAAGGAGAATGTTTCGAGAAGCAAAGGTTCCAAATCCATAAAGAAACACAAGAGTTCATGCTATCAATGAGCAGGCATACAAAAGCATATAGACATGAAGTAAAGCTGTCTTGAAGAAGTTCTCATATAGATCATCATAAGATATGAAGAGTTATAATTGAGATCTAATGATTACAAGAGCCAATATAGCTTCCAGTGACTTAACTACTTCAAGGAAACAACTAATCTAAACACTAATACATTTAGAATAAAAATGTTACAAGGAGCTGTCTATGAAGAACATGGACCTAAACTGCTTAACCTATTGGCAAAGTAGAATAATGGTCTAGATTAAATGGCTAAGCCTAAAGAGACAGCCAAACAGGATCTCTACACTTAATAAAGTGCAGATATGTGATCCTATCACCGGCTCTTCCTTCTCCATTTAGATAGCTCTCCGGCCCAGGTGACCTTCACAAGCAAGGACGACTCCCTTTCAAAAGTCAGCTGCTGTGATTGTGCTACTCTCAGGGAGAGTCACGTCTGCGCAAGGATATGCATAAAGTCTGCAATGCTAAGAAGGGGCCGTCGACGTGAGCACGACCTGGGAGAGACATGCTAAAAGATTGCTGAGGTAAATCTTCATACAAGAGGATTCCTCAAAGCTAACCAAACAACTTTCGGAGGGTAGAAAGAATAATACCAAGTTGTTGAGAGAAAGGCTTGATCGAAAACTAAGAATACTCCTAAGTGACATTTTGAAAATGAGAGATCTCGTATCGGTGTTTGTCATAATGCATAGAAGTAGTTTGCAAGTGATAGAGATAAAGAAGGAAGGTCTCTATAAATACTTGCAGAGGCAAGACAAAAGGACTAATTAATGAGAGAGATTCATTAAGATCGAGGTGTCCTTTCAACCACTCTCAATAAATTTATGTGAGATAATTGTGAGAGATGGTTTGAATTTCTAGATATTCGGTAAAGTAACCTTCTTGGAAAACCAAAACTTTGAAAAAGACAAAATAGTTTCCTTGAGAAGGTAAAAAGTTTTTAATGTGACAAAACAACTTTTGAAAAAGATTGGATTTGACAAAACAACTTTTCAAAAAAAATGAGATGTTTGAAAAGACAAGACAATTTTTTCAAAATATTTTTCTTTCACCGAAGATCTAAGAAATTGTCTTTTTCTTTTTAAGAAATAGTTTGTTTCAAAAAAAAGTTTAACTCAACCTTTGTAGAAATAGCAAAGATACCCTTGTATATTGCATATTTGACTACTAAGGTAAGAACTCCTATAAGTTAGCACATACAACTGAGCTTATGAAGTGTAAGTGCTAGAGCAAGAGGGAACAACAAAGGCGAAGGATTGATATTCACAAAGAAAGCACATGTCAGTGATAAAGCAAATCAACTTGACAAAGTGATATCAAACCAGTTGAATAAAGTAGATCATATTTAATTAGAATCGATAAAAATACATAAGAACAAAGTATGATAAACAAATATTCATTATTGTGCCTTATTTATTTACCTTGCAAGCGCACAAGACTATTGTAGAATAGATGTATGCTAGCAAGGGTCGAACCACAGAGACAAAAAGTAAATAAGAGCAAGAGAAGAGAACCGGTAACTATTAAACTAAGGGGGGGTTTTGTTTATTAAACTAATTTATTCTACTAGAAAGCAAGTAATCTAATTAACAGTTTAAATCATTAATCACAGTTATGAAGATCTTATGGTGGATGGAAATCTAGGAATGTGGATTCACTTGTATCTACTCTATTGCTCTTTTCCCTAATGTATCAACCAATTTAATCTTGGGTTCGTTCACTAAAGATTGGTATAGATTGTCAAATTATAATTCAGTCTCCATCATAAATAATTCATCAAATCTATGCCCTTAAGCACAAGAACATACGAATTTCCTATATGTCAGTTAGGAACATATATATGAACCTGACCCTAACTTATAACTCTCGTGCATCGATAAGGTCAATTTATCACAGTGGTGAGCCAGTGTACGACATATGCATATGGCCATTAAGTTATCTGCACCTTTTGGTCTTTACTACTTGTGATTCCATTCATTAGGAGAAAGCTAAATAATAAAGAGATTGATAACCACTGTGATCAACAAGATTTGATTGAATAAAAATATATAACAGAGCAATAGATTCGATACAAGTTACCTCGAATCCCCAGATTATGGAGTGGTTAGTTCACCCTTGATGATGAACAGATCATTGGGATGAAATAATACATGAACACTCTTCTAACTATAATTACAAACACTAAAAACTAAGCATTACACATGAAAATCAGAGTAAAAATCTGTCCTTCAGCTTGTGGCTACATGGCTTGTATTTTTTAAGCTAAGCACAACATTCATTCTAAAAATTAGGATTTTCAATAAAAACATATACAACATAGAATATGTAATCCACCATCCAAACCCGGTCTATCATAGAAAGAGAGAGCACCATGGATATCAAATGCTTATACATCCATCCCATGCACTTCCTATGTATGTCATACAATGCTTTCATATCCCAATTACTTCCAATAGCTAAGATTATGCTAACACAGTGAGCTTGCAAATAATATGAATATATGAAGTGGGGATCAATTTATATGTATTACAATAAAATCAACCAACACAAGTAACTGGCAAAAAAGATCAATAGGACTTTATTAAGCTTATAATGTATGGCCTTGGTGTTGGGGGATATGATGGAAAGGGAAGAGAATACAGAGTGAGAGAGCAAGACTACCCTTTTCCCCATTTGCTTCTAAACATGTAGAAGTCTTTCTCAATTAGGCTAGGACCTACAAAGACCACAAGTGAGGATTTTCCCCCAAACTTGTTTTGTTCAATACATCATGCTAAAAATAACTAGTGATCCATTTTTCAGTATATACTTTTTCTAACATATCTATCCTTTGAAAGTTATGTTTCCTTTTGAATCTTCTTGCCCTCTTCTTCTTCCTATTAATTTTCATCGAACCCATATTTTTTGCTTTTTCTTTTCCATCACTTTTTTTTTGTTTACGACGAGGAAGAAGAAGTCTTCAGAAATTTATCTAACTGAAAAAGGTCCCATAAAATTAATTTCCCACCCACATCCTACTCTCTCAAAGGGTAGGCTAAAGTGTATAAGCTTTAGGGGTTAAGTTAAGTTAATGTGGGTTAAAGAAACGAAGTCGAATGGGGGTTGTTGTATGCTTAGCATACACTATTCTTTTAATTCAGCTCAAAAGGGGACACTAGGGATATTTTTAGTAAGGTCAGGAAATATTTAGGCTCAAACGGTCCAAAGATGGCCTAAATCATATCCTAATGTCAGATTACTCATGCAAGATTTTAAGAAAGTAGGTACACATAAAATATCATATCCATTATGAAAGTTGTGGAATTGAAGATTTAGCATCTGGATTTCAGATAAACATTTGCTAGAAAAGTGGTAGGGACAATCAATACTAACATACAGTCACGGTTTAGAAGTGTGCTTGACATATATTAGCAAGAAAAATCCAAGGGATCTAACTATCATGCAATTGACCCTATAAGTTACAATTCAATGCAACAATCATGTCGGGATAGCTATTCATTATATTCTTGTGCATCAAAATATTGATGTTAGAATGAAATGTGCACTATTAACTTAATAAAACTATTCAAATTAATTCCTAATCCTTGACCGGGAAAAGTGCACAAAGATTTGGAGAATATCAAGAATTTTGCAGAATCGAGTGAATTCCAGAGTGATCTATGGGAAAGTTATGTGGATCATTGCACTAAATCATCATTGACTGAAGTGACCACACCAGGACTTGAGAATGAAAATTTTGAATTTAAATTTTTAAATTTTTTTTAATAAAAATTGAAGATAGTTGACGACCCAATTGAGGATGGGTACTCGCAAGAACTAAATATTAGTGTCTTCTGGTCAAGACAACATCTCTAAAAATAAATAAAAGTAAAAAACAAGAAAATAGAGATAGGAGAAGAGACGATAGAGGGGCAAAAAAATGTCCCGAACCCTAAAAAATATAGCCCAACTCCATCCCTTTTTAGGTTGGGTCCTGCAAAGACCCTGAACTTAGAATTTCCCTCCCCCAAACTTCAATTTTATTTTGTCCTCAAAACTGAGGGTTATCCTATAAGAGGGTTTATGAAGGAGAAATATCAAAAGGACATATCTGGTCCTCCTAACGAAAGAGGAAAAAACTTGGGCTTCGACTCATGGTGAGTCGAGACGAAATAACGAAGGACGAAGGAACTCGGGGATAGTCTCGGGTGGGAGTCTGTAGTGTGCGGACACATTCCTCCCCACCCGGTTAATCCGACCATAAAAATTAGTCTGGTCGGCGCGCATTTGCGCCAAGTTCTTATTAATCATTTGTTGTTCTAACTAGAGCTCCTCTTGCCTATTGGAGATGGCCTCAAAAGGATCCACCTCCTCCTCCATATGAGCCTCCCTTTGAGGCTCCTCACGTGGTCCCCTCTCACATGGTGGCGGGTGAGGTGATCAAAAGAAGTGTCGCAAGAATGTCTGCACGCTCGAACTCTCTCGGAGTCCAAACGACTCCAGCCCCTCCATACAATCTTGTGATCAAACTCAGGCAAACAAATCCCGAGTTCCTACCTCTAATGAGGGTCTGAATCTGGGCATTGATCAGGCGCCCAACATCAACAAACCCACCGGTCAGGAGGGTGTAGATCAAAACGGCCTTAGACCATGACACCGTGTGCTGGTGACTGGATGGCATAAAGTGTGCACAGATAAATTTGAACATGGCCTTGGCCATGCTCGTCAAATGTGACTCTTCCATGGTGCGGGGGCCAAACGGTGGACCTTGATGGAAGGTCCATACCATGTTACGAGTTTCGATCATCGCATTGACCTCCTGAAGAGAGATGGGACGGGCAAGGTTCACAATAATGGTGCACGGTCACTGAGGTAAGGCTTGCGGGGGAAAGGCGTGGGGGTCTTGCAGCCGTAAGGGTTCCACGTCGTTTGAATTTAATGAGGCCTTGCGACCGCAACATGTTAAGGCCTTGCATCCGCAAGGTTCACAGAATGTTTGCCTTTGGGAAGCTGTTACACATTTTCGCATCGTTTTTGTTTTTGTCATTTTGTTACGTTCCATTAGGATCGTTTCTTTCCTATACTCTGAAAATTCTAAAAAACAAAACTAAAATATTAGATAACATACAAATACAACACTGCGATGCTTTTCACCCACAAACTTAGATTATGCCATGACTGGAAAACATTTAATTTTAATGCTCACAATCAAATAAGTTGGAGAAAAACATATTTAAATTACACTATAGAAGCAAATAAATTTTTTTTATCAAAGTGGGCTGCCGTCCACCTAGAGCACTTGTTTAATGTCTTTTGTTCAACCTAACTACAATCCTATTCTCTTGGGGACTCGGTGTCAGAGAGACGAATAATTTCTATTGTTCTCTCTACTGACATGAGTTCAAAATAAGGTTTGAGTCGGTGAACATTCACTTTAAATATCTCATCGGTGTTTGGGTTTTTCACATCAACTGCTCCATGTAGATAGATTCGTACTATTATAAAAGGACCAGACCATTTTGAGTTTAACTTTCCTGGGAATAATCTTAGTCTAGAATTGAAAAGAATAACTTTTAAACCTGGATGTAACATTTTTTTGATGATTCCCATATCATGGTATCTTTTAGTCTTTTCTTTATATGTTTTAGTATTCTCGTACGAATTGAGCCTATGTTCTTCTAACTCATTTAGCTGAAACAACCGTTCTTCTCCAGCCAAAGCTAGGTCTAAATTAAGAGTTTTAATGGCCCAATATGCTTTATGTCCAATTTCCACTGGAAGGTGGCATGCTTTGCCATAAACCATTCTATAAGGACTCATTCCTATCGGATTCTTGTATGCAGTTCTATATGCCCAAAGAGCATTTTTGAGTTTTGGTTCCCAATCTTTTCTATTTGGTATAACAGTCTTTTCAAGGACTGCCTTGATTTGTCTATTACTAACTTATACTTGTCCAAAGGTTTGAGGATGATATGGAGTGGCCAATTTGTGAGTCACACCATGTTTCCTAAGGCACACATTCATCAAGCGATTGGTGAAGTGTGTTCCTTGATCACTAATTATTGCCTTTGGTATTCCATACCAGCTAAATATTTGATCATTCAAAAACTTGACAACCATGTTACCATCATTATTTTGGGTAGCAATGGCTTCTATCCATTTTGACACGTAATCTACAGCAACTAGAATATATTCGCAACCATTGGAAATTGGAAAAGGACCCATAAAGTCAATACCCCACACATCAAAAATTTCAATGACCACATTATAATGCAAGGGCATTTCATTCATTTTACTAATTCCACCAGCCCTTTGATATTTATCACATATTTTGCAAAATATTTCAGCATCTCTAAAAATAGTGGGTCAGTATAAACCAGATTGTAAAATTTTTCTAGCAGTTGTACTACTACTAAAATGTCCACCATAAGAGTATTCATGGCGAAATGTTAGAATACTTTGTTGTTCTTGATCTGGAATACATCTTCTAATTAAAGAGTCTGAACACATTTTAAATAAGTAAGGATCTTCCCAAAAATACATTTTAGCATCTACCAAAAACTTCTTCCTTTGATAATAATAAAAATCGGGATTAATGATATTCACTACACGATAATTCACAAAATCCGCATATCATGGTTCATGATTTTTGACTGCTAAAAGTTGTTTGTCAGGGAAGTCTTCATTCATGAGAATTTTATTATCAAGAAGTTGACGTTCAAGTAAAGGTAAAAATTCTAATCTAGACAAATGATCGGCAACAATGTTTTCTGTTCCTTTTTTATCTTTATTAGTAATGTCAAATTCTTGCAATAATAACATCCATCTAATGAGCCTAAGCTTAGCCTCCTTTTTTTTTTTTTATCAAAAAGATATTTTAGGGCTACATGGTCAGAGAATATAATAACTTTTGCTCCTAGCAAGTAGGGACAAAATTTTTCTAACGCAAATGCAACTGCTAAAAATTCTTTTTCGGTGGTGGTATAATTAAGTTGTGCATCATTTAATGTCCTACTAGCATAATGTATTACACAGGGTTTCTTATCTACCCTTTGTCCTAACACAGCCCCAACCGTAAAATTTGATGCATCGCACATGATCTCGAAGGAAGAGACCAATCAGAGATGGTTAAAATAGTGGATGTTGTTAATTGTTATTTTATCAAATTAAATGCATTTAAGCATTCTTGATCGAAAATAAATTATGTATCTTTTGCCAATAGATTGCATAGAGGTTTACAGATTTTTGAAAAGTCTTTTATTAATCTTCTATAAAAACCTGCATGACCTAGAAAACTTCTAACACCCTTGACTGCAGTTGAGGGAGGTAATTGTGAGATAACTTCAATTTTTGTTTTATCTACCTCAATTCCTTTGTTAGACACAATGTGACCTAAAACAATTCCATGTTTAACCATAAAAGGGCTTTTCTCCCAACTTAGGGTCAAATTAGTTTCACAACATCTTTTAAGAACCGAAGTTTGATTTTCTAGGCAATTATCAAAGGATTTCCCAAATACTGAAAAATCGTTCATGAATACTTCTACACACCTTTCAACTAAATCAGAAAATATTGAGATCATACATCTTTGAAAAGTGGCAGGGGCATTACATAATCCGAAGGGCATCCTCCTAAATGCAAAGGTACCAAAAGGACATGTAAAGGTAGTCTTTTCTTGATCTTCCAGTGCAAGTGGAATTTGATTGTAACTGGAAAAACCATCAAGAAAATAGTAATAATCATGGCCAGCTAATCTTTCAAGGATTTGGTCATTGAAGGGCAAAGGAAAGTGATCTTTCTTTGTAGCCACATTTAATTTCCTTAAATCTATGCACATTCTATAGCCAGTTATAGTTCTCGTAGGAACTAACTCATCTTTCTCATTTTTAACAACTGAAATTCCTGATTTCTTAGGAACTACTTGGACTGGACTTACCCATTTACTATCAGATATCGGTTAAATTATACTCGCATTTAGAAGCTTGAGTACTTCTTTTCTAACTGCTTCTTCCATATGGGGGTTAAGTCTTCTTTGGCATTCTCTGGAAGGTTTAGTACCTTTTTTCAAATGGATTTTATGCATACACATAGCATGACTAATACATTTTAAATCGGCTAAGGACCAACCTATGGCTTCTCTATGTGTCCATAAAACTTTTAGCAGGCTTGCTTCTTGTTCTTCCGTTAAATCGGCAACAATTATAACATGTAAGTTTACCTTCCCAAGAAATGCATATTTCAAATGGGATGGTAAGGGCTTTAAATCTAATTCAGGAGGAGATTCAATAGATGGGGTAAACTTAGGAACTTCAAGTTTAACTTTTTTCATTTTGATCATCCTTAGGAATTTCATATTCCTCTTTTTCTATTTGTATGTCCTTTTTCAATTTCAAGTTTGTACTCCTTTTATTTTATTTATAAATTTTGCAGGGTGCCGTCCCTGTTTAAAAAAATAAAAAAAATAAAAAAAAATCTTAGGAACTTCTAGTTCCTCTTTAATTTCACTTTCATTTTTAGGAGTTTCTAGTTTCTCCTTTTCAATTTTAGCATCCTCCGCATGGATTTCTCTTTCCAATTCGTCCATATCGAATATTAAATCGGGAAATTCTCTTTGATCAGAATCTCTTCCTAACAATTCTTTTTCTAACTCGTCTTCATTTAAATCTACTTCAAAGTTTTGGGCTATAAGATTTTATATTTCATCACTTGAAAAGCATGCATTCATATTGCTCGGTCTATTTAATGCATCAAAAACTGAAATCTCTACAGTTTCTCCCATAACTGACAACTGACATTGACAGCTTACCATTCCTTACATTAATCATTGTTTTGGTCGTGGCCATGAAAGGTCTTCCTAACAAAATAGGAACTTCATTATTTGTGCATATTTTTCTTTCCATCTCTCGAACGACAAAGTCAACCAATATGATCAACTTATCAACTTGAACTAAAATATCCTCCACTATTCCTAAGGGATGTTTGACCGAACGGTTGGCTAACTATAAGGATATAGTAGTGGGTTTTAATTCTCTAAAACCTAATTGTTTGTAGACAGCGAAAGGCATTAAATTAATACTCGCACCTAAATCAAGCATAACTTTCATCTTTTTTGAATTACTCAAAGAAACTTGGATATTGAAACTACCTGGATCTTTCAATTTAGGGGGGAGTTCAAGATGTAATACTGCACTTACGTTTTCAGAAACAATTATTTCTCGTTCTTTTCAAATTTGTGTTTCCTATAGTGGAGATCTTTGAAAAATTTATCATATGATGGAATATTTTTAATAACATTGAGCAAAAGGAAGATTAATATTCACTTTAGACAACATATTATAGATTTCTGTGAATTGTTTATCTATTTTGTTTTTCATCAACCTACCAGGGAATGGTATTGGTGGAACTTATGGTGGAGGAGCAACATATGGCTCCTCAAGAGGTTTTGCCTCTTGTTCCTTTTCTTTTTCTTGAATTTCTTTATCTTTAATTTCTTTCTCTAAGTCGTTTTCTTTAGCTTGAATTTGTTCACCAGACTTACCTACATTATCAGGAACATCAACAGATTGAATAGGATCACTTACCTCTTCTCCAATGACTTTACCACTACGCAGAGTAGTGATGGATTTAGTTTGTTCCGTTTGACTAGGAGACTTCCCTTTTTCTCTTCCTTTCAAGGCTTGAGCAAGGTCATTTGTCAATTTGTCTATAGTTGCCATTAATTGCTTGTTGATAGTAGTCTACCTATTTTCAAAATCGTTAGTTTTTGCTTCTTCAATTTGCAGCTGTCCTTGTTTAGGAAATTGTTGAGGCTGTAAAGGCTTATTTCCTCTCCATGAGAAATTTGGATGATTTCTCCAACATGGATTGTGCGTGGTGGAATAAGGATCATTCCTTTGTCTTGAAGGATATGCATTCATAGCATTTACCTATTCAGAAAACATAGAACTAGATGAACAAAAATTAGTAGCATGAGTATTTAGTCCACAAATAGCACACACATCTTGAACTTGAGATCTATTTTGTAGTAAGGTTTCAATTTGTGCTTGCAACTGTTCTATTTTCGCTTCATTGTTTGAATTATCTTGAACATGATACAAACCTTTAGTTTTACGTCTAGTGATTTTACGTTGAGAATTGATACTTGGCATTCCAAACAAATTTTCTAATTCAGCAGGCGTCATTCCTCTAATGGAACCACTGGTTGCACTATCGACCATAGTTTGAAGAGCAGAAGACAATGCATGATAAAATTGAGTTACTAAAATATCTTCAGACAGATTATGATGAGAACACATGATTAGTAAATTTTTAAATCTATCTCATGCTTCATGGAATGTTTAACCTGGTCCAGTTTGAAAAGTAATAATTTACTTTCTAGAATTAGATAGAGATGCATGCTGATAAAATTTACCCATAAACAAATCATATAATTGAGTCCATATATAAACACTTCTCGATGCCAAATTCATAAACCATCTTTTTTCTGCATCTTTTAATGCACATTGAAAATATCGCATTTTTAATTGATCTTCCGTTAGGCCTCCTAATGGAAAATTATTAATCATAAAACTATACTCTTTCACAAAAGTTATTGGGTCTTCGGTAGGTAACCCATAAAATGAAGATAACATATTGTAAAAATGGCCTTTAAGTTCAAAGTTTCTTACTGTATCTGGTAACAGTAAACATGATGGTGTTGCATTCAGCATGAGACGACCATAATCATTTATTGTTCTTTGATTTATTACCACTTCCATATTTCGAGAAACTGATTCCTCCCTTCTTTGATTTTCCGGAGGAACCGGATTTTCAGGATTTTGATTGTTATTATCCATTGGAGGATCAGCCAGAGGATCCTCTCTATTTACTTGTTCTCGATTAACAGGTGGATTTTCCAAATTATAAGGATTTTCCTGATGTTTACCAAGATTATTTATGTTTTGATTTAAATCTGCAAGCTTGGGATTTAAAGATCTACGACCATGCATACAATGCAAAATTAAAACAAATAAATAACTAGATTAAAAATAAAATAAAAATCTTTTTGTAATTTTTTAAATAAAAATTGAATTTAAAATGTTACCAATAAACTAGCTAGAAACTAACTTGTCCTCGGCAACGGCGCCAAAAATTTGATGTGTCTTATTTATTTACCTTGCACGTGCACAAGACTATTGTAGAATAGATGGATGGTAGCAAGGGTCGAACTATAGAGACAAGAAGTAACTAAGAGCAAGAGAACCGGTAACAATTAAACTAAAGGGGGGGGGTTTGTTTATTAAACTAATTTATTCTACTAGAAAGCAAGTAATCTAATTAACAGTTTAAAGCAGTAATCACAGTTATGAAGATCTTATGGTGGATGGAAATCTAGGAATGTGGATTCACTTATACCTATTATATTGCTCCTTTTCCTAATATATCAATCAATTTAATCTTGGGTTCGTTCACTAAAGATTGGTATAGATTGTCAAATTATAATTCAGTCTACATCATAAATAATTCATCCAATCTATGCCCTTAAGCACAAGAACATATGAATTTCATATCTCGTCACTCAGGAACTATATATGAACCCCGACCTATATATGAACCTTAACTTATCACTCTCGTGCATCGATAAAGTCAATTTATCACAGTGGTGAGCCAGTGTACGTGTAAAACCCTAAAATGTTGCTTGATTGTGTTATGCATGGATTCATACATTGATAATCATCATAAACATGTTCATTTAGCTCCCGTATATGTTTAGAGTCAATAGCATGATCGTTGACGTCGTTTGAGATGCATGTATGCACTTTTCTTTCGCGAGATGCTTTGAATCTCGGGTTTATGTTTTATGTTGTAACTTCATGGATAATTGTTAGAGGGCATTTAAAACATCATTTTCAGGCCTTGGATGTTTGTTAGATGCTAGTTGCATCGACGGTTTGGTTGCTAGTTGGATTCTAGCGAAAACCCTTTTCAGTTTCACTTTTCCGGTCGTCGTTCGGGCGAGTTCTGCCTGAGTTCTTGGCCCTGTTTTGATGAGGTTTGAGACTTGATTCCTTTGGTTATAGATTGGAGGATATTAAGGTTGAATTGTAGACCAATTTTGGCTTGGAAGGACTCGAGAACGCACGCGGGAGAGGCCGGGATCGAGCAAGGATTGAACAAAACCCTAAATGCTGAAAACCCCTTTGATGCGGTCGCATCACTAAGGCCCTAAGCGACCGCAAGGGTCTGATTTCCAGAATGTCGGATTTTGCCTCTTTTTCTAATCTGTCCGAAAGTTTGACCAATTAGACCTAATCTAAACCCATCCTAACCCTACTTAATTACCCTAATACTAATCCTAAACACCTATTAAGAGATTAGGAGCTAATTAGTGGTTTAATTAGAGGATTTAATCCCCATATAAAACCCAAAGAAACTGCCGCATTCTTTCATAGTTCGGCCAAGCAGAAAAGTCGACTTCCCCTTCTCTCTTCTTGCGAATTCTGGGAGCACTCAAAGAGCTTGAGAGAGAGAGCTTGAGGAGGAGATTCGTGGGTCTTGAAGGGCTGATCTTGGAGGCCATTAATGGAGTCTTCATCTTCCCCATTCTACCTTCAAGGTTGAAGAAAGAGTTGAGGAGAAACACCATTGTTAGGGCACGAATTCTCAGCTTGTTAGGGCTAAGTTTTGGTAAGTTTCTACCTTTCTTCTCCTTCTTTTTAGGCTCCATTGACCCTAGGGAATCAACCATGTGTGCTATTTGGGTCAATGGAAGCCATTGTTAGGGTTTATAGAAAATGTATGAACCCTAGGATTTCAAATTTATGTTAGAACTTGATTGGCCTATGTGAGACCATGATTATGTGAAATTCATGTTCTAAATTGCCTATTGAACTTGATTATGTTGTGTATTCATGTAGATTGATGTTAGTTTGGTTGAGATGCTTGGAGGGTGATTTGCCCTAATTTGGTTTTAGCTTGCAATCTAATGATGTTAGCTTGATTAATATGTTTTACAAGCTTAATAGAACATATTGAACCATGTTGTGAATTTTAATCATGAATTGAATGTTATGATTGGTATGATGACTTGGATGATATTATGCACAAGATGGCTAAATTATTCTAAGTTGCATTGTTAATTAGTTTGTTGGGTTTATATGAGTATATTGAACATTGGGATTGTGGTTTTGGGCGATAGTTATGAACATAGGGGGTTGATGAAGCCTAAGCTTCTAATCCTTGAATTTTCGGAAAACTTAGATTGAACTCAACGGAGTTAACCTTTGGGTTAGTATGAATCCTAGGAACTATAATTTTAAGTCCTACGGAATTTTGGGTAGAATTCATGGAGGTCGAGCCTCCAAGAAGTTTTGAAGTGTGTGAAGCACACTTGATTATGAAACTTATATGATTCTCGGTTATGATGTTTATGCTAGTTGTGGATGAATTGCATGACTAGTTTGATAGTAGAGTGTTTACCTACTTGTTTTGAGCATATGAGTATATATTACTTGTGCTTGGGTTTTAAGTCGGTGGCGTCGATGCATTGAGTCTTTGGTGGGGCGATACATCGTCTTCACGAATTATGGGATTCGTGATCGCGATGTATCGCCGTGCTGGGTTTGCACACACCCTCCATCGATGGCCACGGTGGGGAAGTAGTTTATCTTAGTTGTAGTAATACACATGACTTTGATAACTATGGAACTCGGCGGAGGCTGTCTCGGGGCGTCGATATCTACGAGAGGATATCGAGGGCACATAAGGGTTTTGCACGTGTTTTTGCGGGAGCGACACGCGCGGAGGAATTTCGGTAATGGTATCATATCCCTTATATATATGAATTGTTTCACAAGTGCTTAAGTAAATAACGTGCTTGGTGAATTTGGATATGATATGATGTTTGTGTTGGTTTCTTACATGTTATACTTAATAGATAACATATTGATTTAAGTTGTTAAGCATATATGCTACCACATGAATATTATGGGAATGTTGTTTTATGCCAAAGGTATAATTATTGTTGTTTAGGACTAAAATGCCTTGACATGGTTTTATGATGAGATGTTATACTTTAACGATAACATATTTATTTAATGTCGAGCATGGATGCCATGACATGAATTTATATACGGTTATTTCATGGCGATAGCATGACATATTTTATGATTGAGCATTATGCCATGGTAGGAAGTTATGGTTAGTAACTTACTAAGTCATTGTGACTTACTTTTATTTGTTGGTTGTTTTTCCCTAGATCCGAGTCGTGCGAGCGGATCCAAGTAAATCAGGAGATTACGTTGGCAGGGGATTCTTTTGGCAAGGTTGCTACATAGTTGTTCATTTTGTTTTTGGTGAGGTCGTTGGGATGATGAAGTTATGTAAACTTCATGATTTGGGTAGCAAACCTTAATATGATTGTAATGTTGTATTCATGATGTTAGCTTATTCTTTTGGTAGCCAACCGGTGGTGGTTGTGCTTGATGTATATTTATGGTTTATCTCCATATGCTTACTTGTGTTAGTACTTTTAATTGTTAGTACTTAAGTTGTTGGTAGCCGACAAGTTTTAGTCGCTTGGTTTATTGGTGAAAAATGTTTAGCATGCTATATTGCTAGTTATTAATATGTTTGTTCTCCGGCATGTGTTTAGCCGTTGAGTTGTTAGACTAGAGTCTTAGACTTAGTTTAATGTTGGGTTCCGGCCGTAGTTTCGCCGATGACTTGGTTTATTTTATGCTTATTATTGAATTGCATAACAGGGAGTTTGTTCTACGTGCCCAATGTTGCGGCACGCGAGTCGAATTTTTGGACCGAGAGATTAATCATCTCTTTGGTTGTTTTAGTTTGAGCTTGTTAGCTCGGGCGCCCTTGTTTTATTTCATTTGCTTCCGCATGTGTTTTAAGTTGTCGGTGTATCGCCGTTATGGCCTACCCATTATTTGCTACTTGTGTGTTGTTATTTGTTTCGGCGGCACGACCTTGGGATTTCGTCTTGGGATCGGGTCGGTCGTCCGATTAATATGCATATGGTCGCGTTATCCGCACCTCTTGGTCTTTACTACTTGCGTTTCCATTCATTAGGAGAAAGCAAGATAGTAAAGATTGATAAACTCTTGTAATCAACAAGATTTGATTGAATAAAAATATATAAGAGAAATAGATTCGATACAAGTTACCTCAATCCCTAGATTATGGGCGGTTAGTTCATCCTGATGATGAACAAATCATTGGGATGAAAGAATACATGAATACTCTTTAACTATAATTACAAACACTAAAAACTAAGTATTTAAAATCGGAGTAAAAATCGTCCTTGACGTGGCTACATGGCTTGTATTTAAACTAATATGTTCGGGGGAAAGGAGATACAATTAGGGTACAACATCCTTTAGCTGATTCGGAAGGGCTTGTATTCGAATATTTTGATTTGCTTGTTCCATTGTGTGTCATAACAAGTGGCTAAAGGTGCAATTAGTATGGCGTTGTTTGGCAACATGGTCTTAGGATTATCCTAACCTGGTCCTACCTTCTTAATGATGATTGAGACCAATACTTCATATGCATTAGCAGGAGGTATTGGCTGGCAGTAGAGTCTTGGTAGAGGTATTGGCGGTGGCGAGAAATGCTAACGATAACCGTCAGCGAGAATATTCCTCACTGCGAACACGGAAAGAGCGTATGAGGCGATGGCAAATATGTATCGTGGCATGCTTGATTTGATGAGCGAGATGAATCAAAGAGGTTTTGGTAGAGTGGAGCAACAAGGGGGACCACGGCCGGCCAGAACCACGGCTGAGCCACAAGTAGAGGCCAGGGGCAAGAGGCTAGGCATAATGATAATTCTATGCTTGAAAGATTTGTGAAGTTAAAGCCGAGGCAATTTAATGGAGGCCGGGCCTTGAGCCGAGCTTTGGATCGAACACTTGGAGAAAATATTTGCACCATTGGGTTGCGATGATGAGCAGAAAAGTTGTATTAGCGGTGTTCAAGCTTGAGGTCTTCTTAGAGCATTGGTGGCGAGTCTTGAGGAGAGTTGGGAGGCTGCATAGAGTCCCACAGATATGGCCTAATTTCGTTCGAGTTGAGCTTCCTATGTACGGAAGTGGTTCGAGAGAAAAGAGAGAATTTTGGACTTGGTGCGGGGGAGTATGGCAGATTTCCGGTATTCGGCCCATTCACCGAGTTGGCTCGTTGCTTTGCACACATTTGATTCAGGCGAGGCTAGGAGAACACGAGAAATTTGTTAAAGTGCGAGGGGCGGAGATGCGAGGAAACAGCTTCTTTCTCATCGGTTAAGTAGAAATGCAGGGAAGGCCGTTGATAGAGCCTACATTATTGAGAGAGACATTGATGAGCACCGTACTATGCCTATTTCGGGTTCTTCTCGGCAGCCTAAGAGTCATCAGGCGGAGTCATGGAGCGAGGTAAAGTGGGAATTTTAGTGGAGGCGTGATCGCAAGAAAGGAAGTGGAAAATCTCATTATGAAGGACATGCGAAGAGTCAGTCAAGTGGCAAGGGAGCTAGTACTACATCTACTCAGAGGGATCGTAGTGTGGCATTGGTTTGTTCTTATTGTTCCAAGATTGGGCATCTGAGAAGATAGGTCTTTGGAGTAAGAATGGAGCACCGATGGAGTGCTACTGTGGGGTTTCGGGACACATGAAGAAAAGAGGCGTCCTAAGTTGAAGAGCAATCGAGGCAGAGGAGGTTCTAGTCGGACTACGAGGGGAACAAAGAGAGGATAGCGATGGGAAAGCTAAAGTGCTTGAGAGTCGTGTATTTGCTCTAGATCGGAGAGGTGTACTGAGTCTACGGTGATTGGAGGTACCGTTTCTATTTTCGGTAATGAGGCTCGTGTACTTATAGACCCAGGATCATCGCATTCTTATGTTGCATCGCATTTCGTTGATAAGCTATGTGTTATGCCTCAGTCTTTACCATATGTGCTTGAAGTATCTACCCCTCTTGGGGAATGTTTGTTGGCTTCAGATATTTATAGAGCATGCGATGTACTTGTGGATAAACATGTGTTGCATGCGGATTTGGTGGTGTTACCACTCGTGATTTTGATGTTATCCTTGGTATGGATTGGTTGAGCACATATCATGCATTGGTGGATTGCCTTAGTAAAAGTCACTTTTACTTTGCAGCGTTCCTAACTTTGTGTTTTGGGAGATAATGCCGAGTGGTTTCTGGCGTCATTTAACGCTTAAGGCTAGAAGCTGTTGTCGCGTGGGTGCCGGGTATCTTGCTTGCGTAGTGGACAAGCGGGTTTCTTCTTCTAATCTTGAAGATGTGCCAGTTGTGTGTGAGTTCCCAGATGTTTTCTCTAAAGATTTTGGGATGCCTCCAGATAGAGAGATTGAATTTTGTATTGAGTTATTGCCGGGGACTACACCAATTTTGAAGGCGCCGTATAGAATGGCACCTATGGAGTTAAAGGAGTTGAAGATTCAGTTACAAGAGCTCCTTGACATTGGCTTCATTAAGCCAAGCGTATGTAAGGGTGCACTTAGGTGTTATTTGTGAGGAAGAAAGATGGGAGCTTTGAGATTGTGCATCGATTATCGAGAGTTGAACAAGGCAACGATCAGAACAAGTATCCATTGCCTCATATAGATGACTTGTTTGATCAATTGCAAGGATCGGTGGTCTATTCCAAACTTGACTTGAGATTTGGGTACCATCGGTTGAAGGTTAGAGCCGAAGATGTTCAAGCGGCTTTTCGCACGAGGAATGGCATTATGAATTTATGGTGATGCCATTCGGGTTGACTAATCGCCGGCGGTGTTCATGGATTTGATGAACCGGTATTTCATAATTTTCTTGATTGCTTCGTGGTGGTTTTCATAGGCGACATCCTTGTGTATTCTAAGTCTCGGGATGAGCATGCACAACATTTGCGGATGGTTTTGTCTATTCTTCGGGAGAGGCAACTCTCCAAGTTTAGCAAGTGTGCTTTTGGCTAGAGGAGGTTTCTTTTTGGGGCACGTTGTTTCTAGTGCCGGGATAGCGATGGATCCTTCCAAAGTTGAAGCGTAATGAATTGGAGGAGGCAGGCCACGATTCTTGGTTGAGGAGTTTCTTGGGGCTAGCCGGTTACTATCGGAGATTTATTGAGGATTTTCGAAGATTGCTACGCCCATGACAAATTTGACTCAAAGAAGACCGCATTTGTGTGGAGGCGATAAGTGTGAAGAAAGCTTCCAAGAATTGAAGAAAAGGTTGACTCACGGCTCCGGTGTTAGCATTGCCTAGCGGAGGTGATAATTTTGTTGTTTATAGTGATGCTTGAAAGAAGGATTGGGATGTGTGCTTATGCAAAATGGGAAAGTGATTGCTTATGCTTCAAGGAAGTTGTCTCCGTATGAGATGAATTATCCTACGCGTGATCTTGAGCTCATGGCGATTATATTTGCTTTGCACAAGTGGAAGCATTATTTGTATGGTTGAAGTTTGAGATTTTCACGGATCATAAGAGTTTGAAATATCTCTTCTCTCGAGAAAAGAGTTGAACATGAGGCAGATGGCGGAGATGGATGGAGAGAATTGAAGGATCACTGATTGCACTATATTGTATCATCGGGAAGCGAGCGTTGTTCGAGATGCTT
>CM028384.1:7753219-8037022 GCA_013146195.2 Codonopsis lanceolata | reverse complement strand
AATAAATTAAAAGCTTCTAAACATTCTTTATCAAAATAAACTCTGTATCTTTTGCTAACAAATTACATAGAGGTTCTGATTTTGGAAAGTCTTTTATAAATCTTGATGCATGCCAAGAAAACTTGAACTCCTTTGAAGTGGGAGGGGTAGTTGTGAAATAACTTCAATTTTAGCTTTGTCAACTTCAATTCCTTTATTTGAAACAACATGCCCTAAGACAATTCCATGTTTTACCATGAAGTGACTTTTCTCCCAACTTAAAGTTAAATTAGTTTCTGACATCTTTTAGAGACGGATGTAAGGTTTTCTAAACAATGATCAAAAGAATTTCCGGCGAAAAATCATCCATGAAAACTTCTACGCATCTTTCAACTAAATCGAAAATATAGAAATCATGCATCTTTGAAAAGTAGTGGTGCATTACACAACCCAGGCATTCTCCTAAAAGCAAAAGTACCAAAGGGACATGTAAAGTTGTTTTCTCTTGGTCTTCAGGTGCAACGGGGATCTGATTATATCCAGAAAAACCATCAAGAAAACAATAATATTCATGACCTGCTAATCTTTCAAGAATTTGGTCAATAAATGGCAAAGGAAAGTGGTCTTTCCTGGTTGCCGCATTTAATTTACGCAAATCGATACACATTCTATAACCGATTATAGTCCTTGTAGGGACTAATTCATCTTTATCATTTTTAACAACGGTAATTCGACTTTTTAGGAACTACTTGAGCAGGACTAACCCATTTACTATCTGATATAGGGTAAATTATACCGCATCTAAGAGCTTAAGAACTTCTTTCCTAACGGCTTCTTCCATGTGTGGGTTAAGTCTTCTTTGTCTTTCTCTAGAAGGTTTACTACCTTCTTCTAAATGTATTTTATGCATGCACATAGAGGGACTAATTCCTTTTAGGTCAGCTAAGGACCATCCTAAAGCTTCTCTATGTGTCCATAAAACTTTTAACAAACTTGCTTCTTGTTTTTACGTTAAATTAAATCATTTGCTATAATAACGAGGCAAAGTGTTACCTTCCCTAAAATGCATATTTTAAGTGGGATGGTAATGGCTTTAATTCTTCGACTTTGGGAGAATTAATGGAAGGCATAAATTCGAATTTTACTTGCTTTAATTGTTTCTTTTATTTTAGCCTCATTATTCTCTTCTTGCTTTTCTTCCTTAATATCTTCTATCTCAATTTCTTCAATCTCAATTTCTTCAAAGAGATTTTAGAATCTCTACTTCATCATCTTTGATTTCATAACTTTCTTCTACTACTTTCTCGACTCATCGAATTATTTTACGATTCTACCTTATTTCTTTTTCATCTTTCTTTTACTAGCTTCTAGCTTTTCTTTCTCTAATCTTTCTTCTTCTTCTATTTCTCTTTCAATTTCCTCAATGCCAATTTTTATGGGAGGAATAGGGCTATCATCATAGACAATAAATCTATCTCTCTCATAATCTTCCTCTTCTTCAAAAGTTTCGGTTGTAATTTTCAATCTCATCTATTGAAAAAGCGAGCACTCATGTCACTAGGTCTATTCATAGCATCAAACACGAAGGCTTTCAAGCTGTTTCACCTAGGGCCGACATTGTGAGTTTACCATTTTTCACATTAATCATTGTATTGGCGGTTGCCATAAATGGTTACGCTAACAATATTGGGACTTCATTATTGTGCATATCTTCCTTTCCATCTCTAGAACCACAAAGTCTCTTGGTATGATTAATTTATCAACTTTGAACTAGGATATCTTCCACTATACCCAAGGGATATTTAACCGAGCGATCACTAATTGTAATTGCATATTAGTGGGTTTTAGTTCTCCTAAACCTAATTGTTTATAGACAGAAAGGCATCAAGTTAATACTTGCTCCTAAATCTAGCATTGCTTTCATCTTTTAGAGCTTCCCAAGGAGACTTGGATATTAAAGCTACAGGTCTTTCAACTTAGGTGGTAATTCGGGTTGTAAAAACAGACTTACGTTTTCGTTTTCGAAACAACAATCTTTTCGTTGTTTTCAAACTTGTGTTTCTTAGAGTGAAGATCTTTGAAAAACTTTGCATAAGCTTTGGAATATTTTTAATAACATTAAGCAAAGGTAAATTAACATTTACTTTGGATAACATATTATAAATTTCCGTGAATTGTTTGTCCATTCGGTTTTTCATAAGTCTTCTTGGAAATGGAATTGGAGGAACATATGGTGGTGGAGCCACATAAGGTTCCTCTTCTTCTTGATCCAACTCTTTTTCTACTTCAACTGTATTATCTTTATTTTGAATTTCTTCTTCTTTTTCTTGTTCCTTATTTGGAACCTCTAACTCTACTTCTTTCTTTTTTCTTTTTCTACCTCTTGATTACTTAAATCATCAATCACTTTATCACTATCACTATCTTTTCAATTTCTTTCTCTATTACTTTTTCGAAATTTTCTCTTGTAGCATGCATATTAGAAGAAGGATCGGGATCACTTACCTCTTCACCTATCACCTTACCACTTCGGGGCGGTGATTGACTTAGCTTGCTCGGTTTGACTAGGGAACTTCCCTTCTTCTCTTTTATTTGCTTCGAACTTTCAATATGTTTCTTGATTTTCAATTTCTTCAAGCATGTACTTCATCAAAGCTGCTTGACCTTTACTAGCTACTTCTTGCTTGGGAACTTCTTCAATTCTCAAGCGATTTTGATTTGGCAAGCGTGGAGGTTGTGGTGGTTGAGGTTGGAATTGTTGAGGTTGCAAAGGCTTATTTCCTCTCCCAAGAAAAGTTAGGATGATTCCTCCAACGAGGATTATATGTATTTGAATAGGGATCATTCCTTGGCCTTTGAGGATACATATTCATAGCATTAGCACTTGTTCGAATACATAGCACTTGACGGACAAAAATTAGTAGCATGAGAATATAATCCACATAGAGCACATGCTTCTTGAATTTGCCAATTTTCAAATTGAGCTTGTGTATTTGAATTATCTTGCAATTGATATAGGCTCCTATTTTTACCTCTAGCACTTTTACATTTGGGAATTAATACTTAGCATCTCAAATAATTCTTCTAGTGCTACGGTGTCATTCTATTAATAGAACCACCTTGCACTATCAACCATAGTTTGTAAACTGGCGAAAGACCATGATAAAATTGAAGCACTAACACATGTTGAGCCAAATTATGATGAGGACACATAATAAGCGATTTTTAAATCTATCCCATGACTCATGGAATGTTTCACAGTTCATTTTGGAATGACATGATTTGTTTTCTATACTCGTAAGAGATGCATGTTTGTAAAATTTGCTCATAAACAAATCATATAATTGTGCCCAAGTAAAACACTATTTGGTGTTAGGTTCATAAACCATCTCTTTGCCAATTCTTTTAATGCACTTGGGAAAATATTTCATTTTAATTTGATCTTCATCAACCCTCCTAAAGGAAAAGTACTCATCATGTATTCATATTCTCTTAAGAAACTGACAGGATCTTCATGGGGCATCCCATGAAAAGATGGTATGGCATTAAAATAATGTCCTTTTAGCTCAAAATTCCTAACAGCATCTGGCAAGACTAGACATGATGTCACCACATTTAATGAAGGTCTACTAAAGTCATTAATAGTTCTTTGATTTACTACTACTTCCATATTTCTTCTTGCAGGCTCTTCTTGTCTTTGATTCCTATTGACTGGGTCAACTAGGTTTTCAGGATTACGAATATTGTTATTTTCTTCCATTGTAGGATCAACCAGAGGATCCTCTTGATTCAGTTGGTCTTGATTATCAGGCTCGAAAGCTAGATTTTCAAAATATCTTTGGTATCTTTTAACAATATTTATATCTTGATCTAAGTCTACCAATTCAGGATTTAAAGATCTACGACCTTGCATGCAAATAAATTAAAGCAATTTAAAAACAAATAACTATTAAAATAAAATAAAATAAAATCTTTTTTGTATTTTTATTTTTTTATAAAAACAGAAAATTAAACTAAAAACTAAATTAAATTAAAAACTACGCTACCTACAAACTAACTACGTGAACTAGCTTGTCCCGCACGGCGCCAAAAACTTGATCGATGTTTTATTTTATCTATTTCCTTGCAAGTGGACAAGACTATTATAGAATAGACTCGGAAGCAAGGGTCGAACCCACAGAGACAAGTGATCACGAACAGTGCGATTATAGATAGCAAATTATTAACCTAAGGGGGGTTTTTATGTTTAATTCTACTCTAAATTACTAGTTATAGATGTTTAACTAATTAGACAGTAATAACAGATATGAAGATCTTATGGTGAGTGGAAATCTAGGATTCTGGGTTTCACTTATATCTCCTTTATGTTCAATTCATAATAATGTCATTCAATGTCTTGGGTTCGTTCACTAAAAATAGATATAGTACGTTGAACAATTGGTTCAGCCTCCATCCCCATAAAAATTCACCCATTCTATATCCTAAGCACAGGAACTATCAATCTAGCTGTCACCTAGATTTATGATCTATCTGTCACCTAGATCATGTAAGAACCTGGTCCTAACTTATCACTCTCGTGCTTCGATAGGTCCAATTTATTGTGTTGGTGAGCCGATTAATACGACATATGCACTTGGTCATGCAGTTATCCGCACCTCTAAGCCTTTATTATTTGCGATTACATTCATTTGTTCAAAGCAAAATAATATAGGGATTGATAAACAACACAATCAACAAGCATTGAATAGACATATATATATGAATCAAAACATAAATTCGATACAAGTTACCTCCCACCTCCTAGATTAGGGATGATTTAGTTCATCATAGACGATGAACAGCACATGAAGATGATGGGAGACATGATTTGATCTTCAATACTTGAAATTACAAAACCTAACTATGTTATACAATCTAAAACTACCTAAAATCTATGTAAAGAGAGCTTCCATCCGTCCTCCTTATGCTTAGGCTCGGCACCTGACTTCTATATATACTCGGGAGTTGTGATTGGATCGAATGACTGTGTGAAAATCCGAAAAGGTCGCATTCTGCCTACCTTGCGGTCGCAAGGTCTTTGGATACCTGCGTCGCAAGGTCTCGATGTGGGTGGCTTTGATTCTTTGATTCTTGACTTCGGGGCCTATCGCCTACCTTGCGGTCGCAGGTGCGAGGCACTTGCGTCCGCAAGGTGTCGATTTGCGATCTTTATTTTATTCAATTTTTCTCTTCCTTGTAATTTGCACTTAAAACCACGGAGTTTCGCGTATTTTCACAATAATCTGAAACTTACAAAACTCACCGAAAACATATATTAGTACTCAAAAGACTCGTGAAATAGCATAATTTAAGTGATAGAAGTATATAAAATCGACGTATAAAATACATCGATCAAGCACTCAAACTCCAATCTTATGGCCAGTGGAGTGTGAGAATCTGCCGGGTCAATGAGTAAGATCCCTATGCCAAAGCCTCTTTTGTTTGCGGCTCCATCAAAGAACACACGGTGGTGTGCTCGGTGATTTCCAAGACACCTTCGTGCAGGAAGCGGGCTCGAGCATCTTCGGTTTTCGAGGTAGATCGGCTAAGTGATGCAATTACGATGCCTTTGATAGATTTGAGCGCGACATATGTTATGTCAAACTCGTTGAGAAGGAAGGCCCACTTAGCTAGTCGGCTGGAAAGTGATGGTTTGCCGAAGATGTATTTTATGGGGTCCATTCTGGATATGAGCTTGATTGATCGTCCCTGAAGATATGTTTTGAGCCTTTGAGTTGTCCAGACTAGGCCGACAACTTTCTCCGGTCTTAGAATAATTCGGCTTCGCTTCCTTGCGACTTCCTACTTATGAAGTATATGGCGTTTTCAATGTAGGAGTCTTTCTTTTCTTGGGCAAGCATGGCTCCCACTGACGTGTCTGTGACGGTTAAGTATATGAGGAGAGGTTTATGTGTATGGGCTGGGGCTAGCACAGGGGGATTGGTAAGGTAGGCTTTTATTTTGTCAAAAGCTAGCTGGCATTTCTCGTCCCAGACTTGGTCAGTATTTTTCTTTAAGAGCTTGAAGAGGGGCCCACATGTGGTTGTCAGTTGTCTGATGAAGCGGCTGATGTATTGTAGTCGGCCTAAGAACCCTTTGACTTCCATTGGAGTTTTTGGCTGCGGCATCTCCATAATAGCTTTGATCTTTGCCGGCTCGATCTCAATGCCTTGCTCAGTCACTAAGAATCCCAGGACCTTGCCTTTGGTGACCCCAAATGTGCACTTGGTGGGGTTAAGTTTCATTTGATGTTTTCTTAACCTTTTGAAGAACTTTCGAAGGTCTCTGACATGAGCACCGTCGGCGTCGCTGAAATGCACGATCATGTCGTCGACGTAGACCTCGATCTCTTTGTGGATCATGTCGTGGAAGAGAGTGGTTGCAGCCCTTTGATAAGTAGCCCCGGCATTCTTGAGTCCAAATGGCATGACAGTATAGCAGTAGGTACCCCAAGGAGTGGTGAATGAAGTCTTCTCTTGGTCTTCTGCTTCCATTTTAATTTGATTGTAGCCGAGCATGCCGTCGACGAAGGACCTGATTTTGTGAGCAGCAACGGCATCTACCACAATATCAATGTTTGGTAGCGGGAAGTCATCTTTGGGCGACGCTTTGTTGAGGTCACGAAAGTCTACGCAAATCCGGACCTTCCCGTTGGGCTGCCGTAAAAGCTCAGCCTACGGAAGACGAGGTCTGGGCTGGCGTAAAAGCTCTTAATCCAGACAGTGCGCCGGGAACGGATGGTTTTACTGGATGGTTTTTTCAGGGCTGTTGGGATATCATTAAATCGGAGGTAGTTGCGGCGGTTAGAGAATTTTTCAGCGGCAGTAAGCTTCACAGAGGCCTGTCCGCTACTTCGTTGGTGTTAATTCCAAAAGTTTCAGTCCCTGAAGGCTTTGGTGATTTGCGTCCTATAAGCCTTTGTAATTTTGCGTGCAAAATTTTTTCTCGAATCTTGGCAACCAGGATCTCTCATATCCTTCCCCGTTTGATTTCTCTAGAACAATCTGGTTTTGTTCAAGGAAGGAGCATACAGGAAAATATCCTATTGGCACATGAGATGGTTTATCGAATGGATAAAAAAGTTCGGGGTGGCAATGTGGTTTTTAAACTGGACATGTCGAAAGCTTATGATCGATTAGAATGGGGTTTTTTATTACAAGCTTTGGGAGCTCATGGATTTAGTTCGGAGATTTGTGAATTGATATCTAATCTTATCAATAATGTTTGGTATGCCTTACGAATAAATGGGGAGAATTGTGGCTTTTTTAAATCGTCTCGAGGCGTTCGTCAAGGCGACCCTCTTTCTCCGCTGCTATTTATATTGGCCCAGGAGGTTCTCACTTTCAATATAAATAAGGCTATGCAGGCAGGAGCAATAAGACGGTTTGATCATGGTCGCGGACATATCGGGATTTCACACCTCCTTTATGCAGACGATATGCTCATTTTTTGCAATGCGGGGAAGTCTTCTATTCTTAGTTTGCGTAAGCTGATGGCTTCGTATGAACAGAGTTCGGGTCAGCTTATTAATATTCAAAAGAGTGGCTTTTATGTGTCAAAATATTGCTCGGGTCGTAAGGCAGGTCAGATTGCTCTCTGGTCAGGCTGTTCGCAGTTTTTTTGGCCTATGAAATATCTTGGGCTTCCTCTATATAAGGGTCATATGCGCAGATCCTATTTTGAGGATTATGAACAAAGGGTTTTCAGACATATCAATGGGTGGCGAGCTAAATTACTATCTTTCGGCGCTAAATTGACTCTTATAAAATCAATTCTCTGTAGCATTCCAATCTACGCCATGGCTGCCCTTCCATTTCCTTCTTCGGTTCTCCACCGTATAGAAATGAACATGGCTGCTTTTCTTTGGGGTGCAAATGGAGAATCTTGTATTCACTGGCTGTCATGGAAAAAAATATGTAGGCCTTTCGCCGAAGGTGGTCTTGGCATTAAATCTCTTGGTGATATGATGGAGTCTTTACATACAAAAATGGCTTGGAGTGCAATGCAGGGTGTTAGTCTTTGGGCCCAGTTCTGTTGGTCTAAATATGGGGGTGTGAATGGTTTCCTTGATCACCAATCTGCTTCTTTACCTTGGAAAGCTATCATGAAACAGATGAGTCGGGTTCAAGATTGTAGTCGTTGGATTGTGGGGCAAGGCAATATTTCCTTCTGGGATTCTAATTGGTGTGGTACTCGTCTAGTTGGTCCGCTTCCCATGGATCATACTTTGACTATCTGTGATGCTCTTAGGGACTTTTCTGGTTTTGCTCGTCTAATTGATACAGATCTTCATGACAATATTAAGAGGATTCGCTGCATGGCAGATCTTCCGGATAAACTGGTTTGTACTCTTTCTTCGTCCGGGGATTTCTCTACGTTGTTATTTTGGGAACATTTTCGAATCAAAAATCCCATTATTGGGTGGGCAAAAAAAATCTGGCAGCCTTGGATTCCTTTAAAAGTGAGTTGTTTTATATGGAAGTTGTTTAACAATGCACTACCAGTTGATGTTAATCTTCAATCTCGACATATTCCGATGGTCTCCAAATGTGTATGCTGCTTTCAAAATCATTGTCAAGAATCTGTTCAACATCTATTTGTACAATCCGAAGTGGCACAATCTTTATGGCAGCGTTTAGCAATCTGTCTTGGTGTGCAACATAATGCTACCAGTTTGCTCCAGTTGTTTGGCTGTTGGTCTCGTGGTTCTCTGCGGCGTCAACTGGTGGCCTGTCATTTAGGGGCCTTTATTTTTATGTGTTGGGAAATTTGGAAAGGTAGATGCACTGCTCGGTTTGAAGGGATTACTATGAGCTCGGATAAGATTTGTTGTCATGTTCTGAATGATCTTCGCGACATGGGTCACAGTTTCAAACCGAAGTCTAGGTGTACGGACAGAGCTGCTATGGTATTATTGTCTGCTTCTATTCCAGTGCAACAGATGACTCTCCCTCGCGGGAAATGGTTAAGATGGTTCCCTCCTTTGTCAGGTAGATACAAACTAAATACGGATGGTTCGTCTCGGAATGGTATCTGTACGGGTGGAGGAGTTATTAGAAATGATCAGGGAATGTGTTTAGGCGCTTTTTCGAACTACTATGGTCAAGGCACTAACATGAAGGCAGAGATCCTAGCTCTTTGTGATGGTCTGGTTATGTGCCATTCCTTGGGTCTCTCTAATCTCGATGTTGAGACAGATTCTTTAGTGGCAGTCAAAGTCTTGTTAAACAACCATTGTGCCCCTTGGCAGTATGTCTATGAATTTCGTAAGTGCCGCAGCCTGTCTCATGATTTTAGATTGAGCCATGTTTTCCGGGAACAAAATAGGGTGGCAGATCTTTTGGCCAGTATTGCTCATGTGCATAAGGAGTATCAATTTTTTAGCTCCTTAATCAACTTGCCAAGTCATGTTAAACGTCTGCTTGCCATGGACAATTATGGTTTTTATTCATTTAGACCAGGGCGTATTTAATCAGTTGTTCATGTTATATTTATTTATATCGAGGTAAGGCTCCTTTGTCCCCCCGTTTATAAGGGTAAGGCTGGTTGTCCCCTCAAGTTTGTTCCTTTTCTTTTTATTAATAAATTTTGCAGGGTGCCGCCCCTGTTTTCCAAAAAAAAAAAAAAAAAAAAAGAACAGTCACTATGTTGGACAGCCAGATCGGGTATTCAACTACCCGAATGAAGTTGACATGGAGCTGCTTCATAATTTCTTCTTTGACTTGCATTGACCCTTCTGGTTTGATTCGGCGGAGCTTCTGCTTGATTGGCCGAGCATCTGGATATATGGGGATCCGGTGTTCGACTATGGCTGGATCTAGCCCTGCATATCTTCATAGGACCAGGCGAAGATATCTACGAACTCTTTGAGGAGATCGATGAGTGCTACCCTTTCAGAGCCTTGCAGGTAGTTGCCGATTTTGATTTCTTTGACTTGATTGTTCAGCCCCAGATTGATGATTGACAAGTCTTCAACTGCTGCTGCTGGGTGATGTTGTTCCTGTTGCTCAACTAACTTTACAAGCTCAAGCAAATATTTTTTATCTTTTGGGTCCACTTCATTAAATGACTCATTATTATGATTATTTAATGTATCTTTTAATGTAGGTGCAACTAAGGAATAAGCAAATACATTCATATTATCATTAATAGCAAACTGCACGGGGCTTATTACATTATTGAGGACCTGGGGTTTGAGATCCTCATTATTAGGGAGCGGATCGGTAGATGACCAATCCGTAAAGCTAGGAGAAAGAAAGGGGATGGTATATCCGAAGCGGTCTACCAGGTCTGCGGGAGTCAAGAGCGGGCCGGTCGTAGTGTACCAATTTTGCAGAGGCTTAGAAGTGAGAAGCTCGAACTCATCAGGGAGCTTTGCATATTCAGTGCCTCCGTCTATCATACCCAAGAAGCTGTCTCCCAGGCCATCATTTTTATCAACCTCAATCATGTTGATTTGAGGTAGAGGGTTATTGACTGTATTTAGTTCGGGAGGAGGTTTTTCAATCACCTTGTCATCTATCAAATCCTGGATAGCATTTTTTAGTGTGTAGCATCTGTTGGTGAGGTGACCACTGTAACGATGATACTCACAGTACTCAGCATGGTTCCAATTGTCAGGCAGGGGGTTTGGTGGTCTGTAGTTTTCCAAAGGCTTCAATACTCCCTGAGCCATTAGCCCCTGTAATATCACAGACTGAGGAGCTTGCAACCTGTCATAGTACCGGTTGACCCTGTTCTAGCCTCTGAAATTCCTGTTTGGGCCATTATTCCCTCCGACTGAGTTGACAGACCTGTCTGGTCCATAGGACCATGGAGTAGCACTATAGCTTTGGGTAGGAAAAGTGGCTGATGCATCTCCTACCATGTTGACGGTGGGCCTTTCCTTTAGAGTATCGGAAAGAACCGGAGGGTGTATTGACTTTTAATTGCCGGTCCGTATATCTTCATCAATACGAACCCCTATCTCCACTACTTCTTTAAAGCTCTGTAGGGAGATACCGCATGTGTTCCGTATATGGGTCGGAGGTTTTGATAAACATCCGGCATGACTCAGCCGGATCAGGTTTGTCAAAAGTCTGGGCCAATTTCCGTTTCCACCTGACTGCAAACTGAGCACATGTTTCTTTCTCCCTTTGGGTGCATGACTCGAGGTCTCTTTTATTTTCTGGGCTAGTGTTGTCTTTATACCTTTCAAGGAATTCTTCGGCTATTCGGTCCCAGGTATTCAGAGTGCTACTGTCTGACAACATCAGCCATTGCTTGGCAGCCCCTACTAGGGTGAGGTGAAAATTGGAAGCCATAGCTTCAAAGCTAGCTCCCCTTGACTGCATACCAGTGGAGTAGGATTTTAGATGGGATATAGGGCATTCAGTCCCATCAAACTTTTCTATGTCGGACATTTTGAACTTTGAAGGCAGTACTGCTGAAGGTTGTAATGCCAGAGCCCGCGTAAAAAATTCCCCTTTGTTGAGAAGTTTGAGCATCATGGTTTTCATGTTTTCCATGTCGGCCTCCATTTTGGTGGCTGGGGGAGTTGGTTTTAGGTATATGCTGGCAGGATTTGGAAAGGCTGGGTTAATTTCTGGCTGTGGTGTTGGGTATGGATTCTGGGTCGGATTTTGAGCTGGGTATGGATTCTGAGCCGGATATGGGTTTTGAGCGATGTAAGCTGGTGGATTTTGGGTTGGACAGGGATTTTGAGTTGGGTAAGGATTTTGAGCTGGATATGGGTTTTGGGCTGGATAGAGATTTTGGGCAGTATAGGGATTCTGGGCTGGATAGAGATTTTGGGTTGGTCGATTTTGAGCTGGTGGATTGTTGGCAGGGTACGGGTTTTGAGCTGGTGGGTTATTGGCAGGATATGGATTTTGGGTAGCGTAGGCTGGTGGATTTTGGATGGTTTAATTTGGATGGCTAGGATCATCGGGGAGGTAAGTAGGTAGTAACTTGGCCTGACGGGTTATAGCTTTGGGGATCCATATGTGGGCTGTTTTGGAGTGGGTTGATAATGGGAAAATGGAGGTCATTTGGACTCTGGGGAATGTTGGTGTTTGGGATAGGATATGGAGGATATGATGGGTAAGGATTGACATTTGGGTAGTAGGGAGTTGGTGGAGAGTTAGGATTTGGAGTGACGGCAGTGTTTGGTGGGTTAGTGTTTGGCTGAGGGTTTGGATTTGGAGGTATATGTGAGGTTGATGCTTCTTGTGGAACTGCAGGGGAAGAGATTACCTCACCACTAGATTTCAAGCTTTGTACCAGATTAGCCATTTGGCTCATTATTCGATCGGCACCAAATTTTGGTCTAGCCAACTTCTTTGCATTGCCGGAGCATACCCCGAGCCCCCGTATCTGTACCCATGGCGGATTGTTCACTTTCGCCGCCATACTCCTCGGAATGCCCCTCCGAACTATTTACGCCTTTATCGATCATTTACGATACCATCGTTCGATTTACAGACTCGATTCGTATCAATCGGCCAGTATTGTCTCTGCCTTTCCAAATTCGGGCCAGGTTTCTGAGGAAAATGGGTTTGGAGGCATCAGAAGGCTGGCTGAAGGCTTTCTGGGCTTGGAGTACAGCGTGCCTTTATTAGTATATTTTATTATTTATTATTTTCCCTACAAAATGACCGGATAAGCACACGCTTAATTTTGACAGCCTCGGGACTTTTCTGGAGCAGTGGATTCTTTCTCCGAGTATAGGACCAACGTATTCCACCCGCTTCGACTCCCAGAGATCGGATCGATCCCAGCGAAGGGCCTATACTCTTTCGGGATCCACCATTCGAAATGATCTAGGTCGAGCATTTGAAAATAATAAATCAGCCCCAGTGTATTTTTTTTTTCGACTTGTGCAATTTTTTTTCTTGACTTACGCACATTTTTTTTTGACTTTTGACTGGGCTGACCCACAATTTAAAATGCAAAACCGGTCTTTGAAGTGTCACGAGAATCTATATGCGATCTAACGTTGGCTCATGCAGGGGTAGGTCACCATGGTGTAGGGTAGCAATTCGAATATATTTATATGCATGTACACGCACGTGTGTGCGGTATCTAAAAAGCAAAAAAAAAGTTTTGTTTTTTTTCAGATATAGAAATAGAAAATAAAACAGATATGGAATGTCTTGCTGTTATGTATGGATTTTCTCGGCTTTTTAACTTGAGCGCGAGCAAGCAAGCATACCATCAAAAATAGAAAGAAAAGTGGGGAATCTATCTATTTTTATTTATTACAAATGAGTCCTAATCCCCAAAATAAAATGACAGAATAAATGCATATATATATATATATATATATATATATATATATATATATATATATATGCGAGAATGAAAATGAAGCATAATAAAATAATATAAGGTCGAAAATGAAAAGATTTTAAAAATAAAGCCCCTTTTGTTGTCTTTGCCAGGAAATAATTGCACACAAAATATTGCATATATATATATATATATATATATATATATATATATATATATATATATATATATATATATATATATTATATATATATATATATATATATATATATATATATTTTTTATATATATATATATATATATATATATATTATTGCAATTTTTTTTGAAGAATACGAATATTTTCAAGTATATCTGTAATAGTGTTTGAAATGAAACTGCTGCAAGATGGAGGATCATATCCACAAATATAGACACTGATGTTAAAGGAACACAATATTCAACTGTTTAAATTAATATAACAAGCATACTTTAGCTAGAAACAAAAGAAAAAAAAAGTTTTGGTTACTGAGTCTAGCCCTCCATTTTTATTTATTAAAATAAAAACGATCTCCCCAGAGTCGACCACTTGTGGGTTCAGGAAATTGCTCCACGCCCGCGCCCTTGGATAGGGGTGCGGCGTGCGCGGATGCGGTGACATCCATCGCTCCCGCTCCACCCTCCCTTGTCTAGGGAGGACGAAATCAAAAGTGCGGGAGGAGTCTTTTTCGGAATAGCGCGTTGGAATGCGCCTCGGTTGCCTTTAGTGGATTTTGATCCAATATGGGAGCTTTGGGTTTTCTATGTCAAGTTATCCCTTGTTTAGGGGATACCAGGATATAGGAATGCATCACCCTTCTATTCCCATTCTCCCTTTTTTAGGGGAAAACGTGAAAGTGCAAGGAAGGAATGTTGCAGCACCCCCACTATGGATTTTATGAAAATAGCCTTATGGCCTATCTCGGGTCACTATGGGTGCTTTGGGTTTTCTACGTCAAGTTATCCCTTGTTTAGGGGATACCAGGACATAGGAATACATCACCTTTTCATTCTCATTCTCCCTTTTTTAGAGGAGAACGTGAAAGTGCAAAGAAAGATGTTGCGAGGCCCCACTGGATCCAAAATGTTTTAGAGTCGCCATCTTTATTTTAAGGAATAAATAAAGCAAAACCAAAAAAAGAAAACCAGAGATAATGAAAACGGGTTCGGAGGCTAAGTTACGAGTTGGGAAGGTGCTAGGCACCCAACTCGCCCTTTCGGTCTCAAAACGGTTTTTGGTTAAAGTATGCTTTTTGTTATATTTATTTAACAGATAAATAAAGCATTAACTGCCTACAAATACATCCATTACATCTATATTATTTATAGACTTGCAACCGTCTCTTTTACAAATAATCACAAATATACTTGAAAATATTTGGCCATAATAACTGCTACATTTAGTATTATTTCCTAACTAAATCCGAGCAGCATAACTGCTTATATATTTACATTGGACCGGATTGGAAATAATACTTTTATAAGTAAAGACTTTAATGAATAAATAAAGCAAATAATTACAAATATATCTGAAAATATTTGACCATAACAACGGCTATATTTAGTACTATTTCCTAACTAAATCCGGGCAGCACAACTGCTTATATATCTACATTGGGCCGGATTGGAAATAATACTTTTACAAAATGAAAGACTTTTAAAATAAAACTTACAAACAAATTTAGGGTGTGTCTTCCGTCCTTCGTGGAGAGGGAATCTTTTTTTGTTGTTGTTGTGTGTTGTGTGAATTTGGGCAGCGTGACTGCTTCTGAAAGTTACTTTCGGCCTAGGGATTTGGGCAGAGTAACTGTTTGTGTTTGGTTGTTTGTTGGCTTGAGGTAGGCTGAAATCGAGCAGAATAACGGCTTATTTCTGGCTGATTTGGCCTTTTAAATCGGGTAGAGCAACTGCTCTTTCCACGATTTTTGGACCGGGGAAGGCTCACTTCTTCTACCTGTTGGTTTTGTGTTTGGAGGAGGTTTGGTTTGGAGGAGGTTTGGCAGAGTTTCGAGGCTTTTTGAGGTGATCGCTCACTATCTCACATTGCTCTTTATTTCTTCAGCGTAACGATAACGCTGGAGAATTTTATCGAAGGAATTATGTGCTGAATGATCGACTGAGAGCCTCTATTTATAGGCTGAACTGAGGACACATAAGGAAATAAATTTCCTTCTTCATGCATCACTTGTTTGTACACAACGCAGGAGAATTTGTATTTTACGACAAATGAAGGTGCACTGTTGAAGAAAACTGGGCGCAACATACTAAACTGGGCGCCATGCCCAATTTTGGGGGTGGCCATGCCCAATTTCAAACTATGCTCTTTTTGTGCACTTTGGTCCCTGCAGTTCGTCCTTTTGCGCATCCTGCTTTGTCCTTTTGCACTTTTGATCCTGTAACTTGACATTTGTTAATGTTTTAACAGGTCTTGATATTTTATGTCATGTCACATACCAGGGGTACGAAATTGGGGTGTCTACACCACTAAGTATAGAACCTAATGTAATAAATGAACAAATGCAAATCAAGATACAATGAGAAATAACAATCTCCTCCTATTTGCATCTAGTCATCATTACTTTCAAGTGAGGGCTATGAAAACTTTAGGATAGTTAATAGCATGTCAGAAAGTATTTTAGTTTTATAACAACAGACATGCCTCTATCAAAAAGAAAACACCTCAAGTGTAAAAGCTAATCTAAGTGCTAACAAACAGAAGAGATGAAGGAACAACACAAGGATTAGTAATAAACAGTTCAAAATAGATTTAAACTTGATGTTTAAATTCTAAGCAGGAATGTTGATGGTTTTTTAAAAGAAGGAACATCTGTATTTCAAACAAGAAGTTTAATGTGTATAGAGTTTTCAAAAACAAGATAGGTACAAAGGATTAGGGATAGAAAAAAATATGAGCTACCATGGTCTTTTCCCTTTTCCTTTGTCTGCTCTATCAGCTGCTTCTCTTTCTCTGCGTTGGCGTTCGAGTTCTTCATCTCTTCTTGTGTATTCATCATCGGCAGAGGTTGGTTGTCTGGTGGAGCGAGAATGGTAGTCGAGTTCTTTACGAAGTCTGTTGTTCTCGTCCATCAAAGTTTGGTTCATAGACCGTAGTTGTCTCTCCTCCGTGATGGCCAGATCACGTTCACGCTCTACATTGATACGATCATGTGCTGAGTTGAGCATCTCATCGTTTAGCTGCAGTACTGGAGCGCGGCCATGACCCAGATGTAGAGTTATGCTGTGGAAGAGCTAGTAGAACAGAGTAGAGCAGAGTCTGATGCACTCGTTGCGTTGAGCTTCCATGTTGATTTTGAGGTCTGTAGACTCGTGCCGCATTTCTCCAAATTTTGTCCACACATCCTCTTGAAATTGGCGAAGGATGGCGGCATTCCTATCGGTAGCCTTGGACATTGCAGTTGCAAGTTCAGCAGCAGCTGTGGAGATACTGGTAAATTCTTCCAGTCTGTTGTAAATGGCGTCCAAGCGGCTGAGGATTTCGGATTTGGCCGGTTGGGATGGAGAAGGGTCGAGACCGACGTGAATGTGCTCAATGCCGGTAGACGAGGTAGAGTCGGTAGAGGTGACAGGGCGGAAGGGCTGCTGGAGAGGTGGAGTGGCTGAGTTGGAGGAAAAAGTGTCGGGTGTAGGAAAGGTATGGGTAGAAGAGGAATTTGAGTGAGGAGGTGATGAAGAAGGGGTTGGGGGATACAAATATCTGTGTCCGAATGATCACATACATTTGAAGGGGTTGGTAGAGGTTCAGTTGAGAACCAGAAGGAAGGAGGGGGATAGGAAATGTCTTCTGGTCTCACATGGGTAGGTTTTGGTTAAGGGGGAGCAGTTTTGGGAAAGAGGTCTACTACTGACAAGAGCTCGAAGATGAATCTCGTAGAAGCAGAAGAAAGGGTAGGTAGATACTAGGGTGTTAGGATCAGGGGGATAGGTGGGCTTGGGTTAGATTGTGAAGAAGGGTTGGTTTGGGAGGGAGAGGTTAGGTTTCGTTCGGATGGTGTAGTTGGGTTGGATGGATTACGAGGGGGTGAAGATGGGGTAGAAGGGTTTGGTGAGTAGTTGAAAGGAGAAGGAGGGGCTGGAGAGGGTGATCTGGTAGGCTCTTCCTGAGGGTTAGAATCCTCAAAAGTTTTTGGCGCCTCCTGAGGGATAGACTCCTCTGGAGGGGGTGATTCCATCTGAGTAGAAGACTCAGTAGGATTGGGTTGAGAAGGGGTAGAAGGTTGGGTGCCAGCAGACTTCCTTCGCTGCCTCAGCTGCTGGACAGGAGATCCAGTAGCTTCATCGGCAGAGTTGATAGGGTCTGTTGGTGGCTTGGTCGGTAGTCCTTTACGTAGTCGTCTACGTTTTGGCTTGGGTAAAGGAGAGGGTTGGTCAGATGATGGTTTTCGTTTCGGGGTTTGGGATGGCTGGGGAGTGGAGGTTGTTGGTTCAGGGTTGGAAGGCTGAGGAGAAGATGGTTGTCCAGCAGCGGCAGAGGAGCTGCCAGTAGACTTTGCACGTCTACTGGCTTTCAGTTCCTTCCGAATCCAATCTGCCTATAGCTCTTCAATGTCTTTTTCAGCTTCTTTTCTGGCCTTGGCACCAACAGCAGCTTTGTCCTTGGCGAAGATGTTTGCCAGAACCTCACTCTCATCTGGTGAGAAACTAGCTGCCTTCCTGGCCTTGGCAACCTTAACCCGCTTTAGAATGTGTTCTGACTCGTCAGCTAGGTCTTTGGCCTCTTGATGGACGTCACGAGCAATGGTAGAGGTTGTTTTCTTGAACCTGTCCATGGCTGCACAGATGGATGCACTGGCAGCATCATACGCTTCCATGTCAAATCGTATGACCATCATGGGAATGGGCTCGGCTATCTTTTCAGCAGCAATGTTTGGTAGCCCTCTTTGCTGCCTCCTTCTGTTCTCCCATTTAATGTACTTATTGAAGAAGGTAGCCATCAACTGTCTGTCTTTAGAAACTTTTATAAGTTCTTCTGGATGAATGGCAGACTTGATCTGAGGTGTATCCCTTAGTAAGTAGTTGATGAGCCTGACAAAGGGTCTCTTCAAGGAAGGACTATCCTTCACTTTGGGAATGTAATTACGGAGCTCATTGAAGAAGATAGCACCATAGTTGAGGTGAGTCCTCCGGTGAATGGCGCTCGAAAGGTTGAGCTATTGAGCTGTGAAGTTGTCATGGGCTCCATTCTTGAACAGAAGGGATTTGTCTAGTAGATGACTGGAACAGTATACGTCCAGGGGAAAGACATTCCTCAACATTTTGCCTTGAGGTTCCCGTGGAGCGTTGGTTCCCTTCATTGCTTCCTAGGCTCTATCAGCCTGTGCAATGGATAGCTTCATGTCTTCGTCGTAGTGAACACCAATAACCTTGGAGATTACTTTTGCAGAGAGAGAAAAGGGAAATCCACGAATCCATCCTCGGATGACAAACGGAGTCTTGGGGTTGATTTCCATTCGCTGGTAGAACTCTTCAGCGAGAAGGATGTTGTAGTGGTCGTCGTGGAGACAGAAGAGGGGGAGAATCCCGGACTCGTTCATATCGTCACACATTTTGGCCCCGACAACGAATGTGCGAACTGTTTGTAGGTCAATACACATGCCGGGAAGGTACATCTTGGGTTTCAGCTTCTGAATGATATCGTGTGCAGCAAAATAGAGAGGAAACCCAGGGATATTGACCGGGGGGCTAGGGTGAATGACGCTTTCTGGGTCAAGCACCCTCTTCTTGCCGGTATTAGATTTTGCAAATGATTTCACCTACAAAAATCATTTTCAGGAATTAGGGCTTTTCTCGAGACAAAACAAACAACCAACGATTTCATTTTTAAGAAATAAAATAAATTCTCAAACAGAAAAATTGAAACCCTTGAATGTTCGAACAGAAAAACATTAACAGATAATTTGCAGAAAAATAAGTATCCAAAGTACAGAGAAAACTGTTAGTTCCAAGGTTTTGAAATGAACAACAATGGCGAAAACCGTCAAGATACGCAAAGTGTCCTTTCGGATTCCTCAAAAACATATGACTCAGAAGAAGAAATAATAAGCATAAATCAAAAGATAGTACTAAATTGATGAGAAAAGAAATGCTTACCATTGATGCTGTAAGGAAGAAGAAGCGGAGAATAGTCGGAGAGAAAGGAAGCAGTTGTAAAAAAGAAGGAGGGTTTGAGTAGAGAGAGAAAATCTGAGAGAGAGAGGGTTCGTAAAGGTTTGAAAAGGGTGGTTCAAAGTTTATTTAAAGGAGAAGAAAAGTCACTTTAGCGAGAAAAAAAAAAGCCTTGGATGAGTGGCGGGTGTCTTTCAGCCAGGTTGTAACTTAAGATATTGTCAAAGTAATTAACAAAAAGTGACTTTTAACCCCTTTGCCTTTTTAGAAAATCTTTTACCCTTTAATAGACTAATAGTTGAGATACTAACCTGGTCTTAGAGTGGTTGAACTATATCATGAACAAAGTTAGTAGCAACTAAGTCTGTCGGTATGAAAGAAAGCTTGTAAAAAAATAAAAATTAAGCTGTAGGATCAATCATACCAAGATATCTCCTTAAATAAGCAAACCTGGTAGCATCCAGTGGCTTGGTGAGAATATCAGCCAATTGATGTTCAGTTGGAACATATTCCAAGCGAATGTTACCTTTTTCCACATGATCCTTGAGGAAATGATAACGAATATCAATGTGTTTTGTCTTTGAATACATCACTGGATTTTTTGAGACTGAAATTGCAGAAGTGTTGTCACACATAATGGGACAATTTGCAGTCATGATGTTGTAGTCCACTAGTTGTTGCTTCATCCATAATGATTGAGAGCAATAGCTGCTGGAAGCAATGTATTTTGCCTCTATGGTTGAGTTTGCAACTGATCCGCGCTTCTTGCATGACCATGAGACAAGTCTATTACCAAGAAATTGATAAGTCCCACTGGTGCATCTTCTGCTAACTTTGCAGGCTGCATAGTCTGTATCTTATTACCCAACTAGATCGAAGTTGTTCCTTTTCGAATACCAGATACCCAGATTTGTAGTGGTTGAAACATATCTTATGATACGTTTAGCAGCAAGCAAATGTGATTCCTTTGGATCTGCCTGAAATCTAGCACAAACACAAACAACAAATATTATATCATGTTTACTGGCAGTAAGGTAAAGAAGTGAACCTCAGATTCCTCTATGTTTGGTCACGTTCTCTTGCTTTCCCTTTTCATCTTTGTCAAGATGGCAGTCGGTAGACATTGGAGTCTCGAATCCTTTAGCTGAATCAAGACCAAATTTCTTGATAAGTTCCTTTGCATATTTGGTTTGGCTGATGAAGATCCCGTCTAAAGTCTGTTGAATCTGAAGTCCTAGAAAGTAGGTGAGCTCTCCCATCATGCTCATCTCGAACTTGCTTTGCATCAGCTTCTCGAATCTCTTGCCTAGGTTTTGATTTGTAGATCCAAAGATGATGTCGTCCACGTAGATTTGTACTAGAAGAGAATGACCTTTGTGCTTGAGGATAAACAGAGTTGTGTCTATTCTTCCTCTCATGAATCCTTGTTCAATTAAGAACTTGGATAGAGTTTCATACCAAGCTCTGGGAGCTTGTTTGAGGCCATAAAGTGCTTTCTTGAGTCGGTACACTTCATCCTGTTTGTCTTGGATGACAAAACCTGGAGGTTGTTCAACGTATACCGTTTCTTGAAGATCACCATTGAGAAAGGCACTCTTCACATCCATCTGATAAACTTTGAAGTCCATGAACGAAGCATAGGATAGAAAGAGTCTGATTGCCTCTAATCTGGCAACAGGAGCAAATGTTTCATTGAAGTCAATTCCTTCTTCATGTCGGTAGCCTTGAGCAACCAGTCTAGCTTTGTTTTTGGTGACATTTCCATCTTCATCTCTCTTGTTTCTGAATACCCACTTGGTGACTATGACTGGATGGCCAGTAGGTCTTTGAACTAAGCTCCATACTTTACATCTTTCAAACTGGTTCAGCTCTTCTTGCATAGCTTCAATCCAGTTATAGTCTTCGATAGCTTCATCAATCTTCTTTGGCTCAATTTCAGACACGAATGCAAAGGCAAACATAGTCTCATTTTGAACATTACTTATCACACGAACTCCTGAGTTGAGATCACCAATGATTTGAGAGATGGGGTGATCTCTTGTTTCAATAACAACTGGAGGAAGATCACTTATGGTGAGTTCTTCCCTTAGAGAATCTGGAGAATGTAGAGAAGGTGATTCACCAAAATCGGGTTCATAAGAGGTAGAATCTTCGAGACCTTCATTTTCTAGTGAACAAGAAGAGTGAGTGATCTGCAAAGGTGTTTTAGGTAGAACAGAAGAGATGGATTCAGGGTCAACAGAAGGGTTGGAACATGTACCAGCAGACTTCAACAAGTAGAAGTAGAAGCTGAGGTGAAGTAGAAGAGTCTACAGTTGGAGGATTCTGAGGTGAAGTAGAAGTAGAATCTCTATTTGTACCTGTCTCAACATCATCAGAATCATCAACAACATTTGGAGCCTTTCGAGGCTCTAATAAATCGTATTCATCAAAAGTAACATGCACAGATTCTAAGATTTTCAAAGAAGTTTTGTTAAATATACTAAATGCTTTTGAATGATTGGAATAGCCCAGAAAAATTCCTTCGTCTGATTTTGAATAAAATTTACCTCTACATTCTTTCCATTGTATAGAATAAAACATTTACAGCCGAAGATTTTGAAAAATCCTATGTTTGGGGCTCTTCCTCTCCATATTTCTTATGGAGTTTTATTATGAAATTTATTTACCAAGGGATCGATTCTGGGTAAAACATACAGAGTTGACAGCTTCTACCCAGAAGTATTTTGGAAGTCTAGCTTCTGCCAGCATAGTTCTTGCTGCTTCAATGAGTGTTCTGTTCTTCCGTTCAGCTACACCATTTTGTAGAGGAGTTCTGGCAGCAAAGAAGTTGTGGTCGATCCCGTGGTCATCACAGTATCTTTTAACACCGTTGTTCTTGAATTCGATGTCGTTGTCTGATCTAATGTCACTTATGTCTTCAAGCTTTTGGGTTTGAAGTCTTCTGAAAAGAGCAGTGACTAGATCATATGTCTCATCCTTTGAGGTCATTGTTTCGATCCAGGTGAACCTAGAGTAGTCATCAACTACTACAAGTATATACTTGTCTCCGGAGATACTGACTATAGTGATTGGTCCAAAGAGATCCATGTGCAGAAGTTGAAGAGGTCTGGAAGTTGACATGACTGACTTGCTCTTGAAGGAAGACTTAGAGAGTTTTCCTAACTTGTAAGCCTTGCAACTTCTGTCATGGTCGGCAGACACCGTAGGTAGACCTTTGACAAGCCCATCTTTGGAGAGCTTGGAGAGGTACGTGAAGTTAAGGTGACTGAGACGCTTGTGCCAAAGCCAACTGTTGTCACGAATGTTGTTTGCAACCAGGCAAAGGCTGGAGGATCTCCCTAGAATGTTTAAGTCCACGACATAGACGTTTCCTTATCTATTGTCGGTCAGTAATGTTGAGCAAGATTCACGATCTTTGATGAGACATTGGTTGGAGGAGAATTGGCAGATAAGACCTTTGTCACAGAATTGGGATATGCTCAGAAGATTATGCTTTAAGCCATTTACTAAAGAAACTTTGTTGATGGAGAGACTTCCTCTAGAGATTGAGCCATACCCAATTGTTTTCCCTCTTGCATTGTCGCCCAAAATCACCGTATGACCTTTAGATTCAGCTATATCTGAGAGTAGACTTATGTTCCTTGTCATGTGCCTTGAACAGCCACTATCGAGGTACCATATGTCCTTATCATCTGAATCTATAGCCATGAAGCAGACCTAAAGAAGTCAAAGGAATAAGGTTCCCTTTATTTTCTTTTGGGTCCTGAGGATTAGCAACCTTTTGGGACCCATACCTGCCTAACCTTGAGAGAACTAGGTCTCTCAGATTTTGGTGTGAACGCAGGCATTATGCGGCTAGATGGCCTAAACTGTTTCAAGAATGACATAAATGAAAGTTCCATGGAGGAGAGTGATTAGCTTTAGCTGTAGAGTGCTTGTGACTTTCCTTCTTCCCAACAGCAGTCTTGGGTTCAATTAGCTTGTTGACAGTGGGCTTAATTGGTTTCTGTTGAACCTTCCTTGATTTGTTACTAGCAAACTTAGCCTTGGCTGGTCTGTTGTTAACTGTTTTAGGAGGATTCAGCAGAATTCCTTTAAGTTTATTGTCAATTAACTTGGGTGCCTTAGCCAATTCATAGACAAACTTAACAGGTACTAGCAGAGATTTCGTAGGTCTACCGCCAGCAGACTTTGCTTTAGCAGAGCTGTTGTTGGTAGACTTTGATTTCTCTACCGTTCCTTTCTCAAACTTCTTATTAGAGACAGTCTCTTTGGCTTTCCCCTTGTGAGCCTTGGGGTAAACATATGGTACACTTGTATAGCCAAGTCCGTGTTTACCCTCGTTCCCAAAGATCTGTTTGGAGAAGGAAGTATCATCGACAGTCTTGGAGGATTCTCCTTTCTTTGTGACAGAAGTGCATGCAATGCTGGGCTCATCATTATAGCCTAAGCCTGATTTATCTCTACTTGGCTTTTGCTTAGAGACGATTCCCTCGAAGGTTTCCTTGGAGTTGTTCCAGGAGTCAATTGTCTTTTGCAAGGCAATTTTCTCAAGGTCCAGCCCTTTTGATGTGCTCAGTTAGGCAATCAACTTTGTCACAAAGAATTTTGTTTTCTCCTTTTAGCTTGATACTCTCTTGTTGACAGTTATTGAGAGTTTGAATCTCAGCTGCCAGCACAAATTTCTCAGCAGCAAGCTTTTCAAAGTTCTTTGCGAGTTTTACATAGGCTACTCTGAAAGAGTTGAACTCCTCAAGCATTTCTTGATTATCCTTGAGCAGTTCTTCCTTACTAATGTTTTCACAGTTGATCTCGCCTTTTATGAAGGAACTAGGTGAGATTTTGACTTCAGGTTCAGAGTCATAGGTGGGACTTGATTCATGAGCTATTAAGCATATATTGGCTTGCTCACAATCGTCCACATCCTTTTCTGAATCTGTCTCAAACCATGTAGCAACTTGTTTCTCTTCAATGTTTTCAGCCAGCATACCTTTTTGTTTTTGAAATTTCTTATAAGGAGGCTTTCAGTATGCTTCGAATTTTGGCTTTGGACATTTAAATGCAAAATGACCAGGTTTTCTACAGTTATAACACACTAGCTCATTGTTAGATGGGCTTTCAGCATATTTTCTAAAAGGCTGCTGGTGTATGTTCTTCCTTCCATATTTTGCAAAATTTTTAAAACGTTTAACAAACATTGCAAATTGTTCATCTGAAAGAAAATCGTTTTCACTGGAGGAAGTAGAAGGTTTGTTTTCAACTGGGGTTTCTTCTTATACCATGGCTGGCAAGGACAAGGTTTTGAACTGCTTGTCCTACTCTAGAGCTTGATTAACTTCGAGCTCGTAAACCTTTAAACTTCCATAGAGACTACGAATAGTCATTTCATTCAAGTTCTTAGATTCCTTCATGGCGGTAGTCTTAACATGCCATAGACTACCTAGAGAGCCTAGAAATCTCATGTTCATTTCTTTCTTGGCATAAGTTTTACCAAGAGAAAAACAACTATTTATTACCTCGCGAAAGCGATCATAAGCTTGTCTTAGGGTTTCCTTATGATCCTTTTTTAATGGATCGAATTGTTGGATGAATGTGCACTTCCTGATATGATTCCTAGACGCGTACTCGCGATGGAGGAATCAAAGAGCATGCAGTACGGCAAGCGAAGAACGTCAATGAATTTATGGATTGTGACACCTTGACCCAATGCTACGATCCGTTATTGAACGTGGTACTCCGCGATCCAATTACAAGACGAACATGAACCTTGGTATAATGAAGAACGCCACAATAGGGATGGATATCCTATTGATAAGTTCGGGTTTCGATTACTTAGCCTCTCACCAAATAATCACAAGTTCAATGAAGAACAAGGAGGTTTTGAAAAACACTCAAAAACTATATTAATCAATAATCAGAAAGTTGTCTCCAAACAATAAACCACAACCCTTATTTATATGGGTTGTGAATCCTAAACCTAAAAGTAAAAGGGAAACTAAGTAGAATCAACTAAGGAAACTACTTAGAATCAACTTAGGAAACTACCTAAAATCAACTTAGGAAACTACTCAACTTACCTAATCTATGTAGGAAAGAATTAGGTAAGTTGCCTAATCTATTTAGGAAACATAAATCCTTTAAAATAAGGAAAATCTACAAATCCCGTTTTTTGTAAAGGCCTAATTTTCAAAGTTGCATTTTGGCCCCCATAAGTCGTCCTTTAGACGTTAAAAGCTCCCAAAGTCATTCTATGACATAAACGAACATTTCTTGAGTCTTCAAGTCATCTTCCATGAAATCTAAGGCTTCACAAAGCATGGTTGAATTTGTGGAGTAGCCATTGTAATAACCCGAATCTCCAATGAATCCACGGATTAAGTTTGTATAGAACTCTTGAATCTTCCAATCATACTCTACGCATTTAAAGGACTTCCTTTGATTTCTTTGACACTTGATATTTTGTTTAATCACGAACTCTTCATGCTTGATCATCCTTGCTTGAATCTTCAAACTATCGAACCAGTCATCACATGTCGCATCCAAACTCGAGCTCGCTAAGATCACATCATTCTCCCTCTCTTCAAAAGGATTTGTCCTCAAATCCGGACCTACATCAAATGGACACGATTTAGTAACCAAGATATAGTCTCTAAAATTATGCTTACCATATGATTTCATGTCATCAATTTGCTCAAACTCTTCATGTTTGCAAACCATTCCATGCAAGTTTATGTATCTCCAATCACCGGGATCAAACACCATTCTCGCTTGACTTTCCATCGGTACACTTTGGTACTCCATCAAGATTTCCTCCTTTAACTGTAGAAGAAACACAACAAAACTGTGCACTACCACATGAACAACATTGTTAGCACACAATGGGTTATGTAACAATTTAGTACAAACATCTCTTGGTGTAGGAACGTGTCCCACCATTAAACACATCCAAACCCTATCACCGGGTTCAAATACCAATCTAACATATCTCACTTGCATCACTCGGTGACTTTCCATGATTGACAACATCACATATGCAACATTAAACACAATGAGATCATCATAAGGAATGTCAATGAAAGATATCAATAAGTATAATAAGATAATATGCAATATGGCATACCAACTCATGTATCCAAATCTGTCATGACAAGTAAATCCATCAATGTTTATAATCTCACTCATCAAGTTATCACCACTCGATGTTCCCTCATGAAAATCCTTTATAAAACCACAATCACCAGGTTTAAACATTAACCTAGTAAATCCTCTTTCTAGCACAACCATGCTTAACATCACAACTTTATGCAATTCAAAGCATATACAATAAATCATGCTAATCAATAAAATGATTATAAAGCCAAGATACTACCATAATCAAATCTTTCGCTCATCAACTTACTTAATTCCTCGATTTGAAACAAACAATTGATTTCACCAAGTTTAAAGATCAACCTAAAAACTTTCATCTTTTGCATATCCATATTTATCAATAATGAATCATGCAACGATAAGAAATTACAACCAGAGTGTAATCTCAAGGATAAACATCCTTTATGCTCAAAAATCATATCGTGTGTTAAAACATGCTTATTATCATCAACAATATGAATTTCATCACCTTTCCAAGGTTTAACATGCTTAACATGAGTTGTCTCTTTCCATGAATCCATATGTAACTCATGCAATCCATAAATCTTGTGAAAGAATAATATAACATGGAAAACAACATCTTCTTTGAAACATGCATCAACATAACTCAATGTAGAAGAATGTTGCATGTTCTAAGATTCACAATCATACCATCATCATGCAATGAACTTGTAAAAAGATGAATTCTTGTTCTTTTTAATGCACAATTAAGAGATTCCCTCTCAACTTTCAATAAACAATGCAATCTTAATGACTTATCAACCAAAGTATCATCCATGAATGGACCTACATGCTCATGGTTAGGAATATGCAATGTCGATTTTGATTCATTAGCCATGCTTTTACTACATTTCATCCAATCACTTAAACCATGGTGACTAATTAAACTTTGCATTTGGAACTTCATTGGCATGCCATATGGTCTAAGAATCTCTCTTATGAACAAGTCACTCACAAGGCTAAACAAATTATCACAAGTAGCACTTTTAAAAATTCTAAATTTCTTATTAAATCTTTGGTGCTTAACATGTAATAATTCAGGTGGCTTAACAATTTTACCCATGACACGAGTGTCCACAAATCTAGTCAATTGTCCAAACTCAACAACAACTCTATTGAGCTTATTATCAATGTCATGGTTCTTAACATGCAACAATTCACCACACAACTTATTCTTCCAAGAAAGATTAAGATCATACCTTTGAGAAAATGTAGGTTCTACAACAATCTCCTTACCTTGTTGGTATTCCTTCTTGAATCTCACAATTTCTTTTGGTGGTGCCTCTTGAAAAGTTTGTAAAAAAGAAACAATAGACTTTGGCAATACAACATTAATTTGATTAGTATCAAAATTTTCCTCAATTTCTTTCTCTTTCTCACACTCTTTCTTTTTCTCACACACACTAATTTTCCTCTCCTTTTGCCCGGTTATTTCACATCTTTCACTAGTCTCTAAAACCGGCCTCTCACTCTTGTTTTCATACAAGCTCTCCTTTTTCTTGGCTATCTCACAAAACTCACTTTTATCTCTAGCCAAACTCTCATTATTTTCACTTGAGCTCTCCTTTTTCTTGGCTATTTCACACTCCTCACTTTGTTCTCTAGCCAAACTCTCTTTATTTTCTCTTAAGCTCTCCTTTTTTAAAGGCTTCTCTATTTTTTTTTCCTCACTAGCCTTTCTCTCTTCACTAGCTATTGAGCTTATCATCATAAAATTATCATAAGCTTGTGTACGTTGGAGTCAATGGTACAAGCTTAATGGTTATTTGATTGTGTACAAATGAATGTCTTTTTGTGTTGCCATCATAATTAACACTCCTCTCAACTTGCCAAGGTCGCCCTAGCAATAAATGAGTTTGTCGTATTGGCACCACATCACACATCACCTCATCTTCATATTTCCCAATCTTGAACTTCACAAGCACTTGCTTGTTCACCCTCAACATGCCTCCTCCATTCAAGCATTGCAACTTGTAGGGTTTAGGATGCTTGGTTGTAGGTAACCCTAATTTCTCAACCATGGTCACACTAGCAACATTAGTACAACTATTTCCATCAATGATCACCCCCACAAATTCGCTCTTGCACTTTGCACTTAGTAAAGAAAATTTTCTCCTTTTCAATCTCTTCAATAGTTGGAACTCTCACTTCTAACATCCTCCTAACTACCATATTGTTTTTTCTCTCATCACCTATTGGAAAAGGTTTAGAAGAATTTTTGTCACCCTTATTTACCTCTACTTCTTTTAGTTTTGGGTTCTTAATTTGCAACCGAAGATCCTTCCAATATTTCTCAAAATTATTTTTTTCATCTATTCTACGTCTTGACACATCATTAGGTTCCTTACCTCCCTCTCTTGTTCTTTTATTTCTTTCACTACGAATTTTTCCAATCTCCTCCATTAGATCCTCCTTTTGCTCCCTCATAGTTTTATGCAAATCTCTCACAAAACCTTCCATATAAAGTCTCATATCAAAGGTAGGAACATCATTCTCACTTATTTTAGACATCGTGTACCTGCAAGAAATTTTATTAGCAAAATCACCTCACTCACTCCCTTACGTGTATCGCTCAATTAATGTCACTCCTCTCGTGTTTACCTACTCTCCCTCACTTTCAATTCCTCCAAGTTCTAAAAGAACTAAGCAATTAAATAGTGATTAACAAAGCAAGCAAAACCAAGAAACTTAATCAATAAGAATCACGTGTAGAGGAAAGAAAATTAAGAGTAGAATTTCAAGGATGATTGGCTCAACGATTAATTGTATAAGAAGATTCGATATTTATTCTCGAACCTAGATGATGACAATAATTCAAACTTCTCAATTTTGCACAACTAGCAATTTCCAACTCCAAGCAATCACAATCTTCGGCAACTAACAATTTTTTTTTTCAGATTTCTATTTTTTTTTAAATCTGATTTTTCAGTATCTTTTTTTTATTATTTTCGGACCTGTTTTCTCTTTCTTTTTTTTCGTCCGAATACTTTTTTTTTTTTTTTTTGTAATCAAGCTGTCCAAAATTTAATTGAAACAGCAGATTTTTTAACTTTTTTTTTTAATTCTGCCGTGAACAGTAACACGTCTACAGTGCCGTGAACAGTGCGATGAACAGTAGCTCCGGGATGAACAGTAATTCCGGCAGTGAACAGTTTTCTTATTTTATTTTATTTTATTTATAACCCTAGAAGATTTAGGGCTTGAAATAACAAAAACAAAAAAATCGAAAAGAACAAATTAGGATTGAAGACCCTAATTCGAAGTAGGAAGAGAAACAAAATTGATAATCAAAACAAGAACAATTTAAAGTAAGATAGATTGTGGAAACAAAACTTAGCTCTGATACCAAATGATATGATTCCTAGACGCGTACTCGCGATGGAGGAATCAAAGAGCACGCAGTACGGCAAGCGAAGAACGTCAATGAATTTATGGATTGTGACACCTTGACCCAATGCTACGATCCGTTATTGAACGTGGTACTCCGCGATCCAATTACAAGACGAACATGAACCTTGGTATAATGAAGAACGCCACAATAGGGATGGATATCCTATTGATAAGTTCGGGTTTCGATTACTTAGCCTCTCACCAAATAATCACAAGTTCAATGAAGAACAAGGAGGTTTTGAAAAACACTCAAAAACTATATTAATCAATAATCATAAAGTTGTCTCCAAACAATAAACCACAACCCTTATTTATATGGGTTGTGAATCCTAAACCTAAAAGTAAAAGGGAAACTAAGTAGAATCAACTAAGGAAACTACTTAGAATCAACTTAGGAAACTACCTAAAATCCACTTAGGAAACTACTCAACTTACCTAATCTATGTAGGAAAGAATTAGGTAAGTTGCCTAATCTATTTAGGAAACATAAATCCTCTAAAATAAGGAAAATCTACAAATCCCGTTTTTTGTAAAGGCCTAATTTTCAAAGTAGCATTTTGGCCCCCATAAGTCGTCCTTTAGACGTTAAAATCTCCCAAAGTCATTGTATGACATAAACGAACATTTCTTGAGTCTTCAAGTCATCTTCCATGAAATTTAAGGCTTCACAAAGCATGGTTGAATTTGTGGAGTAGCCATTGTAATAACTCGAATCTCCAATGAATCCACGGATTAAGTTTGTATAGAACTCTTGAATCTTCCAATCATACTCTACGCATGTAAAGGACTTCCTTTGATTTCTTTGACACTTGATATTTTGTTTAATCACGAACTCTTCATGCTTGATCATCCTTGCTTGAATCTTCAAACTATCGAACCAGTCATCACATGTCTCATCCAAACTCGAGCTCGCTAAGATCACATCACTTCCTGTTGTCTCTTATATCTTGGTCTCCATCCAAGTATTCAACAAGAGCTTCCCACATTTCTTTGTCAGTTGTACAACAGATCACTTGTTGGTAAGTACTGGTGTCTAGTGAGCTTGTTATGATGTTGATGACTTTACTATCCAGCTCTACTATCTTTCTTTCGTCCTCAGTCCATTCTGATTCTTCTTTTGATACTTCAGCAGGATTACCAGCAATGCTTGCCAGAAGATTTGCCTTCATTGGTACATGACGTCTTGCTAGTACGCACTTCCATAACATGTTGTCAATAGAATTAATAAAATGCATTATCTTATCCTTCCATGCATCGAAATGGTATTCGTCCAATAGTGGGACGTAGTTCACATTTGACGTAGGTAGCATGCAGTGAGTTTGTGCCATTGGATCGTGTCTCTCAAGAGTTTAATCTTGGAAAAACTAGTTTTCGAAGAGTTAAGCTCTGATACCAATTGTTAGTCTCAAATGGCACAATAATAAGCTAGAATGGGGGTTGAATAGATTATTAAACACTTAAAACTTTTCGTATTGATTCCTAAAACAAGCACTTGCAATCTATTTAAAAGATTGAAGTAGCGGAAGTCTTGTAAGGAAGACAGACTAAGTCTGGTGGTGAAGCACTACCGGTAGACTTAGCTGGTTACTCAAGTTTGCTGCTAAAGGAATAAGTTAACATATATGAAAATAGTGTAAAGCAGTAAGCAAAGAACACATATATTTTGAGATGGTTCGCACTATAAAGAGTGCTACGTCTACCACCAAGGTAGTCAACCTTGAATTTAAATGTGCACTATGTTTTTCACTAGTTCTATTACAGAAATGTCCAATGGATCGTGTACAAAATATTTGACTTATGTTTGGGGTGGGGGTATTGAATATCTGGACAAAACAGAATATTCAACGTGCAGAAGAATAGTAGAAGGAACAACAATAAGAAGCAAAAAATTAATGGTTGATGCAGATCTTCTTGTTGTTGTAGAGGACTTTGTTGATCAGTTGATGATCTCTTGAATGCACTGAGTATATAAAGCTTGATGTTGTTGTTAAGATTCAGAGCATTGTTTTCTTCTGTCTTTAATGGCAATATTTATAGCTTGGGCATTCTTGAGATCGTTTGAGAAGACGAAGCGAGTAACAGCTCTATTAGGTTGAATGTATTAAATGCCTAGAGCTGTTTGTAGACTTCTTCTTCAACTTATATTGAGCAAGGAATGGTGAAGAGTTGTTACAGCAACTAGCAGGTGAGCGACAATCAAAGTTGCAGACCTGCAGTAGTTGGTACAGTCTGTATGTATCATTCTGTGCACCTGCTCTGTCACCTTTTTAGGAGACGAAAATATTCCTGCTTTTTCGAAAAAGCTGGAGGGACGTGTCTGAGAAGTCAGCGTTGATCTGGAGATGATTTAATTCAAATTCAAACTGATTTAGGCTTGAATTAAATAATCCACTTGAACTTTGAAGTCTGGAAGTCTTTGAACACGTCATGATGTCCGAGTGCAGACAAGGTCTGCCCCTGGAGGCTACTTGAAGTCTTCCGATGAAGCCTTCAGTCGAGGTCTTCCGGTGAACCTGTGAAGTCTAGAAAACTATTCTAAGGCAAAGTTCTATACACAGTTGCCACGCTAACTGGTACGCAGCCCAATTAGCCACTAAGTATAGAACCTAATGTAATGAATGAACAAATGCAAATCAAGATACAATGAGAAACAACAACGATCTACATTTTATTCCATACAATGTTTCGTACAAAGCCATATCAATACTTGCATGAAAACTATTATTATATGTAAACTCAATTAAAGGCAGATGGTCATCCCAATTCCCTTACAAATCTAAGGTACATGATCTCAGCATGTCCTCTAACATTTGTATGGTTCATTTTGATTGACCGTCAATCTGTGGGTGGAATGTCGTACTCATACTCAAATTTGTCCCAAAGCCTTCTGTAAGCTGCCCCAAAACTTTGAAGTAAGTCAGGCGTCGCGATCTGAAACTATGTAAACTGGAACCCCATGCAATCTGATAATCTCATCAACATACAACTTTGCTAACTTCTTTAAGGAGTCAGTAATCTTAAGAGCAAGGAAGTGAGCTAACTTGGTCAATCGGTCTACAATAACCCAAATCGCGTTATGCCCTTTCTGTGTTCTAGGTAATCCCACCACGAAATCCATAGTGATATGTTCCCACTTCCATTCGGGAATCGACATTGACTGTAACATTCCCCCAGGTCGTTGATGTTTACTCTTGACCTGTTGGCAAATTAAACACTTAGAGACAAATTCTGCAATTTCTCGTTTCATATTCTCCCACCAAAATGCCTCTTTTACATCTCGATACATTTTTGTACTCCCGGATGTACCGCAAACCTTGAATTATGAGCCTCTTCTAACACCTCTCTTTTTAACTCCAGGTTAGATGGAACATAAATTCTTCTTCCAAAGCGTAAGATACCATCCCCTCCAAGTCAAAAATTTATCTGAGCTCCCATCTCTACACCTTCATAAATTTTTACTAATGTCGGGTCAACTTTTTGAGCTATCTTGATCCTTTCTAGTAATGATGGTTGCAGACTTAAATGTGTTAAATATCATTTTCCTCCTCTTACTCGTACTTTTTATATTTGAGAATACCCTTCTCCTTTGTCAACATCTTTGCCAACGTTCCTCTGTACTTATGACTAAAGGCATCGCCCACCACGTTGGCTTTGCTTAGATGGTACATAATAGTGCAGTCATAATCCTTTAACAATTCTAACGACCTTCTCTGTCTCATGTTCAACTCTTTTTGGATAAAAATGTACTTAAGTCTCTTGTGATATGTGTAAATCTCGCACGTCACGCCATATAAGTAGTGCCTCCAAACCTTCAATACAAACACCACAACAGCTAATTCTAGATCATGGGTTGGGTAATTTTTCTCAAAATTCTTCAACTGCCGCGATGCATAGACAATCACCTTCCCTCCTTGCATCAAGACACACCCCAAACCTTTTAAGGAAACATAACTATAGATAACAAATCCATTTATGCCTGACGGTAATCTTTTCTTTAATTCTTGAAAGCTGCACTCGCAATCATCTGTCCACACGAACTTTACATTCTTCTGAGTTAACTTAGTCAAAGGTGTTGCTATTTTCGAAAATCCTTCAACAAAGCGGCGATAATATCTTGCCAAACCCAAGAAACTCCTAACTTCTATTGCGATCGTTGGTCTTTCCCAACTCATTACTGCTTCAATCTTGGCTGGCTCTACGAAATGCCAACCTTTGACACTACATGACCCAAGAAAGCTACCTCCTCCATCCAAAACTCACATTTCTTAAATTTAGTGTACATCTTCTTTTCCCTCAAGATTTGGAGAACAAACCTCAAGTGTTTCTCGTGCTCTTCACGAGTCTTCGAGTAAATCAATATATCATCTATGAATACGATCACACAATGGTCTAGGAATCTCTTGAAAATCATATTCATGAGATCGATGAAAGCAGCTAGGGTGTTCGTAAGTCTAAAAGGCATCACCAAAATTTATAATGTCCGTAGCGAGTCCAAAAGGCAGTCTTCGAAATATCCTCCTTCCTGACTCTCAGCTGATGATATCCCGAGCAACGATCAATCTTTGAGAAATAGCACACTCCGTGCAATTGGTTAAACAAGTCATCAATTCTAGGTAGCGACTATCTATTCCTTATCGTAACCCGATTGAGCTCATGGTAGTCAATACAGAGTCTCATACTTCCATCCTACTTTTTCACGATTAGCACCGGAGCACCCCAAGGTGAAACACTTGGCCTAATCAGATCTTTCTCTAATAACTTCTGTAACTATTCTTTTAACTCCTTAAGTTCAGCTGGTGCCATTCTATATGGTGTTTTAGAAATAGCCGTCGTCCTAGGTGTTAAACTCCTTAACTACTGTGAGTGATTCTAGTTTGACCCCTTCCTTTCGATTATCGATAATGGACGCCAAAAATCCTTGACAACCCTTCCTTAGAAATCGTCTTGCCTTCAGAGAAGAAATAAGGCCAAATAAAACTATCGGTTTAGATCGACCCCTTAAAACGAAATTTTGTCTCACCTGGTATGAAAAATACCACTTCCTTCTTGAAACAGTCAACCTTAGCATGAAACACTAACAATCAATCCATGCCTAATATTAGATCTAAAGGTAGTAAGTCAATAGACATCTCTCTATCCTCCAACATCAAAAAACACGACTTATAGGGATGGATTCCTTAGTAGGCGTATCTATCACTAAATCAACTTCTAAGCTTTGGGGAGATAGTTCCATACGACGTGCAAGTGAGGTACATATTATCGAGTGTGTGGCACCAGGATCAATCAATGCATAAACTTCACGAGAGTAAAGTTGAACGGTACGTGTTACCATGTCATTTGTTGCTCTGGCATCTCTGGCTGTCATTGCAAAAATTCTTCCTTGTCCCTTTGGTTTGGCCTTTTCCTCCTCGTTTGCTCCTTGGTTACTGCCAACTTTCGATGGTTCTAAGCAGTCTCTGGATTTATGTCCCACTTTCCTGCAATTGAAACATGCCCCCTTAGACCCAAAACATGACTCGGTCCTGTGTTTTCCTCCGTATCTGCCACAAGTTTGATTATTGTTCTAGTTGGTACTCGATCTGAATTACGCCACTGATTTTGGTTTTGACCTTGATTCTAATTATGCCACTGGTGCTGGTTTTGACCTTGACTTTTCCTATTCCATCGATTTTGCTGATTACTTTGATTAAAATTCTGGTTTGTCTGGTTGGACCCCCTATTGTTGTTCTCTATGTTCTTCCTCTTATTCTCATTAGTACTTCCTTGGTAGCCCAACTGATCCCGAATGCTGTTTCCAATACTCTCCCAATTTCTCTTCTTCTCATCCTTCTTTTTCTAATAGTCTCTTGATAATCGTTCCAATATCCTAGCTCGGTCTACGACTTCAGCGTACGTCTTCAACTGTAAAGTGATCAACCGATGGCTAATTCCTCCATTGAGGCCTCTTTCAAACGTTCTGGCCTTTTGCTTGTCATTCTCAGTGAACCTTGGAGCGTACTTCGACAGCTCCGTGAACTTAATGGCATATTCGTCTACTATCATCTTTCCTTGCTCTAGATTAAGGAATTCGATCAAGTTATTGTCTCGTACGCTCTCCGGTAAATATTTCTTATTAAATACCTCAAGAAATGCTTCTCAGGTGTATTCTTCTAACCCATTTTCTTCAACAATCCTTATCTCCGACTCCCACCACTAATTAGCTTCTCCCTCGAACTTGAACATTGCGAGAGTAACTTTTTGCTCACTTGTGAATGTCATAGTCCTAAAAATCTTGTTCATGCTTTCAATCCATAACTCCGGCTTAAGGGTTCCTAGTGCACCTGAAAAAGTCTGAGGGCTTCTTTTTTGGAAGACATCCAATGGATCTCTTACCATTGGCCCAGGTTGATGTGCTGTAGGTTGTGGTTGTGGATCAGTAGTCGCTATAGATGCTCCCGGGGTTGCAGGCGGTGTAGGTATTTCAGGTGCTCCAGGTGTCAGATTATCCTGGTTCCTATTCCCCACTAGGGCTTATGCTATAGTTTGAAGCAGCGCAAAAAGAGTAGGGTCTACTGGCGTTGGGCCAGCAGCCGTTGCATTAGATTGGGTTGTTGTATATTCTGGTTCATTGGTGTTTACGTTTGGCACAAATACACTATATTCCCTGATACTCTCTGAAGTGGAGTTCACTGTGACCTTAGTAGCTCGAATACCCCTAACATGTCCACGACCATAAGATCCAACACGACCTCCTCGTGCCATTAGGTACTGAGATATAAACATTGAGAGGTCAATAAGATTTAGGGTCACTACTCTTATAATGGCATTGGTCAATCAGTATGACATCATGAGACAATTTGTTATACACCGCCAAGTTCTAAGGAGTACACTATACAAAATCACACGTTCATACAGTCAAATTAAATACCAAACATTTATTCATTTATTTCAAATTTCATTTAATTGACTGATAAACAAAACTCGGAAGCACTAAATGCGTTCCATCATTTCAAATAACAAAAGCAACCAAAAAATGTCATTCAATTTCCACTTAAGGTGGCCATTTTCCCAACTAGATCAGCCATTCAAAAAAAATTCCTATCTAATTATCTTTTGCCTGGGTGTCTTCGTCCTGTCAGATTCTTCATCACTCTGACCCCCAATGTTAACCACTGGATTGACATCCGTCTCAATGTCTACAATCTCCTCGTCTTCTTCACCATCTTCCTCTAGGTCTTCTGGATCTTCTTCCATGACTGGTCCATTATCTATGGCCATTTGGACCGCATCCCAAGCATTCTTAACCAAGAATTCAGTATTGTTCAACCTCGCCTCGACTTCTGCGTTGGCTCTCCTAGTATCCTCTATTTCATCAAAGGGTCTAAACAAGGCATTTTGTGCCAGTTTCATTGCCTACATATTCTCCCTGGCTTCTTCTAGCAGGGTTTTGTTCTCATTCACTAGCAATTGATTATCATCCTTAGCAACTAGTTTTCATGCACCAGTACCTAGTTAATCCCCTCGAGCTCGACTATTCTAGTGTGCATCGTACTCAATCTCGTTCCAGCAGCTGTCATGGATGGAGCGACCTATGTCCTACCTGTATTGTTACGCGCCATTTCCTACAAATTTAATGAAAGTATATCAATTCTTTTGAGAACACTATTATCTTTCTAATTCAGTCATACCAATTAATGATATTGGATAACCTCAAGTGTAATAACGTCCAAATCTTACCCTACGATTAAATCCGATGAATTTTACTTTCTAACCCATCTGGATCTGCAATCTAAGTTCTGATACCATTTTGTAACGCCACAAACGCGGTACCGACACTGCGATCCAACAATTTGACCACATCACTTACAATTACATCTTAAAATCATAAATGTTCCCAACTCAAAATAGATAAACCTTAAAACATCATTAACTCAAGCCAAATAACCCAATATAATTTATTACAAACTTCATACTAAATAAAAGTCAATCATTCTTAATAAATTATCATTTTATTAAATAAAAGTCTATATCCAAAAATCTCTCGGAACCGTCATCTTGGTTTATCAAAGTCAAGTCTTCTAATAACTCCTACTCATTACCTGAAGAAAAGAGAATTAAAAAAGAAAAGGGATGAGCGAACAATGCTCAGTGAGATCATATACTTGTTCACAGTTCAAGTATCGATAAGCGGAAGCAATTTATCAAATTTTAAATTCAAAATAAAAGGAAACCAAATGAAGATTTAACAACAAAAACGACTCGAGTGACTAACTATCACTAACCGTCCCATACTAATTGGAGACGAGAAATTACTCATAGAATCCCATGATCATAAAACCATTTTATATACTTACTCCGAAGAGTATCGATAATTCGATCATGTCTGGTTTATCCGGATAACCATATACCACTAGCTAGGTGATATTCGATAAGTTTGATCATTCAATAATTATGCTCACAATTCAAGTTGGGATTCAATAAAAATTAGTAATTCAATAATCATAAAATCAGTTTAATGATCATGGTAGAATTTCAAGAAAACAATAATCAAATTTCATCGCAAAAATTATGCATCGCAACAATCATATATTTCATGTAGGGAGAATAACTAGAATGAAATTCAATGACTATGTGAGATTAAACGTGAATCAAATTCATGATTTTTGAAGAAGTAAAATCGACGAAATTCAAATCAACTACCGACCCAAGTCGGCATACGTTTCAAAGGAATATTGATGTCAATATACATAATTGGAAGTCTAACGGAGGATGTTTAAAATATAGACTGTAAGAAGTATAATCCCTTACCTGACAAGCTTAGCGAAGTGAATTCCCAAAACACGAACGATCACCTTAAGTTTGCTTGCCCCAAATCTAATTAAACATAATACTCGAATTAGGATTTTGAGTTTGGGCCTTATTATATCCAAACTTGTTAAACAAGTTAAAATAAAACCTCACCAATGACATTTACGAATAGTGACAGAATCTAGGGACCATCCTGTAATTACAGAAATCAGTAACCACAGTCCAAAAGCTTAGGGGGTATGGCTGTAACTTGCTTTCATCACTTTCACCAAAACAACTCCTCTGTTTTGGTGACTTCTTCCCCCGACATCAATATACATATATATAATACTCCCTCCGTCCCTAAATAATCGTCCTAGTTGACCCGGCGCACAGTTTAAGAAAAAACAATTGACTTGATTATTTATATTGGTTTAATGTGTAGTATCCTTTAAAGCCCATGTGTATCTGACCCATAATTAAAGTAGGTTGAAAAAATAAGGGTAAAGTGGTAAAAGTGATGTTCTAAAAAGGTAAGTTTCGAACTGGATAATTATTTTGGGACGGACGAAAAAGGAAAGGAGGACGATAATTTAGGGACGGAGGGAGTAACATCTATCTACTACACCAACTGAAAATTCCAACTAATGGTTTTTAAAAAAAAGAACTACTTCACTTGAAATAATCACTTGGAACTCACTTCAAGCATATGGTTTCAAAAATATAAATGTACATATTAACTCCATGAGACCCAGTTACATTTTTTATTTTTTTAAAGAACAAAGAATCCAAAGTATATTAGTCGAAACCCAATTTCATCTTTTGTCCAATCTTTCTTTCTCGATTTCAAGCACCCGCACTGTGAGACCCCGAATCTTCGTATGTTTGACTTCCTTGTTTTACGTGTTGAATGGTCGTAGCATTTTTTGTTTGGATCGTTGTGAAAGCCTTGGAAGGTGTGAGATGCCTTGGTTGAAGCCAATGCCTTAGTTTTATATGTCCCATAACCTTTAATTTGTTATAGTTTCAAGTCGTGACTCGTCAGTAGTCGGTGCATGACTCGGTTGAGAGTTTACTCGTGTAGTTCGTTCTTGTGGCCTCGGTAATACCCTAGACCACTTTTTGTTTGTCTTGAAAGGTCTTAGAGAGTGTTAGTCTTACTAGGGGATAGATTCCCTTGGTCTATTTATGCTTCTAATGCTAAATGCATCCCATTCATCTCTATCGCGATACGTGAAACCGAATCTTATGTATGTCGCGTCTTTTGGAGTTTATATACTCGTGTATTGTTGTTGGACCTTGTAGGAGTACTCTAGTCCATACCTTAACCCTTATTGTATGTTTTATAACTTCAATCTTGGTCATAGTATGCTTGGTTGAAAGTTTGGAAGCATTGTTGATTCGTTTGATCTTTTGAGTCTTAGGGTATCTCAAATTGCCTTCGCTGGTTGTGTTTCTTGTGTATTCGACTTGTAGGAAGTTTAATTGGAGACCTAGACCTTGTATTATAGTCCTTTTTTTTAGGAAATAGGGGCGACACCCTGCATAATTTTATTAATAAAAAATTAAAAATAAAAGGAGACGACACAAAGAGGGGGACAACCAGTCTTTCCCACAGACGGGAAGACGGAGGAGCCTAGGCTTGATTAGTTTTGGATTTTATTGGTGTTTACATCCTTTGATTTTGTTACGTGTTTCGATCCTCGTTTCTTCTTGTTTCGGTGGTTTGTTCGGGAGTGTTTTGGATGTGCTTTGAGTTGGATTGGACCCTAGGAATGTTTGGGGTTGAGTTGGACACCTTTTGGACTATGTTTCAAGCCATTTTCACCTTCCAGATGACCAAGCGCTCGCCCAGCCAAAGGACCAAGCGACCGCGCATTTTCAGAGCCTGCCCTCTCTTGAAAAACAAACCAAGCGATCGTTTGGCCCCTTGACCAAGCGACTTCTTGACCCCATTTCGAGCACATAGATATTTTGAGATTTTGGTTATTTATCTTGGAGCCCTTGCCTAATCCCGACCTAGCCCAACCCTAATCACCTAATTAGAGCTTGATTAACCTAGTTTAAACCTAATGATGAGATTTAACACTAAGTCCTCAACTTAGGTCTTAATCTCAAACTCTATCGTGTTGACACATGGATTCCACCCAAACCCCAGCCTTAGTGGACTTGAAATATTTGTAATATTCCACTCCTTATACCTTCTACCACTCCCCATATTTAGCCATGGTTAGAGAACTCAAGTGTGTGGAGACAAAAGTGAGATTAATGTGTGTTTCTTGATTTCCTGAAGGTCCGGCCACCCGATTTGAGATCCGAGACCATCAAAGTGTAGCAATCGACAAGGAGATCACTTATACCTACTTTGTTTCCATCATTTTCATCTTTATCTAAGCTTAAGGTATGCTACTAATCTAAAGCCTTTTGGAAACTAGGTTGTCTTGCATGATAGCCTTTGTTAAACTTGTCTAAAATATGCCAGGGAAGACTTCTACCATGTTTAAAACTTGTTTTGGACGATGATAAAAATGTGGAGATTTTGGGTTTTGAGTTCATATGTGGGTATTTGGGTTTGTGTTCAGTTTCAAAGATGTTTTGTGCATGCTTTGGAACGACTATTGTGAATGGACTTGTCGGAATTAACAACTTCCTTGAGATGATTATAATAGGGTTTCACAAAGCATAAATTATGGACTTGTTTAACTAGAATTACTATTGGATTAGTAAGCTAACCCCATTTGAATCAAAAACTTAGAAGCAAGCCTTTGAAATGCATATGGCATTCGAACTCTATTTAGATGAAATATAGTGTCTTGGCTCAATGGAGTCACAAAAAGGTTTATCATGTCCTATATGACTCTAGGATGAAGTCCTACTGGTTTTAGAAATGATTGGATCACAAATGTGTGATTCTTACTTTGAGAAGTTTGAAAGAGTTTATGTATGACTTGTGATTGTTAATACTTTGGGACTTCAATCGAAGTCCCGAGACTTGTAATGAGGTGATCTACCCTTGTTTTGGACCCTATGGGTTTAGGGTTATTAAGGTTGGGAATCCTGACTCTTGGAAGTGGCTTTGTGTGCATGTATGCACGTTGACTTGTATATGATCTTACTTGGGAACCTTGTAGACATCTTCGAGAAAACCCAGGATGATGATTGGAGAATTCTTCCATAGAAAGAATTTTGGAATGTATGGGCCTTAGTACTCTCTATGAAGAGTCTATTTGAGTAGTCGCGAGGATAACCGAATAGTTATCCAAGACACATGCGTATTATGGTGAACTGGTGAAGTGCCATCGAATGGATATTTGATGAATCTAGACCTTGTCCTAGGTATACTACCCTTTAGGTATAAATACTTGACTTTTAGCATATAGAGAACCTCAAAGAGGTTTCATAGTGTTACAATATCATCTATCTTATGATTCTATAGAATTAATTCTTCCTTGTTGATTGATAATGTGACTTATAAAGCATGTTATGTATCTTTGATTAATGCATGATTTTCTATTGAAAGCCATGAGCTTTGCATGATTTGTGTACTTGTGAATCATGGGATGACGGGTTATGGTTAACCTATAATATCACTAATATGTGGAACTACGAATTTGACGAACTAGGGTTGTTAATGAACAAGAACCTAGCGATGCTTAAAACGAGAACATAGAAAGGCTAGAAATGCATATAGCATTTGTATCCTATTTGGAATGAATTATAGCGAAAACTCAATAGAGTCAAGTTTAAGGAACGATTAAACCTTAAGAAGATCGAGGTCCGATCCTACGATATTTAGAATCCATTTGACTAGATTACTAGCCTTTGGAAATGGGTTGATTTAAGTGTACATTCATGGTACTTGGGATTTTGAGACTCATTATGTGCTCCTTGTGTGATCTAGTGATTATAGCACTACATGCATAAACTTGTGAATTGTAGTAGAGTAATACCCTACTTGGCATTGGACGAGTTCACTCGGTCCCTATTTGATTTCATGACAAGTAAACATTTACTTGTGCATTGCATATAAGTCTAGCAGGCATTATTTGAGTTTATATGTTGATGGTGGGACGATGCATCGTCTTCATGAATTATGGGATTCGTGGTCGCGATGTATCGTCGTACCGGAGAGAGTTCACACACTTTCCACTATTGGCCTCAGTAGGGAAGTTAGCCCATTGTCGTAACCAATAGAGCGCATGGATTATGCTAATTTGGCTAAAGGGTGTCCTAAGTACATCGGTGTATCAATCATGTACATCGTAGTCACGAAACAGTTTAACACTTGTGATTGCAGGAGCGACACAACGACATTGATTCAGTAATCTTTCTATCCCTTATGTGGCTTACTATGAGCACTTATGTGACAACAAATTGTTAGTTGAACATGATATCTTATTGACCATGTTTGTATTGGTAAATGTTATTGAAAATTTTGATATGTATATATAGATATATACATTCTTATACATGAGGATTATATGAAGTACTTGATGTGTATATATATATAGATATACATTCTTATGCATGATGTTCATATGATGAGCTTGACGAGTGTATATATTGAAATGCATACTTGTAGATGAGAATGTTTATGAAAATATATTATAATGGATTTGATTAGTTTATGAGCAGGGAATTCCACCCTGGTTTGTTTGGACAGTGTAGTAAGTGAAAACGGAAGGTTGTGTTGTGGAGTATGTAAAGCATACGATACATCTTCTGGGTCTTCGTCGTAGTAATGCGATGACTTGTTTATTAATAACAATGTTTCATATATGATGTATTGTTGATTGTAGTAAGTACTGGGTCTTTATGACTCACTCTGTGCTATATTTTCTAGTTGTAGGTTTCGTTAGCCGCGTTGAGGCCAGGTAGATCCTGACTGTAGCGGTGCACAGTAGATCGATAGCTGAGTTAAGGTCGTGTGGTTCGTGTGTAGCAGTTATCATTTCTTCCGAGTTATAGCTCGCAGAGTCCAGTTTCACTTTGTAACATTATTGTTATGTTGTCCTCCGTCTCTGTTAAGGGTGATGTTGAGTAAAGTTATATAAACTTTACAATCGGGTAGTATTCTTAGTCTTGTTGTATATGTTTCTGTAGCTGACCTCGTAGTCGAGCACTTGTACTTGTGTATAGTATTTATTCAGTTGTCTCCCGGGCAAGCAGTAGCCACGGGGCATTCAGTAGGTTGTTGTTATTGTTATTGTTGTGTTGGTTACCCTGGTATGATTTAGCTGTTGGATCATTTTAGTTATCAGGTTGGTTCTTGGTTGAAACGCTGGCCTGGAGTGTCGATGGTTTGTTCGGTGTTTGAAATATTGCGGCACGCGACTTTTGTTTGCCCTTTAGTGAGACAATGGTCTCTCTTGGTTTCATTTGATTTTAGTTTCGATCTTATAGCTCGGGGCTTCATTTCATTATTGCTTCCTCAATTTCAATTTTTGTTGAACCGTATTTTTTTGTACAGCTTCACTATTTTATTTAGAGCTTGTTAGCTCGACTGTTCGACTTGCACTACTGTTTAGCAATGACTTGTCCTCTTCTTATGTTACTTCAAGCGGCACGACCTTGGGATTTCGTGTTGGAATCCGGGTCGGGTCGTGACAATTGGTATTAGAGCTTAAGTTGGATATAATCTAGGATAGGTTCCATGGCCTAGGATGGGTTGGGTGTATCGTCGAGTATTTACCGTCGAGTATTATGTGTATTGCCTTATTGGCATGTTCTTTTGTACAAGTATAGAACTTAGAGTCCTAAGTTCGTTTTGGTCTAGATTGTCGTGAGTGTAAGTTTGTATGTAGGAGTATTATATTCTCCTATATCGTTTCTGAGTTCCAGTTATACCAAGATTGGGTGTTGCGTATCGGTAGAGTCATTGTTCTTAGTTCGATACTTATGGTTGGATAAGATAAGATTGTCGGTCCCGAGAGTGATCGTCGTGATATTTATTAGAGCAAATGTTCGTTGTGTTACATTTCGAGAACGGAGTGGCTAAGCCTCCTATGATGCCTAGTGGTATTTTATAGATTGCCAAATGAGTATATCTAGATATAGTATTACTTAATCGTGGGTTTATGCGTTACTTGAGTAGGGAATTTGAGTACTCTTTCACGATGGTTGTGGTTTGGTATAGAAGGGACTACCCCGATCAAGGAGAAATTTCCCTTATATATGTTGAGACTTGGTAATTGGTCTGTAGGTCATCACTTGGGGAGGGTAATATTCCTTTTTGGACAGAAAATTGGTGTGGAGTTACTCTCACTGGACCTCGGCCTGTTGATATGTCTCTCACTGTTAAGGAAGCCATGCCTATTATTTCCTCTTTGCTCCATCTTATTGCTCTTGAGTTTCATAACATGGTTGAAAGGGTCCAGCTTCTCCCTAATTGTCCTGGTCGGCGAGTTTGCTCTATCACTAAATCTGGTCTTTTTGAAGTTAAGGCTTTCTGGAACCTTCATCGGGTTCGGTCCACGCCTATGGTTTGGGCTCACAAAATTTAGGTGCGTTGGATTCCGAAGTCTATCAGTGGTTTCTTTTGGAGACTTATTTTTAATGGTCTGCTAGTTGATTCTCGGTTACAAACTATCAAGATTCCTTTAGCCTCTAAATGTGTTTGCTGTATGTCGATGCCGTCGGTTGAATCAATTGATCATCTTTTCTTTCAATCTGAGATTGCTAAAGCTCTTTGGGCTCATTTTGTTGTTCCTATGAACAAGATTTCGAACATAATTTCAGTCTAGCATTTGTTGGAAATCTGGATTACTCATTCTTCTTGTAGATCGCAATATGGGGCTTGCTCGGTTGGGATTGCTGTTTTTGTTTGTTGGGAAATTTGGCGTGCTCGCTGCCGTGCTGTTTTTGAGAGTGTTCCGATGAAGGTCGATTTTATTAAGAGGGCTGTGCATAATAATATGATTGGTCTGCTGCATGTTTTCATTCCAAAGTATGTGATGCATCCTAGGGATATCATTGCGTTTCAAAGGCTTTATCTCCCCATTGTTAAATCGAAAGTGAAGCGGGGCCGCTGGGTCGTTGGGAAGCCCCCGGAATTGGCCGTGTCAAGCTTAACATTGATGACTCTTCAGTTAATGGGTTTGCTAGCGGTGGTGGTATTGTTCGTAATCACGAGGGGCAGCTTATTTTGGCCTTTTCATCGTGGTATGGTCAGGGCACGAATATGTTTGCGGAGGTGATGGCTCTTCGCGAAGGCTTACGTCACTGTAAATCCTTAGCTTTGAATGGGGTTTTCATTGAGACTGATTCTTTGGCAGTAGTCATTTCTTTATCGAAGCCTCATGATTTGTCTTGGCAGTATTGTTATGAGCTTCGGGAATGCATGGAGAATTTAAAGAATCATTTGCTTGCTCATGTTCTTCAAGAGGGCAATTCGGTTGCGGATAGGCTGGCTTCTGTTGCTCACACTCACCAGGACTCGAAGGTGTATGGCTCGAGGGAGGTTAGGCCAAGGGAGGCCCGTCGTTGTTTAGATTTGGATACCCTTGGCATTTACACTTATAGGAAATAGTTTTTCCCTTCTTGTAATGTCTTTGTTTTGTTCGAGGTCAGACTCCTTTGTCCCCCCGGTTCTGGGTAAGGCTGGTTGTCCCCCTCCGTGTATTTTTTCCGTTCATTTAATAAATTCCTGCAGGTGCTTCCCTGCTTTCCTTAAAAAAAAAAAAAAAAAAGATCACGTGATGATGGTTGAATTGGTTGTCGACCGTATATGGTTTAACTTATGAGGATCTATAGTATACTAGCTAGTAACTATATGCTACCTAGTTACCTTGTGATGTGGTTTCACCTCGATATTAGGCTAATACATTAATGGAAAGTGTTAGTGTGGTATAATGTGTTTTATCTACCATAGATAGGTAGTTAATAGTATGATTATTTCATATTTTGTGTACTTGCATAGTAGATCAATATACTAAGTTGCATGAGAATGATGCCATGCTTTTATGTTTATATGTTATGTGTTGATGAGACTGAGATGAAGGATGCTTTTATGTAATTCACGAACACCTCGCATCCTATACGACGATAGTTTTTGAAATTACTTCAGTAGATACCTTGACTTGATTATCAAGAGGTCTTCGTCGGAGAACTAGAATGATATAATATAGGTTAGGAAATGATTGAACCCGTTACCAAAATGGAGTGGAACAGAAAATGGTGTACGTTTATACTTGTGCAAAAAATGTTCAATTTGTGTATGAAGATCATGCTTGAATACGGTGTCTTGTCGTATATTTTATTTATGTCCATATTGTTTGAAATATTGAGACATGTTATGCTTGCTTAGTAGAGCAATCCTAAAATGTGTAATTTGGGTATGATGCTAAGGATTTGTGATATAACCAGAGTATTATGTTTAATCCCGGAGAACCAATACAAATACCCAAGTACTCTACCCGACCGTAAAATCTAAATAACTTTACAAAATTTCGATCTCACAAGAATAGTAAAGTACAATATACAAATCAACGATGCTAAAAGAGATAGGACTCCACAAGCTACTGCTCGGGGAAGTCGGCTACTACAATCACGAACCACGCGATCTAATCTCAATCTATTGATCAGCTGTGCTCTGCTACAATCACGAGCTACTCGGCCTTACCACGGTGATCGATGTCTTATTTTAAATTTATTTTCCTTGTAAGTGGACAAGACTATTATAGAATAGTTTTGGAAGCAAGGGTCGAACCCACAGAGACAAGAGATCACAGATAGTGCAATTTATTGATAGCAAATTATTAATCTAAGGGGGGTTTTTATATTTATCTTATTCTAAACTACTATTATTATTTATGTGTTTAACTAATTAGCAGCAATTACAGGTTATGAAAATCTTATGGTAGATGGCAATCTAGAATTCAGGTTTCACTTGTATCTCCTCTATGTTTAATTCAAAATAATTATCATTTAATTTCTTGGGTTCATTCACAAAAGATAGATATAGTATGTTGAATTATTGGTTCAGCCTCAATCCCCGCATCATTCATCCATCCTATATCCTAAGCACAAGAACATATGATCTATCTGTCACCTAGGTCATGTATGAACCTGGCCCTAACTTATCACTCTCGTGCATCGATAGGTCCAATTTATTGTGATGGTGAGCCAGTGTACGACATATGCACATTGGTCATGCAGTTATCCGCACCTCTAGGACTTTATTATTTGCGATTACATTCATTTGTTCAAAGCGAAATAATATAGGAATTGATAAACACCACAATCAACAAGAATTGAATGAACATAAATATGAATTAAAACATAAATTCGATACATGTTACCTCCCACCTCCTAGATTAGTGATGATTTAGTTCATCATAGACAATGAACAGCACATGGAGATGAATGGAGACATGATTTGATCTTCAATACTTGTAATTACACAATCTAAATATGTTATACAACCTAAAATCTATCCTAAAACTATACAAAATTGTTTCCTGCCGTTTTTCTATATCTATTAGGCTTTGACTACCGTCTCCTATTTATACCGAGGAGTTGTATTTCAATCGAATCTCCAGTGAAAACGCCAAAAATCATGTTCTGACCACCTTGCGGTCGCAAGGTCCTTTGAATTCCGGGGCTTTGTTTTCTTGATGTACTGTCCACCTTGCGGAGGCAAGGTCTGGAACACCTTGCGACCGCAAGGTCTCCAGCATGATTTTTCTTCTTTTCTTCTTCAATTTGCATTCTGGCCCCTTCTTGGAATTTGCAATAATAGCCTTGTGATTTGCATATTTTCACTAAAAATCCTGAAAGTCACAAAACTCACTGAAAACATATATCAGTAGCCAAAATCCTCGTGAAATAGCATAATTTAAGTCTTAGAAGCATAGGAAATCGACGTATAAAATACATCGATCACACGGCTAACAGGTTACTGCAACTAAAAAACAAAGTAGGGGATGAGTCATAATGACCCAGTATACTACTAACAAACGATATGAAACATATAATTATGCAACACATAAATAATTGTGGAGTCGTTTTACAAACGACATAAAACCCGTAAAGAGGCGTCGTGTCCTTAAATCAAATGAATTAACAAGTAGTTCCCATGAATAACTCATATGCAAGCATGTATAACTATATATATATATATACACATCAAGACAATCAAGAACAAGTACATGTAAGCATTTAGCTCACATATTCATAGTAGCACTTTGATTTCACATAACTACTAGAAAGTAAACCACATATAAGAGGAAATGATACGAGACCGGTGCTGCATCGTAGCTCCTGTAATACAAATTGTTAACATGAATGTGCTTTTGGATGTACGTGATTGATACATCGACCATGAATAGTATTATTACGAGCACCCTAATGGTTACAACAAGGTACTCTTCTCTAAAGTGATCAAGAGAGGAGGGTGCGTGCATGAATCTGGTTCGGCAATACATCACTATCACGAATCTCTCAATTCGTAACGGTAATGTATCATCAACCAGGGAAGACAAGAACAAATACGCCAGTTGGACTTATGGGGGTACAACTAAATGCTTACTTATCAATCATGAACATGTAGAGGGTCAAGTTCGACAAGAGCGAACTGATCCAAGTCAAGTAGATGTTTACTCACTTAAGAAGTCAAGTAAGGATAAGCTTGACAAGAGTGGTCTCATCCAAGTCAAGTAGGCGTGGTATACTCTACGACTAACAATCAAATATGGACATGAATCAAATAGAATATCATAACCAGTATTTTAGTTAAACGAACTTCAAACGCCGTAGGTATTAATCGTTGAGTCGATCTTGTTCAATGGCTCCCTAGTATCGACTCCATCGAGTCATCTCTATAATTCCAACCAAATAGAGTTTGAACACTATATATGTTCCAAGACTCTTTTCTATATTCTCGTTTGAGGCATAGCCATATTCTTGTTCCATTTAGGAACCCTAGTTCAAAAGTCACTAAATCAAGTATAAAAGGGGAGCCTAAGTGTTTTAATGTCGAATCAAGCTTAGTTCGATTTCAATTCATAATTCCACTTTTTACTAGAATCCAAGTTCAACATAAAGTGATAATTGCGCAATAGATCACACATGAAGGCAAGAACACTCAATATGCTCATAAGTCATATTATTAAATCACATAGAAGAACCGATTCTTGACAAGGTAAAAATCATGCTTTTAGTCATAGTATCAAATATGCATAGTATTCCATATTCAATTATAAAACCAAGCTAAGTTATAAACTCCAAAGGACGCAACATACGCAAGGTTCGGTTTCTCACAAAGCGATAGAGGCGAATATGATGCATTAAGCATCAAAGCATGAATAGACTAAGGGAATCTATTCCATAGGAAGTTTAACACTCAAAATCCATTCAAGATACTCAAGCGATGTCCTAGGCTATAACCGAGGTCACAAGAAAGAACCACGCGAGTACACTTAACCGAGTCAGATTCTGACTAATGTCGAGTTACGACTTGAAACTAAAACAAGTTAAAGGTTATGGGTCATGTAGAACTAAGGCATTGGCTTCTACCAATCCATCTCACACCTTCCAAGGCTCTCACAGCAAGGCAAACAAGAATAGCTATGGCCATTCGACACGCGAAACAAGGAAGTCAGACGTACGAAGGTTCGGGGTCTCACATCCCCACCACCTTAAAAGAATTCGTCCCCGAATTCACTATTCTATAAGGGATCTCAAGGTCAACACTTTGGTCTATAAACACTATCGAGGCGTTCATCTGGGTGAGCCTCCTATCTCAAGAGCAACTCTCAAACATCTACTTAAATCTATCTCAAAGTCGAGTCATGCTTGACTTTCGACAAGGTACAACGATCTAGGAGCAACCTCCAGTAACCCGATCAAACATGGATGTCGAGGTTTAACGCCTCTCAATCAGAAGTAAACAAGTCATTCCCAGACATTAAATCATATTCATGTGTAACACTTGTAATATCAAGTTACAAACTCTTAAAACTATACACATAAGATTTGCATATAGCAAGTTATCACATTAGTAGCAACACTTTCATATACAACGTACACATAATTGTACAAGTATAACAATACATCATTTTTGGTTCCAAACCATTTTGGTAACAGGTTCAGTCAATTCCTATCTCATATCATACCATTTTAGTCCTCCGACGAAGACCTCTTGATAACCAAGCCAAGGGTCCTCTTAAATGGCTTCAAAAGTTTTCATCGTATAGGATGCATGGTGTTCATGAATCACATAAAAGTATCCTTTATCACGGTCTCATGCACACATATTGTAATCATATATAGGCATGGAAATCAATATCATGTAACATAGCAAATTAATCTACAATGCAAGTATATAACACTAATACTTTCATCAATGTATTGGCCTTAAATCAAAATAAACCAACATCTCGAAGTCACTAGGTAGTAAATACTTACTAGTCAGTATACTACAATCCTTATAAGTCAAACCCAATACGGTCGTCAATCAACCCAATCAATAATCACGTGGTCACCTATCGGCTAATCACCAAGTCTCAACGTGAGACCATGACAATGCTTCGATTATCAGGGTATTCCCCTCAATATTAGATAACAGGCAGTGGGAAAGAGTCCTCAAATTCTCGACACTAGGTAACATAAACACTCACGATTAGGTAATACAATAACTATATATACTTATATAGAAATCACGGAATATACTAGGTACTACGGGAGGCTTAGCCAGTCCACTTTCAAAAAGTACAACCATGAATATTGGATCTAATGAATACCACGACGATCACTCTCGGGATCGACAATCTTGACTTATACGATCACAAGGATAGGCTTAGAAACAATGGCTCTACGGAACCGCAATACACGCTCTTGGTATAAACGCAACTTAAAAGCGACATAAGAGGAATATAATATTCCTAGACACAAACTTACACTCATGGCAATCTAGACCAACTGAACTTAGAACTCCAAGTACTATTCCTTTACAAAAGAACATGCCAATAAGGCACTAAGCACAACACTCAATGGTAAATACTCGACGATAACCCAAACCCAACCTAGGCCATGGAACCTATCCTGGCTTATAGCTAACATAAGCTCTGATACCAACTGTGACGACTCGATTTAGACTCCGACATGAAATCCCGAGGTCGTGCCGCTAGGACAAGGCGAGAAGAGAACAAGCACTTGTAAAATAGTAGTGTAAGTCGAACAGTTAAGCTAACAAGCTCAACTTAAGATAGTGAAGTCGTACTAAAATACGGGTTTACAAAAATCGAATCTGCGGAAGCGATAAGGAAATGAAGTCCCGAGCTATGAAGCTTGAAACCAAGAGAGACATTAATCTCACGAAGGGTAAAAACACAACTCGTGTACTGCAACACTACAGGCGCTGAACAAACCATCAGCACTCCAGGCCGGCGTTTCAACAAAGGACCAACCTGATAAAACAATTACCCAATGACTAAAGCATACCGGGGTTAACCAACAATTATAACAATTAGAATAAAGAAAAGCCCCAAAGCTACTGCGTGCCCGGGAGACAACTGAAATAAATACTAGAACCACGGACAACAGCACGACACTACACATTGGCCTAAGGTAAAACCAATACAAATACCCAAGTACTCTACCCGACCGTAAAGTTTAAATAACTACAAAATGTCAATCTCACAAGAATAGTAAAGTACAATATATAAATCAACAATACTAAAAGAAATAGGACTCCATAAGCTACTGCTCAGGGAAGTCGGTTGCTAAAATCACGAACCACCCGATCTAATCTCGATCTATCGATCAGTTGCGCTCTACTACAATCACGAGGTACTCAGCCTCAACACGCCTAACATGTTACTGCAACTAGAAAACAAAGTACGGGATGAGTCATAATGACCCAGTACGCTACTAACAAAAAATATGAAACACATAATTATGCAACACATAAATAATTGTGGAGTCATTTTACAAACGACATAAAATCTGTGAAGATGCATCGTATCCTTAAGATACGCTACAAGACAACCATTTCTTCTTACTTACTAACCCGTCCAAATAAACCAGGGTGTAATTCCCTATTCAACACAAATCAAATGAATTAGCAGGTAGTTCCCATGAATAACCCATATGCAAGCATGTATGACTATATATATATACATCAAGCAAATCATGGAATAATCAAGTAGGAGGTTGCATATCTACATATATACATATCAAGTAGTTTAGAGAACCATCCTTAATATCAAGCAATCAAGAACAAGTACATGTAAGCATTTAGCTCACATATTCATGGTAGCACTTTGATATCACATAAGTACTAGAAAGTAAACCACATATAAGAGGATATGATTTAAGACCGGTGCCACATCGTCTGCAATACAAAGAGTTAACAGGAATGTGCTGTCGTATGTACTGTAAGAACCCAAACTCATTACATGTATAACATCATTATGACATGCTTATCATATGCCTTAACATGTTAGGGAGTTCATATTGTTTATGCACACTTGCATTAGGTTGATTATGATCATAATCGCTTGTATGTCTTCTATGTTTTGCATGTTTTGTCGTTATTGCTTCGGGCATTCACCTTAGCATGTTAGCACTCAACTAAGTCCCATTGGAGTCTTAGTACCTTTCATATATGTATTATAACCTTAATCTTGATCATGGTATGCTTGGTTGAGAGTTTAGAAGCATTGTTGCTTTGTTTGTTCTTTTGAGTCTTAGGGTTTCTCGGATTTGCCTTCGTTGGTTGTATTGCTTAAGTATTCGACTTCTAGAAATTTGAATTGGAGTTCTAGGCCTTAAATTATAGTCCTTAACATGTTTAAGGATGTTAAACTAAGCTTGTTTAGTTTTGGTTTGATTATTTGGAAACTAGGATGCATGAACGCATCTCTTTCCCTTCGAGACTTGGTCGTGTTACTTGTTGTTCTTGTGTTTTGAGTTCTAGACCAAGCATTCTAGTCATTATCATGTTTAAACAACCCTTGTTCATGTTCAAGTTATCTTAGTTTGATTTGTATTTGATTCATGTGACATTCGTCGCGTGTTTCGAGCCTTGTTTTCATTTGTTTTGGATGTTGTTCGGGAGTGTTTATGACTTTTTTTTTTTGAGTTGGGTTACATCTTAGAATGATTTTCCATGAGTTTGGAACCTTTTAGACCTTGTTTAGATCAAGTTTTCCTCCTGAACCACGCGCTCGCGTTGGTTTTGGTTCATTGGCTCACGTGACAGTGCTGAGAGCACAACAAAATGAGCAGATTGGGTGAACAAGACCATGCGCTCGCATGGTCCCATATGATGTGAGCGCTTCCTCCAGCTTTTTCCCTACATGATTTTTAATTGTTTTGGTTGATATCTCCTTTACCCTTGCCCCTTGGCCAACCTTTTTGGCCTAGCACACACTTGTTGACTAAAGTCACACCCTTGCTAGCCCTTGGATTGGTTATTTAATCAAAGGCTTCTATGTATTGACCAATTAGAAACCTTATAAACCTTTTACACTTGGATCATGGCTTTGTTGCACCTATTTAATTCCCTTGACAACTTCCATTGTCTTCAACCTTGAATTTCATGGACTTAGAAACCATTAGAGAGTTTGTGAAGCCTATCTTCTTGTGTGATCATTTGCCGGAGCTCCGGTAACCCGATTAGCTATCCGAGACCGCTCTTTCGAAACCCTTGTCCTCTTCTACGTTTATCTTTGATTTGTTTGTGCTTCAATCCATTAATCATAGGCTTAAGGTAAGCTCTTAATTTCCAGCTTTTGTATGTTCAATAAAATGACATGCTTTCTTAATTATAGTTGTTCTAAACATGCTTAGGAAGACTTCTAGTAAAGTAGAAATCTCCATTTCAACATGTTAAAAATCTATAAATTCTCGGGGCTACCATGTTAAGTTATTAATTTGACTTTGAGTAAAGCATGAATGATGTTCTCAATGTGCTTAGGAACAACTCTTGTGAAAGAATTCATTGCAATTGTATGCTTAATGAAATCGACTATGCTAGGGTTTCAAACTAGAGAATTGGATTATTGCTAGGCTAAAGTCATAAATGGCTTGGTTATTGGGTTCTAATTGAACGGAGAACATAGAAAAAAGTATTGGAATGCATAAAGTATCCATGTTCTATTTGGTTGCACTTTTTGCAATGACTCATCGGAGTTGAGTTTAGGGAGTTATTGAACAATACCAACTCCACATTCAATCCCTATGACATTTGTAGTTCGTACCAATATATTAGCTTACGAGACTTTGGGATGAATTGAAGTGCATGCTTTGATGTATGTGCTTATGAGACTCGATTGAGTTCTTATGTGTTTTATATGATCATGACAAAGATATGCATAATCTAAAGCATGTTGTAGAGTATTATGCCTATCTGACATGTTGAATTCACTCTTGTCGAATTCCTATTTGATTCCATGATAAGTAAACACCTACTTGTTGAATAAGCTCGCTCTTGTCAAACTTGATCTTTATTTGGTTTATATGACAAGTAAACATCTACTTGGCATTGCATTAGTCCAGTTGGCATATTTGGTTGAGTCGATGGTGGGACAATGCATCGCCGTCACGAGTTATGGGATTCGTGATAGTGATGGGTTTTTATACCGGGTTTTTATCACACACCCCTCCACTATTGGCTACAATGGGGAAGTAGCCCCTTTGATGTAACCAACAGAGCCCATTGGCAAGTCTAATTACCAAGTAGAGAGCTTGGTACTCGAGTAGAGAGCTCGGTACTTTGATACATCCATCACGAGTATCTCTGGCACGATAAAGTTAACGTTGTGTATTGCAGGAGCTATGTAACGGCACTACTTCTATAACATATCCTTTTTATATGTGGTTTACTTTATAGCACTTATGTGAAACCAACGTGCTACCATGGATATGTGAAATGAGTGTTTATATGAGTGAATACTTTGATTGACTTGATATTAATGATGATATCTTGCCATGTATGTTGCATGATGTCATGACATGCATAATTGTTAGCTTACAAAGTCTTTATGACTTACCCCCTCCCTTTTACTACTTTAGATCCGAGCAATCCAGGTCCTTCCCGTTGAGGTGTTGCTGAGTTCGTGCTTGTCCGAGATTGCTCGTGACGAGGTTGTTATAGATATGTCCTTCTTTTGTTCTCTTTTGAAAGGACATTGGGTATAGTAAGTCATGTAGACTTTGCTTTTGGGAAACTTGAACTTGTTGTCTTTACGTTTATAACTTGTAGCCATTTGTATTCTATTTTGTGTGTCAGCGCTTGTACGCCAAGCCTTGTATAGTATTGTAGTTGGTTCACTATGTTTTAAAGCTTCCGCTAAGCATTTGATTAACTCTTGTTATAAACTATTTAGTGTTGGGTTCCAGTTGTAAAGTCGTTGATGAATTGATTTACTTGTCCTTAACTGTTATATTAGGTTTGAAAAATTTTAAAATTTTATGGCCTTTTGGCGCCGAGTCATGTTACGTCTACAATGGTGTGTCACGTTGTTTTCTATAATTGAGTTCTTGCATAAATTGTAGTCCTATTTGGACGGCTTGACTCGCGATTCCTCCTTGGGGTCTGGGTCGGGTCGTTACAACCCCGATCAAGGAGAAATTTCCCTTATATATGTTGAGGCTTGGTAATTGGTCGGTAAGTGATCATGTGATGATGGTAGAATTGGCTGTCGACCGTATACGGTTTGACTTATAAGGATCTATAGTAATACTAGCTAGTAAGTATATGTTACCTAGTTACCTTGTGATGTGGTTTCGCCTCGATATTAAGCTAATACATTAATGGAAGTGTAGCGTTTGTATAATGTGTTTTATCTACCATAGATCGGTAGTTAATAGTATGAATATTTCATACTTTGTGTACTTGCATAGTAGATCAATATACTATGCTGCATGAGAATGATGTCATGCTTATATGTTTATATGTTATGGGTTCATAAGACCGAGATGAAGGATGTTTTTATGTAATTCACGAACGCCCCGCATCCTATACGACGAAAGCTTTTGAAGTGACTTCAGTAGGTATCTTGACTTGATTATCAAGAGTTCTTCGTCGAAGAACTAGAATGATATAATATGAGATAAGAATTGACTAAAACCGTTACCAAAATGGAGTGGAACAGAAAATGGTGTATGTTTTTATTTGTGCAAAAAATATGCAATTTGTATATGAAGATCATGGTTGAATATGGTGTCTCGCCGTATGTTTTATTTATGTCCATATTGTTTGAAATATTGAGACATGCTAATACTATCATGGTCAATATAATAAATTACCTCACCATTCCATACTGCAGATGCAATATGACCACGAAATCCAGAAAGTAACTAAGTGTTATCGGGTCCACCTCCATGTGCTCCATCAACATCCAACCATACGCATCCACGTCATCGTCTGAATCATCATCGTCATCATCACCACCATCACCACGACCTCCTACTCTGCCTCTACTATGTGCTCGGCCCGCTCTTTGTCGCCGACCAAAACACAAATCCTCCTCCTCATCCTCCTCTTCATCAACTAACCGGCGTCTATCTCGTAGTGCAGTAAATACATCAGCATTCATTGGACCCTTTCCATGCCCGCGTAACATGCTCGAACTACCACTCGCGCCACCCACACCACTACCACCCACACCACCCATGCCACTCATGCCACCCATACCACTCATGCCAACCATGCCACCTATACTACCCATACCACCCATGCCAGCCATGCCACCCATACCACCCCATACCACCCATGCCACCCATACCACCCATACCATCCATGTCACCCATACCACACATGTCACCCATCATGCCACCTATCGTGTTTAATGAGGCTTCCATCTCCTCATCCTCTCGTAATAGGTCAATGCCCTCTCCCCCTCAATGGAGCATTATAAGGAGCCTCAAATGGAATATCAGTGGGGTCTGAACTCCTCATATCATCTCTGTGAACGGGGGTCTGCGCATAAGCACCCTCATCCCCCTCATTAGTGGATGTATGTGTCTGATTAGTAGCTTTCTTGCATTCTGAAGCAGTCACAACCTTATTACGTACTCTACCCAGATCCTCTGCATGTACTGGACGTTTCCCTCGTCGACGTCTGAGTTCTATTTATTACAAAAAAATAAATACAAGTTAAGTTATGAAGTGATAAGTTATCTATAGACACATATATTACACCTATTATATAAGTTTTTTTAAAAAAAAATACATGTTTTAAAAAAAAACACAAATCATCCCCCACTTTTGGTTCTATTTCAAAAAAATAATGAAAACTTAAGTTATATATATATATATATATATATATATATATATATATATATATACATATCACATATCTTTTACTAAAAAAAACACGTTTTAATCAAAACAACCGCGACTCACCAGCGATAGTGGTATAAAACATCCGCTACAAATTCACGGATGTTTTATGCCACCACCGTTGGTAAGTCGCAGTTGATGATGAATACATCCGTTGGTGAGTTGCGGGTCTTTCACGCCAAATTGGAAAAAAAAAAACGTGCAGATTGCCTTCAACAACAAATTGAAACAGAAGAGGTGTGAGAGATTGAGATACCTGGAAATTGAAATATTGCCCAGCTTTTTCAACAACAGATTGCCCAGCTTCTTCTTTCATTTCGTGCTCGGTTTTGAAGGATTGAGAAAGATGTAGGTTGGTTGGAGGGAGTGAGAAGAGAGAAAAGAGATGTGAGAGAGAAGAAAGATGTGAGAGTGGGAGAGAAGAGAGAACGATTTCTAGGAGCAGAGAGAGAAGGAGACGGGTGAGAGAGGGAGACGGGAGACGGGAGAGGAGAGAGAGCACTGAGCACTGGGAATGGGAGTATGAGAGTGGGGGGGTGTTGGTTGGTTTAGGAGTTAATGGAGGGATGGGTAATGTGTAAATGTAGCTAGGGGTAGTTAGGTAATTTTATGTATTAAATGGTGTTGCGTTTATGGTTTTAGGTGTTACTTTTAGGCGTTATGTTTTTAATAATATGATGTAGGTAGGGTTGAGGAGGAACTAAACAAAAGTGAGAATGATGATAAAAGAAGGCCTACAGTAAGTCTACAAGATTTGGGGTGTAATTATAATCTTCACATTTTATAGAATGGTATTACTGTAATTAGATTGTGGGGTATTATTTTAGGTTGAAGAGTGTATTTTATTATTTTATACGATATCATTTTTGTAATTTTAAAATTTGGAGTGTAAAGAGAAGATGCTGATGCGTGGTTAGCCACGAGGTTTTATCTTGTAACAGAACACCTAAACGTAACATCAAAATTCATAAATGCAATACCATTTAAAAGGTAAAATTACTTTGCTACCCCTCTTCACATTTAAACTATACTACCTCCTCCCTCCTTCCTCCTTCACGTAATTTTGATTACGTGTCATTATTGATTCGATTTCCATTGTTAATTCGCATGATATCGCATGTGAATTAAATTGATTTTGATTCGATTTATTTTTTCTTTTCAATTACGAACAAAAAACCGTTAATTTGCATTTTTTTTCGATTTCGGACAAAACAATCGCTACAAACTAGCAGATGTTTTATAAAACAACCGCTACAAACTAGCTGATGTTTTATAAAACATCTGCAAATGTGTAGCGGATATTTTATAAAACATCCGCTAGTTTGTAGCGGTTGTTTTATAAAACATTCGCTAGTGTGTACAAAAAATGATTATCTATTAAATGTTAAAAGGGGTATTTAGGTCATTTTATACATTAAATGGTGTTGCGTTTAGAGCACCACCAACGCCTTCTTCTTAAGGTGAGGTGGACAGACTTCCAAATTGGAAGTTATCAATTTGCGTTGGTGACCCTTCCAAATTTTCGGAGGAAGCTGACATGGAGGAGTGATAGAAAAAACTTTCTTCCAATATTGGAAGCCAGCCAAATGGGAGGAAGAAGGCACGCCAGGCAGGAAGGTGGGCGTCACACACGGCCTGTGTGTGGCGCTGCGGTCACGAGAGTGAGGCGCGGAATGGTGGGGCCCAACTCTGTTTTTGTGTCTGTTTGATTAAAAAAAATTTTAATAAAAGGCAACTTTACCGTTGGTGTGGGGGGGTGTCGGTTTGGTGGGAGGGGGGTTAGGGATTTTAATTTATAGTCGTTTGGTATTAAATTTTGTAGCCGTTTCCTACCGATCGTTTATTTGTCTTTTTTTTTAATTTTTTTTCTTTTTTTTCCTTCTTCCCTATAAATACACCACCTCAACCCTCTTCATTTTCTCCACAACTTCTTTATTCTCTCTTCTGTTTCTTCATAATTCTTTCTAAAAATTCACTTTCTCTACACACTTAACTTCCAAATTGATCCAAGAGATACTCATTTTTTTCAAAATTTATTGAATTCTTCTGAAAATGAAGAAAATCAAAATACACCTAACTCTCGTGTTCCCGAAAATGTTCTACATTCTCAATTTTCTTCTACTCCGCAATACCCCCAATACCCACCTAATTTTCCCAACAATTCAAATGTTCCCAACTATCCAAATTTCTACATGCCACCAAATTTTCCAAATTTCCAGAATTTTCAAGTTCCTCAAACTATTGAGAATTCATCTGGTAACGTTCATTTTCAACCGAATTATTGGCAACCGACGGGAAACCAATTTTTCACTCCGCAAGGTACGCCCCGTGCAATTTCTCAACCTTACATATCTTCTAATGAGTCACGTCCAACAAGTGTAGATAGGACTTCGTCTGGTAATTTTTCGGCAACGCCGTCATCGGTTCCCGAGACGCCAATCAATTTAGAAACAATTGATTTGGATGACGAAACTGAAGCGGTACCGGTACAACACAAGTCTCAAGCACGTGCAAGATGGACCAAGGATGAAGATCTTGCGCTTACAGAAGCTGTGCAGACTATTAGCCAATGTCCAATAATTGGTAATGGTCAAAAGAGTGCGCAATATTGGAAGCGTGTAACTGATTATTACAACGAGCATCGCCCAAGTGAATCGATTCCGAGAGATATCGCGAAGTTGACACCACGTTGGTCAACTAGAATTGCTCCATCTGTGAGAAGCTTCAACGAAATCTACAATAGGCTTGTCAATGCTAAACACAGCGATTGGAGCGATGATATTTTAATGAAAAATGCAAGGGCGGTATACCATCAAGAAAAAGGTAAGCACTTTCATTTTGATCATGTGTGGGAAGTGTTAAGAAATTCTTCTGTATCATATTTTAGTCAAACAGATATTCTTCACACCAATAAAAAATCTAAGACGTCAGACTCCGATAGCGGTTATTCTAAGACTAGTGTGGATGCTGAAGATGTAGAAGATATTGATTTACGTACTCGTCCGATGGGAAGAAAAGCGGCAAAAAAGAATGCGAAAGGTAAAGAAAAAGCCGAAAAATCTTCAAATATAGATGAGTTGCATACTCGCAAGGCTGATCACATGTTGTCGTTAGATAAGTACTCCGAAATTAAAAAAATTGAAGCGGAAGCAAAAAAACATCAAGCGGAAGCTGCTGCTACAAGAGAACAAAGAAAGGAGCGTGAAAGGCTCATAAAAGACATAAAATTTCTTACTGAAGATACCTCAAACATGACTCCAGAACAGGTTGTCATACATCGACATGGATGCGAGCAAGTAAAGGCACAGTTGAGGAAGAAAGGATATGAATTTTAATTATTAATGTTTTTCTGTAACTTTATTTATTAATGTTTTTATGTAACTTGTAATATTATTGTGTTTTTATGTAACTTTAATTATTAATGTTTTTATGTAACTTTAATTATTAATGTTTTTATGTAACTTTAATTATTAATGTTTTTATGTAACTTTAATTATTAATGTTTTTATGTAACTTTTAATTATTAATGTTTTTATGTAACTTTAATTATTAATGTTTTTATGTAACTTTAATTATTAATGTTTTTATGTAACTTTTAATTATTAATGTTTTTAAAATAGTCGTTTTAAAGTAGCCGTTGTAAAGTAGTCGTTTTAAAGTAGTCGTTGTAAAGTAGCCGTTTTAAAGTAGCCGTTGTTGAGAAGTATATATAGATAAGGGGGTGTCATATTCTTCTACCAATACCTACAAATCATCAACATACGACTAAAGATGTCTAATTCTTCCTCTTCTTCTACCAATAGCTCTAACACAAGCAGTCATACCGAAGAATCCAACGAATCCAACATGTTTGAAGGTGAAAAAATATATTTGGAGATAATTGCATTACAACAACAAATAGAAGAAACGGAGAGAGCCAACATCAGGAGGCGTCGCCAAAGGAAAAAGAGGAGGTATATAGATCGAAAGCGTGTAGCGGGAAATACTCAACTTGTCAATGACTACTTCTCATCTCAGCCATTGTATCCCGATCATATATTTCGGCGACGCTTTCGAATGCATCGAAACTTATTCATTCAGATAGTTAATGCATTAGAGAATCATTCAAGTTATTTTCGACAGAGGTATGATGCAGTAGGAAAAGTAGGTCTCTCACCACTTCAAAAATGCACGACAGCTATCCGTCAATTGGCTTATGGAGTTCCGGCCGATCATCTCGACGAGTACCTCCGATTAGCAGAAACAACCGCCATCGAGTGCATGTTCAACTTCTGTCGATGTATTATTGAATTATTCGGAGGTCAATACTTGAGAAGACCAAATGCTAATGATACTCAACGTCTACTTCAAATGCACGAGCAAAGGCATGGCTTTCCAGGTATGTTAGGAAGTTTTGATTGTATGCACTGGGAATGGAAAAATTGTCCGGTCGCTTGGCAAGGTCAATATTCAAGAGGTCATGGGAAGCCCACAATTGTGTTCGAAGCAGTTGCGTCGGCAGATTTATGGATATGGCATGCATTTTTTGTGGTCGCAGGTTCTCGTAATGATCTGAATATGTTATATGAATCACCTTTGTTCAATAACGTACTCGAAGGAAAGGCACCACCGTGCAATTTTGAAGTGAATGGTAAACATTATACAAAAGGATACTACCTAACCGATGGAATTTATCCGGATTGGGCTACTTTTGTTAAGAGTTTTTCGTGCCCGTCGGATGCTAAGCGAAAGAAATTCAAAGAGATGCAAGAGGCTGCAAGAAAAGATGTCGAACGAGCATTTGGAGTACTCCAATCAAGATGGGCAATTATCAAAGGTCCTAGCAGGTTTTGGTATAGAGATAACTTGAAAGAAATAATGATCACATGCATTATTTTACATAACATGATTGTGGAGGCCGAGGGTGATCACATTATGAACTGGGCTGATGATACCGTATATGACTCTCCACAAGTAAACCATGGGCCAACACAAGCATTTGAAGAATATCTGCAACGAAATTCAGAGGTACGAGATAGAAACACACATCATGAACTTCGATCCAACTTGGTTGAGCATATATGGCGTCGTTACGATGACGTTTTTATGTAATTTTAATTATTGAATTGTAATTTTAATTTTAAGTTTTTTTGTTTTTATATAATTTTTAAGTATTTATCTTTTATGTAACTTTATCATTATGTATTTTTTTCAATTTTAACATTTTATGTAATTTTCTATTTATGTTATTTTACGAGTCATGTATAATATGTATTTTATTGATAATTTATTAATTAAATTATAAATTATTTAAATTGTGAGTAATAGTATTATTTATAAATTAATTAATGTCATTATTTATAATTTATGTAATTTATTTGTTTGAGAAATATAAAAATAAGATTGAAGTGTAAAGTTAATGAGGTAACAATGGGACCCAACTAAGAAGATGTATAAGAAGATTAACATTGGGAAGATGTATTCTTAAATGAAATAAGAAGACAGTGGGACCCGGCTAAGAAGATGATATAGAAATGGTAGCATTGGAGATGCTCTTAGAGAATTTGGTGTTAGGTTTAGGGAATAGGCCAGGCTAACCACACACCAACATCTTATCTCTACACCCCAATTATATCTACACCCCACATATTTACTCAATTTTTAAAATTTACTCTTTACCCCCCACCCTAACTTCCTATTTTACCCATCATTTATTTTTTCAATCTAACACCTCCTATTCTATCTACACCCCACATTTAATTTCCAAAACAACCAAAATACCAAACACCCCAAAACACCCCACAATGGAAACCCCAAAACGCACGCCCAAAACGCACAAGCATTCCTGTGGTTTGCTACGGGAAGAACATTCACAATGTCTTCTTCAAACCGAGGTATTCTTCTCTCTCTCTCTCTATTTTTATGAACTCTTTGCTGTAACGTTGCTTGGATGAACGCTGGTGAGGCTTGAAATTCGACACACATGCGGCCACGTCGGTGCACAGGCGGTTGTGCGGTCAATGTCTGCCGCACACACCCAGCTCTGTGCGGTTACTTAATGCCGCACACTACCCTCATTGTGCACACAACATTCGCTGCACACATCCCCTTCTGTGCACTAAATCTTCACCGCACAAGCTCTCACATGTGCATCATGAATTTTCCGCACAGACCTCAAATTTGTCTAACATTCAAAATATTTATATGACTGCTCGATTTACTTATTTAGGCTTGAATTGTTTCTATATAACCTCTAATATTACTTGTTTGTTGTTGTTACAGGAGGTCCAATTGATAGGTTCTGCAATAAATATATTAGGCGTCGTGTCACCGCATCGGCCAGACGAGAAATGCAACATGCGCGTGACGCGGAAGTGCCCCTTGAGCATATAGATCAAGAGCCTATACATTTTCAGGATCCCCCAGAGCATATAGATCAAGAGCCTATACATTTTCAGGATCCTGAGCCTGACCATGAGATTGAGACTGAGACTTAGACCGAGCGTGAGCCTGAGCCTGAACCTGAGATGGGATTTCATGGTGGTCCACTTGACCCATCTTTGTTGATTACGTACAAGACACATGTAGCAGCATCGATTTGGCGTGGACAAGAGCGAGAGGTTTTGAAGTTTCACCAGCATCGTTCAAAACTAAGTCAATGGGTCATTCCAGAGGGTGCCCAAGCATGGAGGGATTTGGTAAGAGGATAAGGATCCATACCCTAAGGAATCTGACCTATCTTGATGTTCACAAACCGTTGCTTTCAGCGTTTGTGGAGCGGTGGCATCCAGAGACAAACTCATTCCATTTGCCCTTTGGTGAAATGACGATCACCTTGGATGATGTTTTATGTATTACTGGACTTCCGATTTCAGGGTCGCCATTATTTGCTACACGAAACATCAATTTGGAGTCTGCTAGCGAGATATTGGGAGTGTCCAAAGGTGAGATGATTGAGGGAATGGGAGGTAGAAGGGGTGCTTCAGTCAAGTTAGAGTGGCTACGTAATAGGTTTAATGAAGATGCCAGTTCTGATGATTTAGACAAGGTGACGTGTTCGGTGAGGGCTTACATGTTGTACCTCTTGGGTTGCACCATCTTCACGGATAAGAGCGGCTCACGAGTGATGCTCTCATACTTACAGTGGCTAGAGGATCTTGATGATGTACATACCTATGCGTGGGGAGTTGCCACCTTGGCTTATCTATATAGACAGCTAGGCGAAGCGTCCAGATATGAGACGAAGCAGATAGCTGGATACTTCACATTATTAGAGGCATATTTAAAATTTATAGTTTTTTTGACATGTTTAATTTATGCTGGATATTTCACATCTAATTGAATGTTTTATTGCATGTAGGCATGGATATACTTACGATTTCCACAGTTCAGCCCTGATCATAATGTGGGGTACCAGAACACACAAACGCTTGCTCGTATGTGGAAACCGGTCGGAAATCAAGGAACAAGCATGGACCGGTTACGGGCTATACGTGAAAATATTGACATGCTTACGGCGAATGACGTTAGTATTCATCTTTTACATTTATTTATGCTCGTGCTTCAGTCATTCGTTATTAAATTGTTGTATTTAATAAAATTTTAAATATGTTGTAGGTTGCGTGGACCCCTTACGACGACACAGTCAGGGAGCATTTTCCATTTCATCAAAACTCCTTATATCATGGATGTATAGTCATGGGAGCCAATGTGGAGCCATACCTACCAGACCGAGTGCTTCGACAGTTCGGACGCGTGCAGACTGTTCCATCTATCCCTATCGCACATGACATCCCTGTTAGAAATAACCCTCGTGATTTGATAATGTGGATAGCACTTGCAGCATACTGGAACCTTGTTGAGAGCCATATATTATCTTCGGAACAATTTGGGCGAGCTACTCGATATCCATCTGAATGTTCACCTGAATACATGGATTGGTACTTGCGAATTTCACATCCCATTGTGCAGAAGCCCGCCGCTCGATCGACTAGGGTTAGGGTGACTAATCCCATTGCAGCCGATAATGCGGAGACCGTTTCAGCTATTCGCAATTTGACAGGACCGATAATGCGAAGATTGCGATCGGGTGATAGAAGTATAACTTATGAGGAGTTAGTGTCGGTGGTCTCGATAGTAGATAGCTTTGTACAAGGTCCAGGGGAGGAGGCAGGATCATCTCGAGTTGAGACTCGTCGTAGGACGCAACCTTGATATTGTTATGTATTTTTAGACATGTTTAACGTATTATGTATTTTGAAGACATGTTATGTATGTTTGAGACATGTTAGTGTTATGTATGTTTGAGACGTGTTATGTATGTTTGAGACATGTTAGTGTTATGTATGACTTATTTCAAACCAAATATTTGATGCCACCAAAATTTCAAGTTTAAATAGATTTTCATATCACTAATCCAAATATAAAATGCAACCAACATTCCAAGTTTAAATGAAAATACATATCACTCATCCAAATTGATACTGTCCGAACTTTTGAGAACAAATCGCTCATTTTCTACACTTTCACTATATGACAAAAGTTGTTGACTATAAATTGATTTCCAAGCTGCAGCACATTCCACGCGGTTCTGATCCCATACGATTGGGACAGGTGCTAACGGGCAACCCTGACGTAAATTAACCTGCAAATGAAAGTAAGTAAATGTCAATAAGGTACAATTTATTAATATATAACTTGTATGTGAAACAATGATGTATATCTTATGAAATGTGAGTACCTGAATAAAATGATCCCCGTTTACTCTTCTGATACAAATCAATTTTGGATCGATTGGGGGCGCGGTTCTCAATGGTAAATATGTAAAACAATGACGACTATCTAATACCAAGAGAGCACGGTTGTAAAACGATGCCACCAAGTGCCCCATATCGTTTGCATCAAACCAATATTTCTTCGCATCAGTTTCTTCATGGTGTTCGAGTCTATTCTGCACTTTCTCAACACGCTTATGTTCAATAAACACACGTGCGTACAACTCTTGGTTTTTCATTAACTCCTGCGATAGATCTGATCGAACCCTACTCCATGAATTCTCATTTTGAAATAACAACCGTGCTATGGCACGAAAACCGCAATGACCGTCAGCCGCTACATTCACCGTCTCCGTTATGTACTCGTGAAATCTCTTCGGGAATTGATTAATGTGACCACTAGCCATCCCGGCTCTAGTACGCTGTCGTACAACCTATTGAAACAAAATAGATTAATATATATATATATATATATATATATATATATATATATATATATATATATATATATATATATATATATTTGCACCAAGTTAAAAAATTAAATTTACGCATCTTTGTCCTAGGCAGTTGTGAATGTGGGAGGTTGCTGTGATGGACCAACCTATTAAAACAAAACAAAATAATGTCAACATATATAAATAATAATATATATATATATATATATATATATATATATATATATATATATATTTCCACCAAGTTAAAGATATATTTACCTCCTATGGTACAGTAGTGAACGAAGGAGGTTGCTGCGATGGACCAACCTCGTACACCAAACCTTGATCACATGGAGAGCAGCTATCTTTCATCGACTCGACATACTCAAACAAACTAGGATCACGTTTGGTTGATTTGGACTTTTTAGCCTTTGGGGGCTTCGAACGACCACGAGTGTGAGTCTCATCATGGGGCACAATCAATGACGTTGTTACTTGCTCCGCAACCTCCATCATTCTTTTGAATATCAACAATTTCTCTGACATGGCAGCTTCATGAAATTTTGCAACAACATGTTCCCAACTCTTGTATAATCGAGTCTCCATTTCTGACGTAACACTAATATCAACATTCTCATTTTTTGCTGGTAACATATCTAATTTCCTCCAGAATGCATTAACCTGATCAATAGGAATTGACACGTCATTTCTCAGATATTCAGCTATCTCATGCGCACAAGGTAGTCCGCATGTCTTTCTCAGTACACACCCACACAACAATGGGTCTACATGACCATCCTCGGCAAACTGCTGTTCATTTGATCATATATCTTATTCATCGCAATAATCGACACCAAACCTCGTAGGTGTTGAAATAACACTGATTTGAATTTCTGTAGAACCATTGTTCGACTCTTCGCAAATGAACCCTTGATTGCAATATGTGAGATCTCAATGAGTGTGTGAATTTGTTTCCAACATGTCTCAAAATCACCTTGGCTCGATTGAAGCTATCTTTTCAACGCCGAATGTTGACTCTCCACCCTAAAATAAGATACAATTAATAACAATGTTAGGTATTTTTATATAATTTATAAATTTAGAGAAATAAATTAAATATTAAAAACATTTAAATACATGCTTGTTGTGTTATTGTCGAAATACATTATATTATTCGTCCAACAAGACACAAACCTTTCCTTATACGGCCCTAACCATTGGTTCATGACATATTGAATGACTGCCGGATAATCTGTGAAATCTTACTGTAGTCTCCGAAGGTATTCATCATATGATGACTCAATTTTTGCGACCAACAACGTATTCCAAGCAACAATAAATTGATCCCATAATTCTTTCATGCGAAACATTTTCTTACAATTTGCCACAATGTTTTTATTAATATGCCACCGACAAATAAAATGTTTTGATGTTGGAAAAGTTACCTCAACTGCATTCATCAACGCAAGTTCTCGATCAGTGACAATCATAGTGGGTAGAGAGGATTGATTCATCAATGCTTTCAAGATAGTAAGTGCCCAAATGTAGTTCTCTTATTGCTCAAACCCCATATAAACAGATGCAACAAAAAATGTCATGTTTGTCGACGTGACACCAACGATCTCCAATAAGGGTAACTTGTACCTGTTTGTCTTGTAAGTGCAATCCATCAAGAGAACATTTGGAAAAGAACGCAATAAGTCAACGCTCGTAGGGTGAGCAAAGAACAAATCCTTCACAATGTTAGTCGACTCACATCTCCTATGATGATAGTAATATCCATGCTCAATCAATTTCGACACAAGCTGATGCATCCGCGATCGACCATCACGCTCCAAAAATCTATTCTTCATACGACAATTGTACACAGTCTTTAATGAGGACTTACTGTTGAATCTTGCGCTTAAAAAGATTTGCTTAAAAACATTCCACTTGATTGTCAGCCAAGAAATTGATATTATATTTGGTCAGCCGCATATCATTTTGTCGACCAATTATCATAGCGATCTCTACGTATTTAAGTATCAGCTTACCTTTCCTTATTTGATTGATCATACACTTGTACTAACTTTTTCCTACTTTGTGTTTGTGGTAGATATCCTGCAATATAATATCCCTCAAGATCCTTTGAGATCTTGCCTCTGCCAAAACACATTTTTCAAATTCAAATGTGTTCCTAACGGGTTGCTTTTGAAGACTATCTATAAATACCCACTGGAAGCATTTTGTGAAGACAACAATTTTTGAAGTCAAGAAACCTTCTACTCTAAATCTCTCAGATGTTGTTTTCAAGAAAACTTTAGCTAGATATTTTTCATTGAATATTTCTCTCTAGTTATTGTTTAGACAAATACTGAGTATTTCATTTCAAATTATTTAGAACTCAGTCAGTTTGTCTCACGAGTCTGATTGTTTCTCAATCATTCTCCCCAAACACCGGTCTTTTGTTGTACACTGATCCATTAGAGATCAAATAGATTTTTAATAAAATTAGTGCACTTCAAAAATCCAAGTCTGACCAACTTGATAGTGGACGTAGCAGTTTATCTGTGAACCACTTCAACTGAATTGTCAGCAGTCTCTTATACTTTTGCAAACTGATTCAACACTTAAGAAGTTTTTAACTGATTAAGTGTCAGTCAGTTAACTACAATCATTTGCTTAATTGTTCAGATAGTTTGTACTTCAATTTCTTCTCATATACAGTGATCAGTTTTTTTTTAGAAAATTTTCTTTTAAAACAGTTGTGTCAGCCAGCTGACCAACACTCATCATCTTAAGGATTTTCAAAACGTCAGCTAGCTGACCAACTTCTCAGCTGACTGACAAAATCAGTTTTCTGCTGCCAATCTTTAAGCTTTACAAATCAACCCCCAAAAGTTTTTAAAGGCTATTCACCTCCCCTCTAGCCTTAACTATTGCCATCTGGACTTACACTTACTATCTTTAAATTTTTGGTGTAAACCCATCAAAATGTCCTTTGGCCGAGTATTGCCTTTTGACATGTCCAGAACATATTCTTTCTCATCCCGTACTAATCGACCAATATATGAGTGGCCATGCAGATGAGGCTCTTGTGAATGATTGTGCACCCCACATTCAACCGAAAGTTCCCATTCTCCATCACCGGATACTTTTCTGCCCCTCAAACGAAATGGACATCCACACTTCTTCGATCCACGTTCTCTCCTACCATCTTCCTTTGTTACTTCTGTTGTTGTTTTACTCAAATCATCAACAACCTTGGATTTAGATTGACGTTGATACCCATTACGTTCGCAACTCAAATACAGTCGTGGTCCTCTCTTACTCGTTCCACTGTCCGACCTAGTAGTAACTATCACAAAACCATGTTCCTTTCCCGTGGCACGTACCCAATCACACAAATCCTCTCGAGATGGAAAATGTGCATGCGTTGTGAACATATCGGTGTAATCTACAACAATATCTTGAATTGGACCTGGATCTACAACACTAGGCTCTACCGGGGATGTCTTTGAATCCTGAAAAAAAAAATTGCATGTCAATTACACACTGTGCGGCCAACACTTTGTGCACAAAGTAAAGACTGTGCGACATATGATTTGTGCACAAAATAAGGATTGTGCGGTACACATTTAGTGCACATTAAGGGATGTGTGCGAAGAATGTTTTGTGCACACAAGAAGGAGTGTGCGGCAAACCATAGCCGCACACGACGAACATGAAGTTTTTGGAATTTATACAAAATTTGATGAAAAATTAAGTTTTAATAAAATAAAATACAAGTAATACTTATATTATTTGTTTCAATTACTTCTTTTTGCTCCATGTTTGATATTTTTTAACAATATAATATAAGATAGGATTGTGGAGGAACTAAACAAAAAGGAGAATGATGAGAAAGGAAGACGTAACTAGCTATATCAAGTTTGGGGTGTAAGTAAAATGTTTAAATATTATAGAATAACATTAGTTTAATTAAGTTATTGGGTGTTATTTTAGGTTGAAGGGTTTATTTCGTCATTTTACACAATGTCATTTTTGTAATTTTATAACTTAGGAAGAAAATATTGGTGCGTGGTTAGCCGGAATTTGGTATTTGAGTCATTTTATACATTAAATGCCCCCTCCTCCTTCTCCAGCATACACTCCTTCTCCAGTCTTCTCCTTCGGCGAACAACAGGGATTCCGGCGAACTGAAGCCCCTCCATTAATCCCTACCGTCCTCCTTCTTCAGTCGCCGTCAGCGTGCTCCTTCTCCAGTCGATTTTTGCTGCCGCGAACGACAGGGACTGAAGAAACGTCCCCTTCTCCAACCATTAAGAGCTCTCTCTCTCCCGATCAGTGTAACATACTAGGTATGTATGATGTGTTCTGTTCTGCTGTGTTAATTTTTTTTCCAAAATCGAGCAAAACAACCGCTAGGGCATCGCGGTTCTTTTTTAGCACACCCGAGTCGCCAGCGATTGTGATACAAAAGAACCGCAATTCATAAGCGGTAGTAACTAAATGCATCCGCAGGACAGTAGCGGTACTTTTATAAAACTACCGCAAACCAGTAGCAGTACAGTATCTTGCACTTGGAGAGAGAGAATGGAGTTGGACCCGGATGACATCTTTCGAGACGACGAAGACGATCCCGATAATGATTTCTACCAGGTTTTACTCAACTTGTATATATTTCATACATGGGTAGAATCAATCTTGTTTGCTTTTATCAAATATCGACCTCGTTTGGACTGGTGATCCGTTTTGTGATTTTCTTAGTGGGTTTTTAATTATAGAGAGAAAAATTGTTAGACTGATAGTGAAGACTAAGAAAAAACTACTAACCCCTAAAATTAAATCATCTGTGTTTTTAGAGAAAATTTCCCCATTTTTTTGATGAAATATTGGTTCGTTTTTGTTTTTTTGATTCAATTTAATCAATTGTAGGAAAGACAAGCTAGCAAAGAACTGGTGGTTTACCTGGTGGATTCTTCTCCCAAAATGTTCAGCTTCATTTGCCCTGGGGTTAGACTTGCTTTCTCCCTTTATTTACCCTAGTAATTGATTATTGCATTGCATTCTTTCTATTTGACAAGTTGTCTGCCCGCATATTATTCGATTCATTGTGTTTGTTGGTTGCATCTGGTTTTCTACCATACCAAGCAGTTCTATATTTGAAAAGTCAAATTTTTCCGGATCTTACTTTTGCTTTTCCATATTTATTTCAAATTGTACGTAAGTGTTGAGAGAAAGAATAGACGTTAAGAGATAGAAATAAGCTTATATTTCTTCTTGTTGATGTAAAATATACAATTGGCGTATTTCTCCTATGTGGGATAAATAAAACATAAAACTTAAGGATATAATCTGAAACAAAAAAATAAAATAAAATGATTTCAGTCCAGAAAGTTAAAATATACTTGTGTCCCGTTTATCCCTTCGTATCCATTACCACATGGAATAATGATTTCTTCTCCTTGGCATGGATTCTTTCATTTGGAATTATTGGAGGGTAGTTTCCTTTGGGGGGCCTAGGATGTGGGGGAAGGTAACAACTCGATTGCTGGGGAAGGCTGGCATTACACAGTATGGATTAAAGCTAATGCAGTGAGTATTTGGAGGTTCCCATTTAACAAGGTGAAATTTCCGTACTAATGACCAACCTTCCCACAAAAAATCCCTCTCCAGCTTCTCTAATCTATTTCGGACCGAATCAGGAACTACGAAGATTGAAAGAAAATACGTAGGCAAACTCGATAACGTGTTTTTCAGCAATACCAGTCTCCCCCCTTTTTGACAAATACTGCTTCTTCCAACCCGCCAAACGACGTTCAAATCTTGCAACCACTGAATTCCACATATTCTTGTTCTTATAAGGCCTCCAATAGGCAAGCCAAGATACACGGACGGAAGATTGACAACCTTGCACCCGAAAAAAGAGGCCAGAGCATCAACATCCTGAACATCGACCCACTGGAATAACTTTTGGAAATGTTGATACGTAGCCCTGAGGTCGCAGCTCCATCCTTAGATAACCCAATTGGGGCAGCACCATCCTTAGATAACCCAATTGGGACTGCTCTGCCCCGCAAAAAACTAGGGTGTCGTCTGCCTAGAGGTGATGGGACACCAAAATCTCCGAAGTATCACTCCCACCCATTATGAACCCATTTATGTAACCCCCTAAAGTAGCCTTCTCCATAAGTTTGCTAAGGGCCTCCATGACTATGATGAACAAAAATGGGGAGAGAGGATCTCCTTGTCTCAAGCCCCTCGAGCTCGGGAAAAAACCAACAGGTTCTCCATTTACCAACACAACCTAGATGAAGATATGCAAAACGAACCCATCTCCTCCACTTGTAACCAAACCCCATCCTTTCCATAAGGTACAACAAAAAACCCCAATTAACATTATCATATGCCTTTTCAATGTCCAGCTTGCAAAGAAGAATTCTCGGAACTCCATTTTTTATGCTAGCATCCAAAATTTCATTGGCAATCAACGATACATCAAGAATTTGCCTCTCCATGACAAAAGCATGCTGAGATTCAGAGATAATCTTGCCCAACACCTTTCTCAACCTCTGAGACATCACCTTAGAGATGAGTTTGTACACCCCGCCAACTAGACTGATCGGCCTGAAATCCTTGGCGTCACTGGCTCCTTTCTTCTTTGGAATCAACGCTATGAAAACAGTGTTAAGGCTCTTCTCAAATCGTAAGCTATCGTGGAAGTGATTAAAAACCTTTAGAATGTCGTCCTTCACCACTTCCTAGCAATGCTGAAAAAAGGCCAAGGAAAAACGATCGGGCCTTGGGGCTTTGCCCCCACTCATGCTACGCAAAGCTGCCACCACTTCTTCCTCTGAAAAAACCTGTTCCAGTCCATCAGCATCTTCGGAGTTGAAAGATTTAAAACTGACACCGCCCAGATCAACTCTCCATTCACTTCTGTCCCTTCATTACAGATTCTGATAGAAATCCACAATGCCTTTCTTAACCTCTTCAGGATCTTGCAGAGTAATGCCATCTATGGTGACCTTATGGATCCGGTTTGTTGTAGAATGAACACTCGCCATACGTTGTTTTTTTTTTTTGTATTTTTGTATTTTTGTCTCCCTCCCTTGGCCACTGAATTCGGGATTTTTGCCTCCAACTTATCTCCTCACTTTTAAGAAGACGTTCTAGCTCTATATTGAGTTCCTCTTTATAACTTACCTCAACCTCATTTCTCTCTTCTCCCCCAGTTCTTTCATCTATTCTCCTGATCTTCTCTTCCAAATCTTTGATTTTGAGATTTTTAAATCCTTCTTCAGCGCTTTCAGCTTCTTAGCCACGATGAAACCTATATCCCCTTCAACAGTATACGAATTCCATCTCGCTTGACCTACTCCACAAATCCCTGCTCTTTCAGCCACATATTCTCAAATCTGAAAGGACTTTTCCTGCTTGTCAAATCACCACAATCAAGAAGTAAGGGAACATGGTCGGACACTATTCTGGGAAGGCGGGACTGTCTAGATACGCAAAAACTATCCCCCTAGTCTACGGCTATGAGGAACCTATCAATCCTTGAGAACTGATGTCTACCTCCATTTCTGAACCAAGTAAAATCTCCCCCCCTCCAAAGGCAAATCCACTAATTCTGCTACATTGAGGATATCATTAAATTCTGTCATCGTAGACGTGAATGCACAGGCTCCCGACCGCTCACGAGGGAAGCGGACAACATTAAAATCTCTCCCTATGCACCACGGAATATTCCACCTCCTCCTAACTGCTTCTAGTTCCACCCATAAGTTCCTTCACTCCACTACAGAAGAGGGACCAAAAACTCCAGAAAACAACCAATTTTTATTGGTCTCAAGAAACTGGGTGATCACCGACAATTGCCTCTACCTTCGAGACGATTCTTCGAGATCCCACATGACAAGAGTTCCACCCGCTGAACCCACAGCGTTTAAACAATCCCAGTCGACCCATTTATTATCCCAAACACTATTTACCATTCCCCAACCATAACCTCAATTTTTGTTTCAATAAGACACTACATGCGGCTTTCATTTACGAAAAGCAGCCATAATAAGAAGTCTCTTATCTCTGTCATTAAGTCCCCATACATTCCATACAATAATTCGTGTATTCATAATTAAAGTCTATTTTCAACCCTATCCAACAATCCACTGTTATCAATCTTTGATACCACATGTTAAACTTTTATACATGCATAGGTTTCAAACATAAATCATTTTCTAGAAACTCATGATACTTTAATAAAACCCAAAACCTTGGAACATATAATTCTCACGATTTAATGTACAAATACATGTAATGGAAAATAACCTTGGATCCATACTTAGTTGTTAAAGAAGAAGTGCAGAAACACAGAGTGTCTATAGAGCATAGTAGCACCGACATAATGATAGCGGATCCGTTAACAAAAGGATTACCACCTAAGACATTTCATAGTCATGTCGATAGGATGGGTATCACGGAAAAGTCCTTGTTAACATAATGGGCATGCATGTGTATATATATACATAATAGTTGTTTTGCTCTTTAGGTTATGACACTCTGAGCTCATGTATATGTTTTGTGTTTTTGCTTATTTACATTGTACGGTTTAATATAAGAAATGATTTAGTCTTCTTTGAAGACAGTAAGGTTGAGGCTTATGTTTTTACCTCATTAAAGGTAAAGTTGAGTTGAATTAATTTGTGATACTTGGAAGGGAATATATCGATTAAATGATGTGTAACCGCCATGATCCGATTAGTTTGACTTAATTAAAAAAAGTCAAATTGACATTAAAGTGGATTTAACTTTGTATACACTTAAAGTTGTTGAATCCTCAAATCGTCATATGGGCCAAGTGGGAGAATGTTGGATTTATTCCGTAAGGTGACCCATATGAATTAATGGTAAATAATGTTTTAACAATAAAGTGTCTTTGATGGTTAAGTGAGAACAAAAGTATGTTAAAGCTTGAGAGTTTTAAAGTGGTACTCCCTCTTCCAATACCTATAAAAGTTGTACATAGTATATACATAATAATGGACATATATGTATATATATTCCCTTTGAAGATAAACATCATTGACCAAAGTCAATGATGTTTATCAATATCATCATTCCTTGAGGCGGTGAGCACATGATATAGATATAACTTGGTGTCATAGTGGGGTGCCCGTTCTGGATATTGAGAAGGCGTATGATCACGTAAATTGAGAGGTTTTTCTGTACATGTTAGATAGGCTGGGTTTTGGAGACAAATGAAGGCGATGGATTCACTTCTGTATTTCGTCGGGCCGTTTTTCCGTGTTAGTAAATGGAGAGCCAGCAGTTTTTTTCCTAGTTCGAGAGGATTGAGACATGGAGATCCTCTTTCTCCATTCTTATTTCTCATAGTTATGGAGGCTCTAAGCCGGTGGAAGGGGGGTTTCTTCGAGGGTTCAAGGTGGCTGACGATAGTAGTTCGGAGTTATCTATTTCTCATCTACTTTTTGCGGATGATACTCTTATTTTGTGCGATGCGGATACATCTCAATTGGGCTATTTGAGGCTAGTTCTATTATTCTTTCAAGTTGTTTCGGGCCTCCGTGTCAACGCAACCAAGAGTGAGATTTTTCTAGTTGGGTGGATGTTTTAGCTTCGTTCTCTGGGTGTAAGGTTGGAAGCCTCCCCTCTTCTTACCTTGGCCTTCCTTTAGGGGTCCCTCACAAGAGCAAAGCTTTGTGGAATCCAGTCGTGGAAAGGTTTGAATGTCGGTTGGTGGGATGGAAGAAGTCGTTGCTTTCGAAGGGTGGGAGACTCACGCTTGTAAAAAATACTCTTTCAAGTCTTCCCACATATTTTATGTCCCTGTTCATTCTCTCGAATTCTGTTAGAAGTAGACTAGAGAAGCTGGATAGAGATTTTCTTTGGGAAGGGTTGTCGGAGGACCGTAAATATCATTTAGTCAAGTGGGATAAAGCGTGTGATATCATCAAGATAGGTGGGCTGGGCATCAAGAATTTGAAGCTGTTTAACATCGCTGCTGGGTAAATGACTTCGAAGATTTATGAGGGAGAGGGAGACTTTACGGAGAAGGTTGGTAGTATGCAAATATGGTGTAGGGGATCATTTATGGTTCCCAAACGACATTTATGGTTTATTTTGAGAGATTTATTTCCTTTGACATTGGCAGAGGCGATGAAATCAAGTTTTGGAAGGATAAATTGTGCGACAATGAGATTTGTTCGCTATAGCTACAGAAAAGGATTGTCTAATCAGTTCAGTTCTGAATTTTTGGGAAGACAGTGTTTCGTGGTGCACGGTCTTTCGTAGGAACCTTCAAGACTGGGAGGTGGAACCCTTTTTGTTATTCAACGAGAAGTTGCTTTCCTATAAGGTGGGACAGTAGGTTGATAAAGTGGTTTGGAATGGGGCTAAGAGAAAGAATTTCTCTGTTCGCTTTTATTATCTCCAGCTGAGAGCAATAGGCGCAGAATTACATTCCCGTGAAAGCAAATCTGGAGATCAAATGCCCCCATGGGAGTATCCTTTTTTGCTTGGGAAGCAGAAGCTATTTTGATGGGGGACAATTTGAGAAAGCGTCATAAAATCTATGTGAATTGGTGCTATATATGTATGTTTAGCTTGATATATATTGTTGAGCCCCTATCTAATAGCTTAAGCTTTTAGATGAGTTGATAACTTAACATCGTATCAGAGCTCTAGTTTGGCAAGGTCGTGGGTTCGAGTCATCCTGCTTGCATTTGTTACCCGGAATATTTTGTGTGCATGTTGTCACTCTGTTTGGTTTGTGATGCCCTGGTGAGGCATGTTTGTGTATCTCTCCACGTGGTCACACGTGAGGGGGAGTGTTAAGCTTGATATATATTGTTGAGAGCTTAAGCGTTTAGATGAGTTGGTTACGTAACAGTGTAAAACGAGCGATGAGAGCGTAAATCATTTGTTGATCCATTGTCCTATTGCGTCCCAGCTGTGGGATTTGGTCCTCAATTTGTTTGGTATCTCGTGGGTGATACCATGCTCGGTCAACGAACTCTTTCAAAGTTGGTCTTTGTATAAGCGCAAGAGAAGAAACTTCAGTTGGCTTTGCTAGGAGTGTGCTGGACAATTTGGCAGGAGAGAAATAGGAGGGTTTTTGAGAATGTGGAAATGTTGATGCCTACTTTGAAGGAGTCCTTGCTTCGCACTTTATCTTTTTGGTGCTCCTCAGAGATGGCCCAGGTGGAGGGGAGTGTGAGCTCTTCCATTTCTTTTGTAGAGTTCTTGTATAGATTTAATTTACTTTAGTTGTTGGGTATACTTCTAGTGTACAAAGGTGCGCCACCTTTTTTGGCGCTATTTTATAATATACTCAACTTATAAAAAAATAGATCATCCATGCTCCTTTCTTCGTTCTCAAAAGCTCTAGCATTCCTTTCTCTCCAAATAGTCCAACTCACTAAAGGCACAGTGTCCCAAAATGAATTTCTCTTCTTCCATTTGAGGTAACATGACCAATAGTGATGGATTGTGGAGGTAGATGACCGATAGTGATGGATTGTGGAGGAAAGTGGTAGGTTGCAAATATGGGAAGGAGTTAATAAATGGACTCCAAACGATGTTTCAGTTGCTTATGTGGTAGGGGTTTGGAAAGGGTTTTGTAAAGGATGGGAAGCTTTTGAGAGACATACCTCTTTTGAAATAGGGCATGGGTCTACAATGCGGTTTTGAAAAGATAGATGGTGTGTGGTGTGGGGTGTGGGGAGGTGGAGTTGTGGAGACATTTTCCTTTCAATTTGGCTACCGATAAAGATTGCTTGGTTAGCTCGATTCTTCAAGTAGATGGGAATAATATGGTTTGGAACCCTACGTTTTGAGAATTAAAGTGGAGACTCAGTATTGTGGAAGGGAAGTAGAGGAACACTTTCTCCGTTAATTCTTACTACTCCCGGCTGTTGAGTGGAGGAGTTAGTAGTTTCCCTTGGAAGATTTTGTGGCAGTCTAAAGTTCCTAGTTGCGTAGCTTTTTTTGCTTGGGAGGCTAGTCATGGAGCCATCTTAACTGGGACAACTTGCGAGCTCGTTGCAAGATCTACGTTAATTGGTGCTACATGTGTAAGAAGAGTGATGAAAGTGTTAATCACTTGCTTCTTCACTGTCCCATGGTAACAAAATTGTGGAATTTGATTTTTGGTCTGTTCAGAGTTTCTTGGGCTATACCTAGATCAGTTCTAGAATTATTCTTGAGCTGGTCCCTTTATAAAAGAAGAAGGAGAAATTCTATATGGGAGGTAGTCCTGTTGGCGGTTGTTGGATTATTTGGAAGGAGATGAATAAGAGGGCTTTTGACAATAAGGGACTTTAGAACAGCTCAAAGAGACTCTTCTGCGCACTATTTTCTTCTGGTGTTCTAAGTTCGCGGATCTACCCCATTCTTCTAATTACTCTCTTGTAAGATTTGTGAATTCCTTCCATCTCGAGTAGCTCGAGATTTTTTGTATATTCACTCTTGTACAAAGGACGCATCACCAGCCATGACACTATTCGTATATAATACTTTACTTATAAAATAAATAAATAGTGCCAATCTGGCCAAAGTTTCCTCCCATCTTATTAGTTATACTCCTTGAGATTAAGCCTGCTAGCCGTGGCCTCATATAAACTCTAAAACCATAGTGGTACATGATTTAGTTATCATTAGTGTTTTTGTTAAGAAACGGTAAAAATGGGGTGGCTCTTCAATTATTCATACCCGTGAGTTAGTATCCCTTTTACTGAACTGGTATTTTATCTCATTCTGTCCAAAAGGATTATATTTCTCACTTGAGCTAGCTAGCTGATGGTAAGTTGTACGATATTTTGTTAGAGAGAATAAGTGTTTTCGTATTAGGGTATAATCGTAATATTCTACTTTATATATATAATATCCATGTCTTACCAATTTAGGATTAAGGCTTCCCTGCAAAAAATTCTTTCCTGTGTTTACATGGTATCAAGCAGGATAGGATCTTTATAGGAGACTGAAGCTGGTTAATATTCATTTCATCCTTTTTTCCCTTCTATTCTGTCTCTGTTCGTGACAGAAGAGATACAATGTGCTTAATTGTGGTACTGAGTTGAGCACAGAGTGTCAAATGAGATTGTGATTTGCCAGAGGGTCTGTGATGGTATTTGGAGGTTAAGACAAGCCGTGGAGTATCTTGCGGATTTAAGAGGTTGCACTTTCTCCGTTGACCCTCTTACTTTCCACAACTTCTACACTTACTGATATTAATCATTTGGCCAGTTGGGCTGTTTCTGTTTTGAAGAATGAAGTTCTTCATTTGCTGTTCTTTTGGTGCACAGATTCAGTTGGGCATTTGGCCAATTCTGTTGTAGTTTATGGATAGCTTTAGTATTTTGTAATTTCTTGTGTATACTCCCGGTGTACAGAGGACGCAACACTGTTTTGCTGCTTTTGTTTATAGTACATATTACTTATCAAAAAAAAAAAAAAAGAGCTATCCTGATCAGTAGATTTTTGTTTAATGACCAAGGATAATACACAAAATTGTAATACTATAGTTCATAGGATCTCACTATGTTGAAGAGTTGTAGAGTTAGCCTACCAGCATGGAAGAGCTAAATTTCTATATGTTTCTTCAATATCTCGGTCATTAGTTTGACGTGCATGGAATGATTGAGAATCCATTTTTTATGTCAATGTCTTGCAGGGAGACGGGAAGGATCAAACTCATTTCCATGCTGCTGTCGGTTGTATTGCACAATCTCTCAAAACTCAAATCATTAACAGGTCATACGACGAAATTGCTATATGCTTCTTCAATACTGTAAGAATTTAATTCTGATGAACTAAACATCATTTTCCATACATCACTTCTAAGGAATGTTTGTTTTTTGTTTTCCTGTGTACCTTATATACAGCTTCATTTGTGGCACACAGCCCTTTAACGTATTTTATGAATTTTTTTTTTTTGATAAGTAAGATAGATTAATAAATAGGCGTCAAAGTAGGTGACGTGTCCTATGTACATAGGGAGTATATGTATATGGACAAAATTAACAGATAAATTGTCCAAAAAATCGACAAAAGAGTTATCCAAAGACGGAAGTGACCCGGAGCACCAAAAAAATAGGGTCTGCGTGACCCTCTCCTTCAAATTGTCCATACTTGTCTCCTTGTTTTCGAAGGATCTATAGTTCCTCTCATTCCACACCGTCGAGCAAATAGCCAAAGGGACCTCATCCCAGTAGCTGCTCCTCTTCCTTCTCTTATACAAAGACCAACCGAGATGATCCCTGATCGAGCTAGGCATGACCCATGAAATATGAAAAAGATTAAAATATAGTCCCAAATAACCTTCGCTACTGGGCAAAGAATAAGCGGATGATTGATAGACTCCCCATCCCTTTTGCACGTATAGCACTAGTTTACATAGATCTTTTTCGAGCTTGCAGATTATCCCCTGTAAGAATCCCACCCTTGACAGCTTCCCGCATAAAAAAGCCACTCTGGATGACGCATTTGTCTTCCACACCGAACACCAAGGAAACGCTTCGAAATTGCCTGTAAGTTTCTCATAGTAGGACTTGACTGTAAACATTCCATCCTTTGCCTCCTCCCAACAGACTGTATCTTCGCTATTTGCATTAATTTTCTGATTGTATACATATTCCAAAAACTGGCCCACTACCTCCAATTCCCAATCATGTAAGTTCCTGTTAACAACTGGATTCCAGATTGCTTTACCATTTGCAAAACTTCAAACTGAACTGAACAGGCTTCTTGACTAACTGCTATATTGAAAAGCGAAGGGAAAGCTCTCTGTCCCCATTCCATCTATCACACCAGAAACGAATGGAATTTCCATTGTTTTATCTGTAATAGTCAAATGTTGGTTTAGTTTTGAAGCTTATACTTGGAAGCTTTTAATTTTCTACTTTAATGTCAACTTGTCAAGTTTAGATGAGAGTAGACCTTTTCTTTAAAAGTAACAAAAAGACCAAGTTTAGAGATCATATTTCCTTTGGGGCGACAACCAAGATTGTGTAACAATTGATATAAATGAATAGGTGAAAATAATGAATGAAAATTTGTGTGGACTGGATGGATTGGAAGAGTGAGTGGAGCTGATATAGCAAGTTATGTTTTCTGAAGAAATTTAGAGGAACTAACAAACGAAATGATTTTATAAGCAAAGAAAAAGAGAGGGCTTGGGGGAAATGAGAGCTTGTATATCTACCAAATTATGGCTCAGTTGATATTAACAAGAGAGATAGAGGGTTGCTACCAAATTATGTTTGGTTCATTATTATCATATTTAGAAGGTAAATCGTAACTCTCTTGATGATTAGCTTGGGGCTTTGAAAGTCATGTGGATTCCTGAGCTGGATCGGATCTTTTTTCAAGCCGGATGAAAGTCTTTCGAAGTCATTTGAAGGAGTTCGGGGGTCCTGGAGTTCCAGTGGATCGAAAGGAGTAGAGGTAGAGTGAATGAAGCAGTTCTTTGTTTGGGGGAGGTGTGGTGGGTTTGCCACTGGCTGAAGGTGGCTTCTGTCACCCCAGGCAACTTCTGGAAGAAACTGAAAGCGACAGAGAGAGAAGTGACGGTGACAAAGGATGAGAATTGATCGGGAATGTTTGTTCGTCTTGAGGTAAGGAAGATAGGCAGGACGGAAACGATTTGTATCCTGGAGGTGGTTATAGGATTTGGTTGGGTGGAAGCAGCTGAGAAATTGAAGAGGTTTGTTCAGTATATCCCCGCTGATTAGCACCTTCCGAATCTGATTACCTTGCTTGTGGATGCTTGCCATTCGATGAGAAAACCTCGTGTTGTTATCACCTTCATCTCACAGTTTCTCGACCACGTAAAAGTCTTGTGGATGCTTGCCATTCGATGAGAAAACCTCGTGTTGTTATCACCTTCATCTCACTGTTTCTCGACCACGTAAAAGTCCCCCCTTCAAGAGGTAAATCTACTAACTCCATCTCATTAATGAAGCCATTAAAATCTGCCATCACAGGAGAGAACACCTTAGCCCCAGTTCGTTCGTGCGGGAATCTGATGACGTTAAAATCCCCTCCAATACACTAGGGAGATTTCCACTTGTCAAAAACTGCTCTAAGTTCGTCCCACAAATCTCTACGGTCTGCATCCATACAAGGCCCATACACACCCGAAAAAATCCACCTCAAACCGTTATTACTACTCTCAAACAGGCATGAGATAGTGTACTTGCCAAGCTTCACACCCACTCTATCCACGATTCTAAAGTGAGGGTCATGTGTGGAAAGGACTTCCTCTTTGAGTTCCCATCCAAGGAAGAAGTCCTCAGGATCTTAAACCATCGATTATGGATGTTTAATCAGCATTCGTGGTCACTTGATAGATGGAGGCCTGCTGGGTGCTGCAACACGAAGGATCGCAAACCAATAGAAGTTTGGGTTAGGGCTGTGGGAATTCCTTTACACCTTTGGGGCAGGGAGGTTTTGATGGCGGTTGGGCAGAGATGTGGAGGTTTTGTCAAAGTAGATGAAGCGACTGAGAAGAAAACTGATCTGAGGTGGGCACGCATCCTTGTTCAGTTTGGTGAAGATTTGTTGACTTGCGTACATATTGGGGTGGGGGGAAGTGTCTTCGATGTCCCCCTTTGGGCGGAATTGGATTCCTTTTGGTCGCCAAGACAGTCACTAGGTGAAGGACTCAGTCATGATACGCAACCAAAGAGGAGGAAGTGCAGGGAAGATGGGTGGCAAACACGCGCAAGACAAGGGAGTGAAATTTCCAGGAAATCAGAAGGCATGCAATGGTGGAGACTTTGGGAAAAGTGGAGTTAGTGGAGACAGTGGAGAGTAGACGAAAAAGAAATCTGACTTGATTTTCCATGGATTTAAAAATTATTTCTTGGAATGTGCGGGGATTAAACAATTTGGAGAAAAGAACTGTGGTTAAGGCGTCTTTGAGAAGATGGAATCCTCAAGTGATTTGCTTGCTAGAGACTAAAATGGATAAAGTGGATAGTGAGTTCATTTACAGTGTTGGTGGAGGAAGATGGGCGGACTGGGAACATCTTGGAGCGTCCGGGGCAGCGGGAGGAATTCTAGTTATGTGGGATAAAAGGGTTCTTTCTAAATTGGATGCTATAAAAGGTCGTTTCTCGGTGTCCTGTTTACTTAAAATGGTGGATAATGATAAGATTTACGGTTTCTCGGGCGTATATGGTCCTTGCTTGGATGTGTCCCGTAGTGAGCTGTGGGAAGAGTTAAAGGTAGTTAAGCAGAATTGGAATCATCCGTGGTGTATAGGGGGTGACTTCAATGTAATCAGGTTCCCGCATGAGCGTAAGGGGTGTAGCAGATTCTCTCGGGCAATGTTGGAAGTCAGTGATTTTATTGATGATATGGCCTTGATAGATCTTCCTTTAGCAGGTGACGGATTTACTTGGTTCAGAAACAGTTCTAATTCTCAATGTTCCAGAATCGATAGATTCTTAGTGTCCGTGGAATGGGAAGAATGCTGCGGTAGTCTGGTTCAGTCGTGTCTGCCTCGAACTATTTCTGATCATGACCCTTTACTTCTTCAGTGTGGTGGTATCGCAAAAGGGAAATCTCCGTTTCGCTTCGAAAATATGTGGTTAAAAGAGCAGGGTTTTCTGGATTGGCTTCAGATTAAGTGGGCAGGTTATTCAGTGGTGGGAGATCCTAGTTTTAAACTGGCGAAGAAGCTGAAGCTGCTGAAAACTGACCTTATTCTGTGGAATAAGGAGACATTTGGGAGGATTGAGGTTAAAATTAAAGGAGTGCTGGAAGGTATTCAGCTGTTGGATACTAAAGAGAGCTTAGGAGAGTTATCAGAGGAAGAATTCTTTCGACGTAATGAGTTGAGAAAGGAGGCAGAGTCCTTGTTGATTAAAGAGGAAATTTGTTGGAGACAGAAATCTCGGGTTCAGTGGCTAAAGGAAGGTGACAGGAACACCAAATTTTTTCATAGGACGGCGAAGGCAAATAGAAGGGTCAATCACATTCATAGCATTTCAGTGGATGGTAACTTGCTGGAGGATAAATCTGCTATTAGGGCAGGTATAGTAGATTTTTATCAGAAGCTGTATGCTGATGAAGGAATTCAACGACCACAGTTAGATGGGATGTTCTTTAATGTTCTTAATCAGGAGGATAATTTAGTGCTGGAATCATCCTTTTCGGAAGAGGAAGTTAGGCCAGCCCTTTGGAGTTTGAATGGCGATAAAGCGCCCGGTCCTGACGGGTTCTCTATGGCATTTTTTCAGCATAGCCGGGTGATTTTGAAGAAGGACATCATGGAGGTTTTTCAGTTCTTTCATTTGAACATGGTCTTTGAAAAGAGTCTTAATGCTTCATTCATCTCTTTGATTCCTAAAAAGTCTAATGCGATTGAGATTAAAGATTATAGACCCATTAGTCTTATTGGAAGTGTTTATAAAATCATTGCAAAGGTGCTCTCGATTAGATTGAGGAAGGTCGTGGGCAAAGTCATTTCGGAGTCGCAACATGCCTTCGTGGGGAATCGCCAAATTATTGATGCTTCCTTTATTACCAATGAAGCGGTGGATGATAGGTTAAGGAAAGGAGAGCTGGGCCTGATTTGCAAGCTGGATATTGAAAAAGCTTATGATCATGTTAATTGGGATTTTCTCATTTATCTTCTAAACAGAATGGGGTTTGGTGACAAATGGAGAAGATGGATTTTTTGGTGTATTTCTACGGTGAGATTTTCAGTGTTGATTGATGGAGAGCCGGTGGTTTTTTGGAACCTCGAGGGGCCTTCGCCAGGAGACCCTCTTTCTCCTTTCCTCTTCATTTTAGTGATGGAAGCTTTGAGCTTAATGATGGATAAAGCTATTTCGGAGGTTTTATCGGTGGTTTCATAGTCGGGAATGGTAGAGTTCTGTCTCGGTGTCGCATCTCTGTTCGCTGATGATTCCCTTGTGTTCTGTGAAGCGAAAGACTCTCAGTTAGGCTATTTACGGATAGTCTTGCTCTTTTTTCAGGCTGTCTCGGGTCTAAAAGTGAACATTTCTAAGTCTGAAATTATTCCTGTGGGGAATGTAGAAAATATTGGGGAATTGGCTGCCTTCTTTGGTTGTAAGGTGAGTTCCCTTCCTTCTACCTACTTGGGTCTTCCCTTAAGAGCTGCGTTCAAGAGCTCAAATATGTGGGTTCGGTGTTAGAAAGATTTCAACGTCCGCTGGCAGGTGGAAGAAGCGTGTTTGTCTTCAAAGGCAGCCGCCGTTACTCTTATTAAGAACACGTTGTCTTCGATGCCTACTTACTTTATGTCCTTGTTCGTCATCCCGTTATCGCTAGCCGAAGATGGAAAAATATGAAAGGGACTTCTTATGGGAAGGTTCGATGGTGGATCGGAAGTATCGCCTAGTCAAGTGGTCCAAAGTGTGTTCTGGTATTAAATCCGGTGGCTTAGGGGTTAAAAACATCCGAGCTTTCAATAGAGCTTTGTTGGGTAAATGGTTGTGGAGATTCTTGATCGATAAGGATGCTTTGTGGAGGAGATTGGTGGTGAGCAAGTATGGGGAAGGAAATCATCTTTGGTTTCCTAAGGATGTTTCCTTGTCTCATGGGGTGGGAGTTTGGAAAGGAATCATGAAAGGGTGGGACGCTTTCGCTAGAAACATCTCTTTTAAAGTAGGAGATGGATCTTCGGTCAGATTTTGGTTGGATAGGTGGTGTGGTCCCGTGGAGCTATGGAGAGCCTTTCCTAGTCTCTTTAGCATTGTGAGTGACAAAGAAGTTCTGATTAGTGATATTATTTCGCTTGAAGGAGGTTCGATTAGTTGGAATCCGGTTTTAGAAGGTTTCTTCGAGGATTGGGAGGTGCAGAGTTTCCTCCAGCTCTCGAGTTGCTTTATTCTCAGCACTGGATAGGAGTTGTGTTGACAAGGTCATCTGGGATAGGGCTAAAAACAAAATGTTCTCGGTTAAATCTTACTACTTTGGTTCAGATTTTGGGGAAGGGTCTGCTTTCCTGGAAAGCTATTTGGAAGTCTAAAGCTCCGGCTAGAGTTGCTTTCTTTATTTGGGAAGCGGTGAACGAAGCCATTCTTACAGGGGATAATCTTAGGAGGTGCGGGAAGGTGGTAGTGAGCTGGTGTTATATGTGCAAATGTAATGGTGAGAGTGCTGATCATCTTTTGCTTCACTGTCCGGTAGCAGGTGCCTTGTGGGACTACATTTTTCACATTTTTAACTTGTCTTGGGCCATGCCGGAATCCATTAAGGATCTCTTCCTTTGTTGGTCCTTGCACAAGAGGAAACGGAGAGATTTTATTTGGTAGACTATTCCTTTGGGAGTATGCTGGGTGATTTGGAAAGAAAGGAATAGGAGAGTTTTTGATAACATGGAAAGGTCTTTGTCGTTGCTGAAGAATGAGCTGCTTCAGCTGCTGTTTTTTTGGTGTAGTGACGGTGTTAGGTCCGAGGTCAACTCTTTTGCTGACTTTGTAGTGAATTTTTGTAATCTGTAATTATTGGAGTTTTCCTCCTGTGTAAATAGGCTGTGGCTCCTTATTTGCCGCTATTGATTTTTAATATATACCTTACTTATCAAAAAAAAAGAATTCAGAAAAAGTAGAGAAAGCAGGTGGAGTCCACAATTTTCAAAATTCAAAATTGGTGTTCAAAACGGCGATGCCTTGGGAAAAGATAGACCTCTAGCAAGTGAGGGCTCTAAGAAACCCAATTGGGCTGGATTAGACAGGGCAAAATCAAGAAGTAACTCAGGCCCAACAAAATACAGTCATGGCGATAAAGGTAAATGGGTTTTTCAGGAAAAAGCCAAGAATAATTCTGTGGCGGGCCAAGATGTGAAGTCTAAAGAAAGCATTAATTCGGGCTTTAAGAAAGGTATTGACAAGGCAGTCCAAGAAGAGGTGGGGGTTGTAAATTAAGAGGAGAAGAGAAGAAGAAGAATATGATTTGGAAGCATTAACCCTAAAAAGGTTAAGCTAGGGTATTTATATATTTACAATAAGTTACACATAACACCCTTTATAATATCCCTTTATTCGCTAACACTCCCCCTCAAGCCGAGCATAAATATCATGCATGCCCAGCCCGACTTGTTACTTATATAATGCAACCTATTTCCAACCACCGACTTTGTCGAACATCGCCAAGCTGATCACCGGACTTGACATAGCTTGTGACAATAATCTTTTGTTGTAGCTTCTCGCGAATGAAATGATCAACCTCAATATGTTTTGTGCGTTCATGAAACACGAGGATTCGATGCAATATGGATGGCGCTTGATTGTCACACCATAGGCATAGGTGTTGAATTACCAAACCCCATCTCCTCAAGTATTTGGCGAATCCACATCAACTCACAAGTCGACGAGCCATGGCTCTATATTCCGCCTCAAGATCGGATCTCGACACTTGCGCTTCTTGCTTTTCCAAGACACTAAGTTGCCTCCAACAAATATACAATATCCCGTGGTTGACTTCTTACTAATAGGACATCGGCCAATCAAGGCATCACAAAAACCCTCAACTCTTATGTGCCCGTGATCGCGATAAAGTAACCCACCCCGGAGCTCCTTTGAGATATCTGAGGATTCGCACAACGACCTCCCAATGAGTAGATCGTGGAGCGACATAAACCGATCGACTTTACTTATCGCAAATGCAATGTCTGGTCTAGTCACGCCTAAATAGTTCAACTTCCCTACAAGCGCATATACCTCTCCTGATGATGATCAATTCTTCACCATCATCATCTCTAAGCTTCACATTAGCATCCATAGGAGTCTCACCGGTGGTTTGCCCCTAACATCCCAAGGTGTTGGTAAGTAAGTCCAAGACATACTCCGTTGAGAAAGAAAGATGCCTTGTTTCGAACGGGCAACTTCAATTCCCAAAAAATACTTGAGGTTCCCGAGATCTTTTGTTTGAAATCTTTCTTGAAGGAAAGACTTGAGAGCACAAATTCCCACACTATCTCCGCCAGTAATAACAATATCATCAACATACACTACCAAGAGAATACACCCGCCTCGGGCATCGACGATAAAAGATGAATGATCAACTGCTGCACCGCATAAGGCCAAACTCTAACACAACTTCACTAAATCGACCAAACCAAGCTCGAGGAGACTGTTTCAGACCATACAACGACTTTTTTAACTTGCACACCATCCCTGACTCCCCCTGAACAACAAAACCAGGAGGTTGTTCAAGATAAACCTCTTCGTGCAGGTCACCATGAAGAAAAGCATTTTTGACATCTAGTTGGTGAAGCGGCCAGTGGTATGATGCAGCAAGAGAAACAAGCAACCGAACAGAAGCCAACTTCGCAACTGGAGAGAAAGTTTCGGAATAATCCACACCATAAGTTTGGGCATAACCCTTCGCAACCAGACGTGCCTTCAACCGAGCAAGGGAACCATCAGGATTCACTTTCACTGTGAAAACCCACTTACAACCAATTGCCTTCTTATTATTCGGCAAAGGTATCAAATCCCAAGTCTGATTCTCCTCAAGAGCCTTCATCTCCTCTTCCATAGCTTTTCTCCAACCAGGGTGAGCCACTGCCTCAGACACAGACTTAGGAATAGGGTAAGACTCAAGAGAATTAATTAAGGAAGAAGTAGAAGAAGACAAACCAGAGTAACTAACATAGTCAGCAATGGAATATTGTGCACAACTACGCTTGCCTTTTCGAAGTGCAATCGAACATCTAGATCGAGATAATGGTGGCACCGGAGTGCTAGGATCTGCAGAAGAGAGGACTGGCTCGGTAGGGACCACATCAGGAGGTGCAGAAGGAGATCCCTCTCGTGGACGGCGAGAGTAAACTTGTTGAATGGGGGGACGAGAGAGGTGCAGAGAGGTGGGACAGTTTCGATTGTACAACGTGATAGACAAGGAAATCATCATTTGAGTCTGAAGAAGATGGATCAACAGACGATAGAGGATAGAATGATTCCGATTCAAAAAATGTGACATCAAGAGAAACGAGATAACGATTCAACTCGGGAGAAAAACAACGATACCCTTTTTGAGACCGAGAGTAGCCAAGGAAGATACATTTGAGGGACTTAGGATCCAACTTGGTTATATGAGGTCGATGATCGCGAACAAAGCAAACACAACCAAAGGTGCTGCGGTGACACGAGGAAACAACGAAGGAAGGATATAAGACACGATATGGAATTTCCCCAAGAACAGAGGATGGCATCCTATTAATAAGATGACGAGTGCATCGAGACCAAAATTGCTTAGGCACATGCATTTGAAAGCTAAGAGCCCTAGCACTTTCCATTAGATGGCGATTCTTTCTCTCCGCCACCCCGTTTTGTTGAGGTGTATCAGTGCAAGAGGATTCATGAGTCATGCCATGGTCATGCATAAAAGTAGTGAAAGGGGTGGAGAAATATTCTTTTGCATTGTCACTAGAAGAATTTTAATAGGCACACCAAAGCGAGTAGTAATTTCAGCAAAAACCACAAAAATGGAGAATAACTAGCGAGCGATTTCTCATTAAGTAAATCCAAGTTACAGGGAAAAATCATCGACAAATGTAACAAAATAACGATAACCAAATTTCGACACTGGAGGCGGACCCCGAACATCGAATGAACCAACTCAAGCGGGACACAAGCCCTTTTATTGACTCTAGGAAAGTATGAAACACGATGGTGTTTAGCATACTGACACGCTTTACAATTTAATGTAGACAAAGACTCTAAACTAGGACACAATATCTTCAAATTCGAGAGACAAGGATGACCCAAACGACAATGAATCGATGCGGTGTAAGGGAAGTGACCTTGGAACATGCAAGCGGAGAGACAACATCATCCGACAAGTAAAGCCCTCTGATTCGTAGCCTCTACCAATAATCCTCTTCGTCGTAAGATCTGAAAGACACAAGAATCGAGAAAGGAATGAGACACTACGGTTGTAATCACGAGTTAATTTAGTGATGGATAGTAAATTGAGCGGAAAACCGAGGAAGGTATAGGGCGGAAGACAACGATAGAGATGGAGTGATCTGGCGATTCCGCTCCCACGAACACATGCAATGCAGACCCGTTGGCTAACGTGACACTAGGCAATATAGAAGAGGTAAAGGAAGATAAAATACTGCATCACCGGTCATATGATCGGTAGCACGGAATCAATGACCCATTTGCGACTCGAGGAGGAAAGACACGCAGGTGGGTTTACTGAATGGACAAGAGTGGCTGCGTGAAGAAGGAAGATGAAGAGCGGTTGAGAGACACAGGCTGGGTATACCTAGCATACTCTTCATCGACATCATAACCATCTTACGGTATTCCGATCAAGGAGAGGCCCGACTAACTGTCGGGATGAGTAGCAACATTAGCAAAGCGGTTACTAGCCGTCCCACATGGCGTGGAGATACACAAACATGCCTCACCGGGGGCATCACAAAGCAAGCAGTGACAACATGCACTCACAATATTCCGGGTAACAAATGCAAGCGGGATGATTCGAACCCACAACCTTGCCAAACCAGAGCTTTGATACCATGTAAATTAAGAGGAGAAGAGAAGAAGAAGAATATGATTTGGAAGCATTAACCCTAAAAAGGTTAAGCTAGGGTATTTATATATTTACAATAAGTTACACATAACACCCTTTATAATATCCCTTTATTCGCTAACAGGGGTGAATGGGTTTGAGACTGTTCCTCCAGGCTTCAGTCCGGCTCAACCCTTTCAAGAGTTTAAAGGAGTGTCGTATTCAAGGTGTTCGACGTCAGGGGTCAAGGACAATGAGATTTTTTCCACCAACCCATTTCATGAGAAGAATTTTGGGGACGTGCATGAGTCTCTTGGTCGAGACATCCTGTCGGAATTGCGAGGTTTTCTGGAATTCTTGAAGGTTATGTTCGCGGAGACTAGTCGCGTTCCGTATTCAGCGATGTCCATCGAGGGGGGGGAGAAGGGAGAGGCGAGCCTGTTGTCCTGGAATCTAGCAGGCCTTCGGAATTCAATCTGCTGGAAGGGAAGAGTACGGGGAGTGTGCGACCCATGGAAGTCTATCCAGACTAAACATCCAATGGGACGTCCCCAGAACCAGTATTTGTTGAACCATTGATGATGATTCATCCTTCTGATACTTGCGAAGCTGAAGCGATCATGAACAGTGAATGGGAAGAGGACATCTCACAGTGGGCAAAACAGAGGGCTAAAGATTTCATTGATTATATGGGAGTATCCTGTGATGGGTTTGAGGACAAAATTATGGAATTACTATTAGATATTGAGAAAAACTGCAGAACTTCAAGTGACGGCAAGGGTAAGAATCTAAATAAATCTCGATACAAAGGTAAGAGAGAACTGAAACAGTTGTGTAGCAGCATTAATTATGATCGTTTCAGTGGAAAGGAGGAGGACGGGATTGGAAGGAGAAGTGGTAGGAAAATTCCTCATGGATTTTAAAGCTCTTTCATGGAATGTGAGGGGATTAAATGATCATAACAAAAGATTGACAATCAGTGCAATGCTTCGAAGGTGGATAACCCAGTTAGTTTGTTTTCAAGAAACTAAGATGAGAGTGCTAGATAGAAGGGTGATTTCAGATTTATGGGGCTATAATTGGGTTGATTGGGAATTCTTAGAAGCGGAAGGTAACGCGGGAGGTATCTTATTAATGTGGGATGTGAGGAAGATAATTAAAAAAGGAGTTATGAAAGGTTTTCACTCGGTTTCTTGTTTATTGGAGTCGACTGTGAACAATCAATTGTGGACTTTCTCAGGAGTTTACGGTCCATGTACTGATGCAGACCGTAAGGAGCTATGGGAGGATCTCAAGCAGGTAAGGGATGATTGGACAGTCCCTTGGTGTATTGGTGGTGATTTCAATGTAGTGCGCTTCCCTCATGAACGCTCTGGATCGCGATCGTTTTCTCAAGCAATGATGGAATTTAACGATTTTTTTTTTGATAAGTAAAGAATATATTAAAATAACGGGCGTCAAAACGCCTTTGTACACTAGGAGTATACAAACTACTCAGCAGTAAAACTATTCACAAAATCCACAAAACAATGCCCGAGAGATTGATCTGTCGCAGAACACCACAAAAACAATGTGTGCAAAAGACAGTCTCTCAATTGATCCTGCGAAACCTCACTATTATCGAAAATTCTCCTATTCCTCTCTTTCCAAATAGTCCACCAAACAGAATTCAACGATTTTATTAATGAGATGGGATTAATAGACTTGGACTTAGCAGGTGGGAATCACACATGGTTCAGAAATAATGCTGGAATCCAGTCTTTGAGGATAGACAGATTTTTGGTGACAGGAGAGTGGGATGCTTGTTTCAGAAATGTGGTTCAGTCGTGCCTTCCTAGAATTGCGTCTGACCACGCTCCTTTGATTATTGAAAGTAGCTTCATTCGCAGAGGTAAAATCCCTTTCAAGTTTGAGAATATGTGGCTTAATGACATCAGATTCATGGATTGGCTCAAACAAAGTGGGGGTAGTATTCTTTTAACGGAGACCCCTGTTTTTCTTTGGCCAGAAAATTAAAATGTCTCAAGGAGGATTTAAAAGTGTGGAATAAGGAGATTTTTGGCAGAGTGGAGAAAAACATCAAGGAAGCATTGGGAAGAGATCAGTGGGTTAGATAAGAAAGCTGCTCTTAGTGGGTTGAATGAGGAGGAGAAAATTCAAAAGGAGCTTTTGAATGTGGAGCTGGGAAGACTTCTCATCAATGAAGAAATTGGTTGGAGGCAGAAATCTTGGATTCAGTGGTTGAAGGAAGGCGACAGAAACACTAAATTTTTCCATAGGATGGCAAGTAGTCATCAGACTTCAAATCACTGCTGGATAATGGGAAGGATATCAGGGAAGGGGTTGCAGGGTTCTTTCATTCTTTATATTCAGCCAAGGAGTCAGTGAGCCCGAGCTTTCATGAAGTGCAGTTTAACACCATTGAGCAAGCTGATAAGGACTTCCTGGAGAACCCTTTTTCCGAGGAGGAGGTGGTGACGGCTTTACGCTGCATGAGTGGGGACAAAGTTCCAGGTCCTGATGGTTTCTCACTGCTGTTTTTTCAGAAGAGCTGGGAGGTGGTAAAAGCAGATATAATCGGGCTGTTTCACTTCTTTCATGAGAAGATGTGTTTTGAGAAAAGTCTGAACGCTATGTTCATTACCCTCATCCCAAAGAAAAAGGGTGCTTCTGATGTTAGAGATTTTAGACCTATCAGTCTAGTCTAGTGGGGGGTGTTTACAAGATCCTAGCTAAAGTCCTAGCTTTGAGGATGGGAAAGGTAATGGGAAAAGATATTTCGGAATCTTAACATGCCTTTGTGGGCGGTCGACAGATTCTTGACGCTTAGTTCATTGCCAATGAAGTGGTGGATGACAGGATTAAAAGAGGGGTGCCTGGTCTGCTATGCAAGATGGATATCGAGAATGCTTACGATCACGTTAATTGGGAGTTTTTGTTGTACATGTTAGATAGGCTGGGTTTTGGAGCTAAATGGAGGCGATGGATTAAATTCTGCATTTTGTCAACCTGTTTTTCCGTGCTAGTCAACGGAGAACCAGCAGGTTTCTGCTTGAGAGGGTTGAGACAGGGAGATCCACTTTCTCCATTCTTATTTCTCATAGCGATGGAGGTTCTAAGCCGAATGTTAGACAAAGCAGTGGAAGGGGATTTTATTTGAGGGTTCAAGGTGGCTGGCGTCTGGAGTTCGGAGTTCGGAGATTTCTATATCTCACCTTCTTTTTGCGGATGATACTCTTATCTTCTGTGATGCGGAGAAAGCTCAGCTGGGCTATTTGAGGCTAGTGTTATTACTCTTTCAAGTTCTCAGCGTTATTATATGGATGCTTTAGCTTCGTTTTCCGGGTTCAAGGTAGGAAGTCTTCCCTCTTCTTATTTGGGTCTGCTTTAGGGGTCCCCCACAAGAGCAAAGCTTTATGGAATTCAATAGTGGAAAGATTCGAGCGTTGGTTGGCGGGATGGAAGAAGTTGTTGCTTTCTAAGGGTGGGAGACTCACGTTGGTAAAAAACACTCTTTCAAGTCTTCCCACATACTTTATGTCCTTGTTCATCATTCCGAGCTCAGTTAGAAGTAGATTAGAGAAGCTGGAGAGACTTCCTGTGGGAAGGGCTGTCGGAGGAACGTAAATACCATCTAGTCAAGTGGGATAAAGTGTGTGATAGTATCAAGGCAGGTGGGCTGGGTATCAAAAGCTTGAAGCTGTTCAATACCGCTTTACTGAGTAAATGGCTTTGGAGATTCATGAAGGAGAGAGAGGCTTTTTGGAGAAGGTTGATAGTCTGTTAATATGGTGAAGGGAACCATGTATGGTTTCCAATCGACATTTCTGCTCCTTATGGAATTGGTGTGTGGAGGGCCATTAGGAATGGCTGGGCATCTTTTGAGAGATTTATTTCCTTTGTCATTGGTAGAGGAGATGAAATCAAGTTCTGGAAGGACAGATGGTGCGATAATGAGGCGTTGTCTCGCTCCTTTCCATATTTGTTTGCTATAGCTTCAGAGAAGGAATGCCTCATCAGTTCAGTCCTGAATTTTGGGGGTAGGCAGTGTCTCGTGGTGCCCAGTTTTTAGAAGAAATCTTCAAGACTGGGAAGTGGATCCCTTCTTGTTATTCAGCGAGAAATTGCATTCCTGCAAGGTGGGTCAGCTGTCAGACAAGGTGGTTTGGAATGGGGTGAAGAGCACAAAATTTTCGGTCCGTTCGTATTATCGCAAGTTGAGTGATAGATGCAGTGATTCTTTTCCGTGGAAGCAAATCTGGAGATCAAGTGCCTCTATGAGAGTAGCCTTTTTTGCCTGTGAAGCACGATGCTATCTTGATGGGCGAAAATCTGAGAAAGCGCCACAAAATCTATGCGAATTGGTGCTATATGTGCAAAAGGAGCGATGAGAGCATTAACCATTTGTTGATTCATTGCCCTGTAGCGTCCCAGCTGTGGGACATGGTCTTCAACTTGTTCGGAATTTCGTGGGCGATGTCGGGTTCGGTCAAAGAGCTTTTTCAGAGCTGGTCCTTGTATAAACGAAAGAGGACTAACTTCATATGGGACACTGTTTTACTGGGAGTGTGCTGGACAATTTGGCAGGAAAGGAATAGGAGGGTCTTTGAGAATGTGCAAATGTAATGGTGAGAGTGCTGATCATCTTTTGCTTCACTGTCCGGTAGCAGGTGCCTTGTGGGACTACATTTTTCACATTTTTAACTTGTCTTGGGCCATGCCGGAATCCATTAAGGATCTCTTCCTTTGTTGGTCCTTGCACAAGAGGAAACGGAGAGATTTTATTTGGCAGACTATTCCTTTGGGAGTATGCTGGGTGATTTGGAAAGAAAGGAATATGAGAGTTTTTGATAACGTGGAAAGGTCTTTGTCGTTGCTGAAGAATGAGCTGCTTCAGCTGCTGTTTTTTTGGTGTAGTGACGGTGTTAGGTCTGAGATCAACTCTTTTGCTGACTTTGTAGTGAATTTTTGTAATTTGTAATTATTGGAGTTTTCCTCCTGTGTAAATAGGCTGCGGCTCCATATTTGCCGCTTTTGTTTTTTAATATATACCTTACTTATCAAAAAAATTGATCGGACAAGATGATGATGATGAAGATATGGGCAAAATAGGTATTTTATATAAATTAACGTCCAAACTTAATGTTCATTCAAAAATTGGGTTAAATTGCAAGATAAGTCTGGTACAGTGGTCGCACTGAAAATTTTGACGTCTCAGTGGCCTAATTGAATTTTTTGAAAAAGTACAGTGGCCCAAAGGTGTGTTTTGCCTAGAGTATATAATCATACCTCCATCATACATATCAAAAGCATACCAGATTATCACACGTTAACACTGGAATCCACAAAATTATCTATTCAAAATTATGTGCTGTTACCTTCTCTTGTACATAATATATTTGTATACATTACTCGGCATCACCTATCCATAAATCGTTGAACATGAATGCCTAATTTTTAGTTTAATTCCTTCTTTTCGGTTATAACCCTTCACTATCACTTATTATCTTTATTTCTGATGAATGCCACCTAATTCTCCACTATTACTACGTCATCAACAAAATGATGAAATAAGCACAATGTCTGAGTGTGTGTGTTTGTGTGTGCGAGGGATAACTCTGGACATCTTTGACAGCTTACACACATTATACTCAGAATACTACTGCGTTGATTAATTAGCATAAACTAATTGCCTGGATCAAATATAAGTACAGAACACACACTATTTTCTAACTACTCAGAAACAAACAAACACATAAACAAGGACATATCCATATTCGCTGAGGGCGCCGGGGGGAAATTTGAGGCTGTGAGATGCCAAGCTGGAGTACGTAGTCGCCAGAACGAGAAGATAATTTTTTGCCCTAGTTGTTTTCAGCTTTGATCGATATATACCTGGGTAGTTTAAGGTAGTAAAAAAAAATCTTCCGTGTGCTAATCCGGTCTATAATAATACCACCCCCACTTCCAGGATAAATAACGAGGGAAAAAAGGGCTTATCGAGACCACTCCTCTTATTAAGCCCGATGCTTAATAGCATACCAAACAACCTGCTTAAATATTAATAGTCCTATCCGGCCTCTTAACCGGCTACCAAACGACCCCTAAGTTTCTTTTTTTTCTTGTTTTGTATCATATCTTATAATGCAAAGTATGCTATTACAGTTCACTTCCACAAACTGTATTCATTGTTCATATGCATTATTTGCAGAGAGAAAAGAAGAACTTGCAGGATCTGAACTCTGTTTATGTGTTTAATGTTGCTGAAAGAGAGTATCTAGACAGGCCAACCGCACGGCTAATTAAAGAATTCGACTGCATAGAAGGTGAGTCCCTTGGATCGCACCTAGTTTGTAGCATATTTTCATTTGTATATGGGAACCATGATTTATCAAGGTCATAATGCAGTGTGTTCATTTGGATGTCCTTTCCATGTTCAATCTTTGAGTGTTTCTTTTTTTTTTGATAGGTAAGTGTGACCCATTGTTGGTATGAGAATTGGAACCAAAGACCTCAAGGTCATTGCTTTGAGTGTTTCTTAGTGCCTCCGTATGTTATTATTGCTATATGTTTTTTGGTATTTTGCTAATTGCATTCATCAGTAAGGTTTTGTATGTTCTATCCGAGACTCAATTCTAATATTTTTTTTCTCATTTTTTTATAAGTAATACGTTCTGATTTATACTTGATAAGGTCATTTTTCATTTACTTTATTTGCACACGATTTTTTTAACCCGTGCCTTTTAATTCTATGGTGGCTTATTCCAGGGTAGCTCCTTATTCAACGACTTACATAGTTTTAGATACGATTAATAGCTAGTTGAATGTTTTATAAAATGTGGATTCTCCTATCTATGACGCATGAAGACTTGCTTGTCTTGAAAGAACAAGTGTCAGTATGTCTTTGTCTATCTTCTCGAACAAAGATTTCTGTGCTAAGAATCAGGATAACATCAGCGGATTTTTCTCATTAACCATCCCCGTAACCCTTTATTATGCTGTTTCAAGACAAAGCATAAATGTATGATAATTCCATGTCCTGAAATGAGCATTATCCTTTTGTTTTGGGTTTGTGCTTAAATGAGTTCTTCATGAAGGAATGCAAAAGAATGTAGATATAGAAGTAGACTGCTATATATATATATAAGATATAGAAATATATATAAGATAAAGAAGTAAGCATTATTGCTGCAATTTTAAAAATGATCAAGATGTTGTAGCGGTGGGAAAACGTTGAAACCTTTTTATTCATGGCAGACGTCTGAGTGGTATTAGATATATATTTGAGTCAAGTTTAGTTTATAAGTTAGTTACTGGCCTCGGGTCGTACTGTTGGGTACGAGTACCTGTGTCTATGTGAATCGAATACACAAGATCTCTCTCTCTCTCTCTTCATCAAACTTGTTTTTCCTTTTCCTATTTCTTTCTTGTACATCAATGTGGTATTTGAGGGTTAGAGCAATAAATACTGATACACATCATTCACAACAAGAAAGAAAGAAATCAGAAAAGCTAGCTCACTTATTTCAGCATGTGCAAACAGATGTTGGGTATGAACTGTTAACAGTTGTGATTGAGCGAAATAGGCTCGATGAAGGATTTTACTGTAGGGTTTTAGTTGAAACACTGAGACGAGCAAAAGAATTAGTGGCACGTCATCAGGAATTCCACGCACTGTCATGCGACAGCCTAGGGTTGTCTCATCACACGACATAGTCGCTCGAGTGTGGAAGTTTTTCTGGCAGCGATCATTCCGCCCAGTTGAATTTTCATTTAAGATCATTTGTAGAATATTTGGTGTGTCTTGGTGATCGTTGGATGGTTTTTTAGGTTCATCAGTCAGTTTGTTGTACTATTGTGGGTGTGAAACCATGGCTAATGAGTTCACCTTTGATGAATTGTTAATCAAGGGTTTGATTTCGTTGATTGGTTTGGGAATTTGTTGCTGCAAATTGCTTATGAAACTGATTCTTGCACTATGGAGTATGGACTTCTAAATAAAAAACAAAATTCTTAATTACCTAAAGCAATTGGATAAGACCGTTAAACTTGGAGGGAAAACATACAATATCGGTAAAAGTGGAATAATAAGGTTTGTTTGTCTTTTTGAGGCCTATTTGACATATTGAGCTGTTTGATTATGGATAGTTGCAAGGGACAGAACGCTACAGATGCGTCTTTCCATTTCGGGTAGTTCGGGTTGACTGATGGTGGTGGTTATCTTGGAGGTATTGGAGGCAGTGGTTATTTTTGATGGAATGACTTGGAGTCTCAACAACCTTCTTTCTCCTCTTCTAAAGTGACTCCAGCCAAGTCTGGTAAAATCGTAAATGTTTTTCTTCATCAATTTTTTTTTTGTCCTCTAGGCATTAGGTCATTAATTCAAGGGCCATCGATCACATTTATTCAATGGTCTTCGATCACGTGACGGTCATCAAATAAATGTACTACAATTACTTTAGCCGATGGTTTGTCCTCCACAATGTTGAAATGGTAGATTATTGGTAAAGTGAATTCGATGGGCTCTATCTTGTATCTGCTTGAGGAAATTGTTGCAACTCAGCCAACTATTGTGGCATTAGTTGCGTGTTAAAGCACATTTGTGTTTTTCCGAACTGCATTGCCGTTTTGGTCATCCTTCTTAACCAATATTAAGGAGGTTGTGTCTTGAGTTGGAATCTATATCCATTCTACCGTGAGTGATGTGAATTGGCTAAGCACCATTGTGTCCCATATCCTCCTAGAGTCAATCTAAGGGATGCATCCTTATTTGAGTTTGTCCATTATGTACCCTCCTTCCAAAGCTGATTTTAGATATTTTGTAAGTTTTGTTGATGATTATTCGAGGAGTATTTGGTTTGGTTATATTTAATGAAATCCAGAGATTAGTTATTTGAAATGTTTTGTTCTTTTGGTGTTGAGATAAACACTCATTTTAACCTCCCTATTCAAAACCTTCGATTGATAATGCTAAATAATATTTCTCTAGGCTCATCTCTTCTTATATATCATGAAATGAGGTTATTCATCAGTCTTCATGCGTTGACATCTGTTAACAAAATTGCATTGCTGAATTCAAGAATTGCCATTCGTTGGAGGTTGCCACAATAGTAATGCTATAAATGAATGTACCTAAGTCATTTTGGGCTAATGCAACTGACACTGTTGCTTTTGTCATTAATGCTCTTCCCTCTTCTTTTCTTAAAGGGCAAATTCCCTACTCCGTTCTTCCTTCTCGGTCAATATTTCCGATTCCTCCCAAGACATTTGGGCGTACTTGTTTTGTCTAGGGTATTCGACCATGGGTGAGTGAGCTTGATACTAGGGCATTGAAATGTGTGTTTGTAGCTTATTCTAGTACTTAAAAGGGCATAGGTGTTAATCCCCTAACTAGTTTTACACCCATGCGTTAAACCTACGGACATATATCTATTTTAATTAAATTTTATTCAAGCAAAACAATGACAACAAATAAAATTAAAAGAACAAATTGCAACTATTTAAATAGAAATAGATAATTATATCGGTAATATGATAGACTTTGAATTCATTATACATAACATTTTTTGTGTTATTTTGTTGGCTTTCCTTTTTTTTTTCCTCATATCAATCAATTTTTTTTTTTGATAATTAAGAACTTCAAAAGATAGGCGTTTAAACAGGAGACACAGCCTTGTACACAGGAGATATACAAAGCGACACTCTAGATACCGACTAAACTATCTGAGACACTAACAAAGGAATCGCCCACAGAGAGATTAACATGCAAGCATTACGACCCAATAGATAGCAAGACATACTCCTTAAGACGAGCTACCTCAACCTCCACCATATCGCCAAGGGAGTAGTAATCCAACTTTTATTTTTCCTCCTATGCTTGTACCTCGACCATCCTTGCAGAAGCTAACACACCGAACTAGGCATAACCACGAGCTTCCGGCCATACTGAACGCCATATTCAGGGCCGGCCCTGGGGGGTGGCAAGAGGGTCTATCGCCATGGGCCCCCAATTTTTAGGGCCCCAAATGTTTGGGTATTATCTTATATTTAGTATATATATTATAGTGTCAAAAAAGTTTACAATTAATTGGGTTTTTCCAGTGGTTAAGATGCACATGATTTAAGGTAAAGGTCACAGGTTCAAACCCTAGGTTATCACTTATTTTAGTCTGTTACTTTTTTAGTCTGTGAACTGTATATAAGTTATAACGTGTTGATTTATTTAGTGTGGAATAGATGACCCGATGGTTAACATACTTGGTAGATTATGAGAGATTTTTGGCTTCAATTCTTGCTATGAACTTTTTTTACTTTTTTTTTCCAATACTTTAAATGATTTCATTTTTATAAAGGGCCCCCCTTTTTTTTTGGCCATGGGCCTCTCGAAACTCAAGGCCGGCCCTGACCATATTCCATAAGTCCCTCGTAACCGAACAATGGAGAAGCAGATGATTCACAAACTCCTCCTCTAGCTTGCACAAATAGCATCTATTCACCACAGCTCGCCCTCGCGCTTTCAAATTATCACTAGTCAAAATGGCCTCCCTCACTGCTTCCCAGGCAAAGAACACTACTCTCCTCGGAGCCATGGTCCCCCAAATTTCTTTCTAAGGGAAGCAAAGACTGATCCTGCCTTCTAGGATGGAATAAAAAGATCGGACGGTGAACTATTGTCTCTTTGAACTGGCCCACATCACACCGTCCTTCACCTCCGCTTTTCTAGTGAAACCGTACAGCAGTCCAAACAGCTGATCAACATCCCCAAGCTCCCAATCTTGCAACTCTCTTCGAACAATGGAGCCCATGAATCAAGCCCATTAAGATTGGCCACTACCGAGCTGACCAAACTCCTCCTGATTCACTGCAAGATCGTACAAACTTGGAAACATATCCTTTAAAACCAGATCTCCGCACCAGACATCCATCCAGAATCTCACCTCATTTCCCTTTCCGACTTCAAATACTATATTCTGTTTGAACGAAGCCCACCTCTTCATAATCCCTTTCCAGACTCCCGCTTCGTGAGGTCCTGTAACTTCCTTTGGGAACCAAAGATGACTCCCTTGCCAGAATAATTTGTTAACCTAAAAATGGTTCAAAGCAGATTACGATTTTTAGGACAATCATTGTCGTGTGTAGGGCATTCCCTTCACAATGATTGTCCTTGACCTTTCTTAATTGCAATTGTATATGATACTACCAATGACCGACGTTAACTTTTGTTTGAACTACATGCTATGGTTGAAATTATAAGTAATAGCTTGTTACTTTTTTCCAGTTTATAATATTTTAATAAATACACTTTTGTAGGGACAATCTTGCTTTTACATAAAATTAAAAGGGATAAGTATACCATTAGACCATGAACTTTGGCCGAACCCATCATCAGTCCCCCAACTTCAAAAAGTTTCACCATTGACCAAAGTAGGCTTTTTTTGCTCATCAGAGGTCCCTAGCCCTAACGCCGTTTGTGTATTTCCGTTAAGTGAGCATGTGCCACTCACATGCAGAAAATAAGGGGTCAATGTATAAAATCATCGAAAAATAGGGTTCCTCTTTTCCCTTGGAAGTGTATTTGGAAATCTCGTGCTCCTGCTCGAGTGATGTTCTTTGCATGGGAGGCTTGTAGAGAGGCCATTTTAACCGGGGATAATCTTAGGCGGAGAGGAAAGATATATGTGAATTGGTGCTACATGTGCAGGAAGGGCAGCATGAATCACCTTTGCTCCATTGCCAAGTGGTCTCGAAGCGTGGAATATGATCCTAAGGATGTTCAAAATTCAATGGGTAATGCCTAGATCGGTAAAAGACTTCCTATTGTGTTGGCTTTGGTTCTAATGGCGGGAGGAGAAACCCCTTTTGGAGAGTAGTTCCGCTTGCAATCGGTGGATTATATGGGGAGAGAGAAATAGTAGAGCTTTCGACAATGCGGAGCGGACTTTGGACCATCTAAAGGATCGGTTAATGCATACTTTACACGGTGGTGGAATCGGGATTGAGGTGAAAATATTCATCAATCCCTTGGGGATTTAGTGGATAGGTTCGGTTCGTCTTAAATTTGTGTTGTATACTCCTAGTGTACATGGTTGCGCCTTAGTTTAGGCGCTTTGATTTTAATGAATTTTTACTTATCAAAAAAAAAATAAGGGGGTAATGTGAAAATTTTAATACCATCTTCTCCAAAAAATCAATCAGCGTTTTGATGGTATTAAATTTTTCGAATCATCGTTTTTTCTTTCTTCTCACCCAGTTCGCTCTCACCCCGTCTCCACCCAGCTTCATCCTTCTTCTCTCTCTCACGTTCACTCTTCCCACCATCTCCTTCTAACCCCTGCTCCCAAAAATCACCCAAATCCGGCAAAGGCAACCTCAAAATCCAGTCATGCCGTCTTCCTCTGGCTCCACACCCAGCCTCATCTCTTTCCATGGGGCCAAAACCCCCCTCAACAGAGTCGGGAAAGCTCGGCCTTCTCCAAACAAGCTCGTTCCAGATCTTCATTGCCATCATGCACCATGTCAGGCCGGCCTCCTTCCTGTCCTCTATCCACACCCATCATAATCACCGACACCATCTACAAACCCTGAAGCATACCCAGCCCCACCATAGCCCTTAGCGACCTTCCGCTCGTTCAAGCTTCGATCTTCTGTTATCGCCTGGGTCCAGTGTAGACAGCGAAGACTCTGTAGATTAGTCATATGTGGAGTTGTTACCGGCTTTTGCTACCTTAACAAACCTATTAAACTCAGGTGATCATCATCGGCACGCTCCAAATCTAAATTCGAGAGGTGAATTATTGTCAGCATCTTACAGATCCACCCACTGGGTGTGATGAAGAGATTGAGGCATCAGATATATCAAACTCAAAATCTGACACTGCGGTTTGACCATGCACTTCGTTTTCTAGATAGACAACTTTGGAGCAATGATCGATTGCCTCAATTGTTTTTTATGTATTTGTAAAAACGTCAATCTTTGAAGTAATGAATCTGGAACCTCATGTTTATGTAATAGAATTTGGGTTTTATTTTTAAAAATTTATTTTGGATTTAAAATTTTGACATTACCCCCTTATTTTGAAGATGTTATACATGGCTCCCTTATTTTGTGCATGTGAGTGGCACATGCTCACTTAACGGAAATACACAAACGGAGTTAGGGCTAGGGACCTCCGATGTGCAAAAAAGGCCTACTTTGGTCAATGGTGAAACTTTTTGAAGTTGGGAGACTAATGATGGATTCGGCCAAAGTTCGGGGACTAATGGTATACTTATCTCAAATTAAAACTATAATTTTTTTGGAATACATGTTGGCTAAAGCTAGTTGTTTATGTTCATTATCTTTTATCTTCTATAAGACCATATATTTTTAACGTATAAAATATTATAAAAAAATTGATCTCGATTTATTAACATGTAAAATGGACAATAAAATTAGAATCTTGATGGTGTTGAAATATTTTGTTATATTAAATTCGGGTCCGATAGAAATGGAAAAATTTCTGTCTATTTATGCTTTTTTATATATTTTTAATAGATTTGTTAATGCGTTACTTTTACTTTTTGTCCATTTCATTAGATGTGTAATTTATTTTCAAATATGTCAATAAGTTGCCTCTATAATTATGATGATGATTTTGGTACGTTAAGTAGTATTTCGATATGAATTATATTTTTGTGATCAAGTTTTTTTTTCTCTTCGTATTGTGATTTTCCCATCATCTAGATATGATTTTCTTTTTTTTACTATGGAAGCAATGCCATTCTTGGGATAAAGACTTTGTTTCCAACATTGCTTACATTAAAAATTTAGCTCCTACAATGTGATGTCCAAGCGTTTTATAGGTTACTTGGTAAAAAATATATAATAAAATATTAGTTGAATTTTTAAATACAAAAATGATTAGATTTCGGGGATTGAGTATTAAAAACCGAACAAATAGTACTATTACTAAAAATCTAGTTTGGATTTGCTGGAAATTGGTTAGTTGGTTATTGTTTGAGGTTTTTTTGTTTGACCTACATGCTCGGGTTGAATTTAAATAATGGTTTTTTTTTCCTGTTTCTAATATTTGAATAAACACACTTTTGTAGGGACTATCTTACTTTTACATAAAAGTAGAAATTTAAGATTTTTATAATATATGTTGGTTGAAGTCGGTTGTTTAAGTTCTTCATCTTTTATCTTCTATAAGACCACAAATTTTTAGCGTATAGAATATTATAAAAAAACCGATCTCGATTTTGTTAACATGTAAAATGGACAATAAATTAAGATATTGTTGGTGTTGAAATATTTTGTTAATTGTATTTTCAAATCATTAGAAGCTTGTTCATATTCCACGCCAGTATTTGGTTTCATATTCAAAGAGAGTATTTGATTTTCACATTTTAAGGTAGTATTTGATTGATTAGGACACATGCAATCAAATAATGTTTAATCAGATTTATGTTTTCAATACATGGCCCACCACTTTTTTAACATAAAAATGGCTTTCTATTTTAGAAAAACAAATTTTGGCGGGATTTTATTATTTTTAGACTACCTAGGCTTTATATATATATATATATATATATATATATATATATATATATAGATTTAGGTCAGTATTTGGTATCACGTGATGTTACTTGCTTTGAGTCTAGTCCGTATGATAGTCGGGCACCATCCTCTATTTCTAAGTCTACATCATCTCATTATTTCCTCATTATATTATTCGATGACTTCGACACTTGTACTATGGCTTGTTCCATGGGTTCCGTGGTTTGTCTGAGTGCTTAGGAACCATCTTTCCCTTCTATCACACTAGTGTATACTTGAGCTCCTTTCAAAAAACCAATAGTAGCAGATTCACTCTCATTTCTGGATCTTATGTAATCACGATCAAAATATTGGATCTCCTTATAGGTGTCAGAAAAGGTAAATCTACATATACGTATTCCATTATCTCCTGTATCTCTTATGTATATCTCTCTATTTCATCTCGTTACTTGATTGCCTTTGTTGATTTTGGTTGCACCAAAAACTGTTATCGAAGCTTTATCTCATAGTAGTTGGAAGTCTGCAATAGAAGAGGAAGTGAAGGACCTTGAGGCTAATAGGTCGTGGTCTCACTTCTTGGGCGAAAGAAGGCTATCGGGTGTAAGTGGGTGTATGTCGTAAATATGAATCTTGATGGAAGTGTTGTCCGGTTGAAAGCTAGATTAGTTGCTAAGGGTTATGCTAGGTGTATCGCATAATTATACGATAACCTTTTCTCTAGTTGCTAAATCGACTTCTATTTGTCCCTTGATTTCTTTGGTTGCCTGTCTAATAATTGGCCCATATATTGTTAGATGTGAAGAATACTTTTCTTCACGGTGGTTTATAAGAAGAGGTATACATGAAGAAACCTGAAAGGGAGTGTGGGGCTAAAGAGTGCAAGCTCAGGAAGTCGTTGTGTGGATTGAAACAATGCTCTCGTGTTTGGTTTGGACGGTTTAGTGCTATAGTAATGTAGTAATAGAGTTGCAGCAGAGTAGGTGTGACAATAGTGTGTTCTTTTGACTTAGTGACACTTGGCATAACAAGAGTGGTTGTATCATGTTAATTGTCTATATAGATGATTTGTGATTATGTGTAGTGATTTTTAGGGAATTGATGCGCTCAAAACTTGTCTTCAAGCGAAGTTTCGGACAAAGGACAAAGGTTGTTTGAAGTCCTTGGGATCAAAGCATTTGGGTCCAAGAAAGGGATATTTTTGACATAAAGACAATGTGCTCGAGGAAGTTGGATTGTTTGCTGCAAAAGCTTGTGACACCCAAATAAATCCTAATGAAAAGCTTATAGCTAGTGCAGGGAGACATTTGAATTCCTAGAGCAATAATAGAAATTGGTTGGTTAGGTAAATTATCTTACAGTCACTCATCGAGAGATTGTTAGAAGTATTGAGGGTTTTCCAGTTATATTTTACTTCCTCCGTTTTCAAATTATTTTCTACCTTTCCTTTTTCGTTCGTTCTTAAATTATTCTCCTCTTTCAAAACTTTCCCTTTTAGGAAAACGCTTTTACCACGTTACCCTTACTTTTTCTACCTACTTTAATTATGACCACATACTCAAGGGCATTAAAGAAAACTACACATTTCATCAATATTTATAATCCAGTCAATTCGTTTTTCTTAAGCGGTGTGCCGGGTCAACCCAGACAATATTTTGAAAACGAAGGGAGTATGTGTTTGGGATCTTGATGTATCTTGTACAATGACAAACACCCCCCACACACGCGCATATATATTCGATAAGACATCGTTTCCTCTACTCTCTTCTCATTATGTATGGTATCAGAGTGGGAATCCTATTAATCCTATTAATCACTTGTGCTGATTGACTTCAACATTCTACCCCCTCTTTTTTTTTTTTTCTTTTTTTACACCCAACAGTGTTCGTCTAAGATACTGGAGATGGGTGTGGCTATTCATCCTAGGGTTTGAGTCGTCGGAGGGTGTGCGATGTGCTTTGTGGGTCATGCCCTAGCTAGTTGGTGTCACCTAGACCAGGTGAGTGGTGACCTCGTCTTTACAATGGCCGCCACCGGAGGTCATCCGTCTCACCCGCCCTATGCGCTGGCGCTTAGTCGGCATTTTTTCGCCCAAAAGTCAACAAACCACCACAAATTGGTTCATCAAGAACCTTAGAACCCTGATCCGAGGTTGGTTTCCAGGTTTAACAATTTTTTGGGTGTTTTTTTTTTTTGTGGCTTGGTTGATTTTCTATACTTGTCTGTTTGTTTTTGTTCTTTGCTGGTTGTACTCTAATGTTGACATCAGAAAAATACCAAGTCTAAAACTGTGGTTTTTTAGATTATTTCCACGAGTACGAAGATTACAAGCATGAAATTAAATGGAAAGAATTACTTAATGTGGCGGCGGGTGGTCGAAATTAGTCTAAAGGGGCAAAATAAGGAGGATCATCTTACCACATTTTATAGTAATGATGGTGCATGGGTCCGTGAAGATGCTGATTTATATTAGAAACTTATGGATTCTATGGATGATGAGACTGCTGTATTGGTGGCCCATACTTCCTTTGTTCGTGATTTATGGGACTAATTAGCTGTAGTGTATGGTGAGATGGATAACATTAACTGAATGTATTTGACTTATCGTATGCTATGTTTTGCCATGATCAACGAGAATGTAGTAGCAATATTTTGCAGACTGCAAGAAATTGGCATGAAGGGAGTTTCTTGCTTCCTTTGAGTACTGATATTGGTACAATGGAAACGAGAGCACTTAATTATTCTTGGATTTCTTGTTGGTTTGAGGCCCAAGTTCAGTACTTTATCTAGCACGAGTGTTGGCTCTCTTCAGGATGTGTTTTCTCGTGTGCTTTGTGCCTTCCTAAAGTCTATGTGTGTTGGTCCCACTAGTGGCATTGGTGATTCCTATGTGCTTGTGAGTCAGGTATCTCACAACCACCATGGACATAATAGTGGTAGCCGTGGTGGTCTATCTACTGGTAGAGGAGGTCATGATGGCGATTGTAGTGGCTGCGGTAGAGGTCGGAACAATAGAGGTTCGCAGTTGTTATTATTGTAATGTAATTGTTGGAGGCTGCATGGGAGATCGATATGCCGATGTTGCCTCTCAACCCTTCCAATCTCCTCAACCTACTGAAGGTAAGATGGTGCGGATGAGTGATGATGAGTTTGCACGTTATTAACAGTTCCATGCGTCCTCTCTTTCTTCCTTGACCCGTACTTTCGTCAAGACATTAATGCTTGTGTCTCTTCCTCTCATTGTAGATGGGTGATTGACTCTAGTGCTTCCGATTATATGACCGTCCACAGAGACATTTTTTCTTCATTCACTCCTGCATCGGAGTTACTGTGTGTCACGTTAGGCAATGGGTGAAATTTGTCTCAAGTCATCTCTTTCATTATCCTTTGTTTTGTATATTCCTATTTTTCCTTTTAATCCCGTCTATTAGCAAGCTCACTCGTGATCATAATTGTGATGTTCATTCTTTCCATCTCATTGTGTCTTTCAGGATTGTGCGACGAAAAGGATTATTGATAGAGCCGTAGAGCGTAGGAGTATGGTGGACTTTTATTTTTATTTTTATTAGTAATATTTTTATTTTGATAGGCAACGTGTCCTATATTCAAAGAGATTGTATGAGCACCAAAAGTGCTATACCAAAGCTGTGCTATCCACAAACTCTACAAACGAATTGACCCCCAGCAAGGCGGGTTCTGCAGGACCAAGTCCTTCAGCCTATCAAGACTATTTTTTACATGATGGACTTTATTTCTTTGGAATTGCATCCACATCTGTGGCATGTTCGGGTGTCTCACTATCTCTGTTCCATATCTAATTTTCTTTGGGCCATCCATCTATGTCGAGTCTCAAGAATTTGTCCAGATTTGTGACTGCAAAAATTTGAGTACGACGCTTGTCAGTTTGCAAAGCTCCATCGCATCTCCTATTTTCCTAGAGTTAAGAAAAGGGCACATGCCCAATTTAATATAGTCCATTCAGATATTCCAAGTTAGGTGATAGGTATTTTTTCACTTTTATGGATGATGATTCTCGTGTTACTTGGATTTATTTTATGAAACATCATTCTGAGTTGTTTGATATTTTTCTTGTGTTTTGTGCTGAAATTCAAACATAGTTGGTGTGTCTGTCAAACTTCTTTGCACCGTAATGCTTGTTAAGCTTGAAATACATTGTTGAGCCCCTATCTATGAGCTTAAGCTTCTAGATGAGTTGGTAACTTAACATGGTATCAGAGCTTTGGTTTGGCAAGGTTGTGGGTTTGAGTAATCCCACTTGCATTTGTTGCACGGAATATTGTGAGTGCATGTTGTCACTCTATTTGGTTTGTGATGCCCTTGTGAGGCATGTTTGTGTGTCTCTCCACGTGTGGACGGGTCACACATGAGGAGGAGTGTTAAGCTATATACATTATTGAGCCCCTATCTAACATCTTAAGCTTCTAGGTGAGTTGGTAACTTAACAATGTCCAAGAATATTATTCTCATGTTTACTCCAAATAAATGGCAACTCGTGGTATGCTACGCCAATCCTCATGTACACACATCAGAAAAATGGTGTTGCTGAGAAAAAATTTCAGGTACTAGTGGTTGTCTCTGCTCTCTCATTTCAAATTCATGTACCTAATTTTTTTGGGCCAATGCTGTGTTACTGCATGCCATCTAATCAACTGCGTGCCATCTTTCGTTCTTTACGTTGAAATTCCCTTCGAGTCTCTATTTTCGATGTCTCCTAAGATAAACGCAAACGAAAAAGCAGGTTTAGGTTTTGGGATGCTGCTCCGTTGGCAATTTGCTAGTTTATTTGGAAAGAAAGGAATCGTAGGGCGTTGAGAACGAGGGGCTCAAGAGTCGGATCATTCAGTCTCTGCATTTTTGGTGTTTTTTAGTCTATTTCAATTCTTTCCATCTTTGGAAGGGTAAGCGTCGTTGAACTTTACATCTCATTTCTAACTTTGTTAGTTATAATCGCTTATCTGATCAACTATGTGCATTTGTGAATCTTTTTTAGTCTATTTCAATTCTTGAGTCTGTGCGTGAACCTGTGGGTTTGGGTTATCCTTTCTGGGACGCAGCTATGGATGAGGAAATGAGTGCTGTTACACACAACCAAACTTTGGATTTAGTTTCCTTACCCGCATGTAAACATGATATTGGGTGCAAGTGGGTATATAATGTTAAGGTTAGTCAAGGTTAATCTGGATGGTTCTTTGGCTCGCCTTGTTGCAAATGGGTATGCTTAGACATTTGGGGTCAATTATTCTCACACTTTTTCTCCGGTTGCTAAGCTTGCATTTGTTCGTTTACTTTTTTTTCGTTTTGTATCTTATCATTGGCCTCTATATCAGCTGTCAAAAATGCCTTTCTTTATGGCGATTTCCATGAACAGGTTTACATGGAGCAACCTCCAGGGTTTGTTACTTAAAGGCTACGTTGGTTTGCAGAAGAAAGCAGTCGTTATATGGGTTAAAACAATCTCAACGTGCATGGCTTGGGAGATTTAGTGAGGTAGTGCTCGAGTTTGGGCTTATGAGATGTCATACTGATTACTCAATATGCAGGCATTATTCTATTGGTTACGTATGTGAAAGATAATGTCATTACTGGGAGTAATGGCGGAGGTATTGGTGCATCAAAAGGGTTCCTTTCGGATAGGTTTCAAATGAAGGATCTAACCCAAAGAAAGTATGTGTGTGACTTGTTGATTGAGGCACACGTGTTATGGGCAAAACCTTCTAAGACTCTTATGTATCCGAATATAAAACTTACAACTAAAGTGGGTGAGAAATTTGCTAAGCCAAAGAGCTATCGACAGTTTGTTGGTAAATTAAATTATCTTGTTGTAACCAGTTCGGATATTGCGTTAGCGGTCTCATGTCCTCTCCGCAGTGTACCCATTGGAAGGTTGTTGTTAAGTTTCTTCGGTATCTGAAGAGAGGTCAAGGACAAGACGTATTATATCGTCATCATGGGCATATGAGAGGAGGGGTTTGCTGATGCTGATTAGGCACGATCACCATCTGGATACTGGATACGACATATTTATTGGGGATAACTTGGTCTCTTGGAAAAGTCAGAAGTAACGGGTTGTGTCGAGATCGAATGCTGAATCAAAGTACAGGGCTATGGCACATGCTACATTATGTTGTTGGTTCCATCAAGTTTCTTATCCGTAAGCTTGTTGGATGTGGTAACAACCGCTCACACAGCTTATGGGGTCGACATATCAACAAGGACAATAACCCAAATCACATGCTGAACAATATCGGAGAAGCACAAGAGCAACATATCAACCAGAAGAGTCCTTGAGATGAGAATAATTACATATTAGCGAGACTGGTGAACTAAGTTGTCTAGCAAATTTCAGCCGACGGGCACCCTGTGACTAGAGCCCCGGTGACGGAAAGGTTACTGCCAAGGTCGCCCAAGTACGGGAATCTTCCTGGTAGGGGGGAGAGGGGAAGAGTGGCGTGTGTCTATGAATATGGGCTTGAATGTGACCTTTGAAACTAGATCCAAAACAGGATGTAGTGCTCCAGCAATCTCATCTGCGCACACACGAAGCAAATTGTTCAGCGCACAACACATAGGCAGCCACACCACATCCTGGGTTGGCCTGTTCTTCTATCACTATCTCACATCCTTTTCAACTCAAACCAACTATGAAATCTATCTCTATTGTATGATGAAGAGAAATGAAACCAACAAAACAGAAAGAAAAATGAAAAGAAAAAAGGAGATGGAAGAATTGAGATCAATCAGGTTTCTTACGGAGATCTATGTCGATGAATAAAAGAGGACGAGAATAACACAAGATGGAACATAATGTTATAATTAGCATCCTTCATAATGCCCACTATTCTCTAACTATTCGTTATTAATGCTAAAAGCCTTCGTTCAAATTCTTGGTTTCATGAATACCTATGCTTTGGGTTTCTATTAGTTCTCAACATGTACCTTCTTGATGTAATAGACTTCTTGAAATGAATGATGGCTGATCTTTTTTTGCTTCATTCATGCAGAATCATTTATTAAAGATATTGGGAGCGAGTGTGGTATAGTATCTGGATCAAGGGAAAATTCTCTTTATAATGCTCTCTGGGTTGCACAAGCGCTGCTGCGTAAAGGGTAATGCTTCATTTGTTTATTGCTCTTCTTTTTTGTCTGCCTTCTCAACCTAAAGAGGATATATTACTATACAAAAAATTCCTACATTTTGGTATATAGCTAATGGTGACAATCATTTCAGATCTGCCAAAACAGCTGATAAACGAATTCTCTTGTTTACTAATGAAAATGATCCTTTTGGTAATATCAAGGGAGTGACGAAAATGGATATGACAAGAACTACCCTGCAGCGAGCTAAGGTAATTTACTCGTTTTATACAACCAGTATTATGCCAGTGTTCCTGTCCACTTTCTACATGCTTCTGTCTGGTCAAATGAACTTCTTTCTTCAGCCCCACACCACCCCTAAAAAATCAAAATTAATAATAATATTAAAGGAATCGAAAATTTATTTCTAGTCCAGTGTGCTGAGCGGGATTTACAGTATCAAATACTTAGAGCAAGAGCCTTTTTTGCAGGATGCTCAAGACCTTGGCATATCTATTGAGCTTCTTCCGTTGAGTAGGCCCGATGAAGAGTTCAATCTGTCAATTTTCTATGCAGTATGTTAAATTTCTGCATATACTTCTACTGGTGGTAATCTTTAAGCACATCAGTTATTACTTCAACATTTTATGTACCAGGATTTACTTGGACTGGATGGTGACGATCTTGCCCAGTTTATTCCCATGGCTGGAGAGAGGTATGCATTTGATCAATCAGTCTTTTTAATGTTTCCAAGGCAAGATCTTAGATCAGAATATTTGTATATTTTTAGAAAGAATTTTTTATAATTTTTTATAAACCTAAAGAGATTCGCATCCACTCCAGAAACATGGAAAAATTACATTTGGAGGCCAATACTTTTTGTTCGATATGAATTTGCATATTATACCAGCGGTGCAGTGGTATAGGCGTTTCAGTATTAGTAAACTTACGTGCTTGCTGATTTTTCTTTGTTCTGTTCCTTCTGCTAGTATATATTTCTCTTAGGGAAAGCCAAAGCATTTAGTCTTTTACAAACAATAGGAATGGACCATTTCCACCGTATGGCGAAGGAATGTGATACCCGCTATTTGTGGAATCTCATTCATGGAGGAATGGGGTTCCCACCTCAAAATGGTGGTACAAACATGGGAATAGGGTAGAACATGAAAAGGATTCCCATTCTCCTCTCCATTCCTTTCGAAATGTGACTTTATGGTTGAGTGATTATGGTCAAGATCATGGAGCGAACCACGGTGTACCCATATGATCCTATTACCTTAAACATCATGTTGCCATTTCCATAATCTTTACATGTACTATGGTAGTGGTACCACCTCAATTATTACATGATCTTCCTGGACCTTCAACGACCATGCCACCAAAATAGCCAAACGGTGATCATATCAAACTTCTGCCATTAGAAAAATGTTAAGCTTGATGTACATTGTTGAGCACCTATCTAACAACTTAAGCTTTTAGATGAGTTGGTTACTTAACATGGTATTAGAGCTCTGGTTTGGCAAGGTCTTGGGTTTGTGTCATCGTGCTTGCATTTGTCTTGCATTTGTTACCCGAAATATTTTGAGTGCATTTCTTGCCAATCATAAAGAGGAAACAATTAGTTTTGTTCTTAATTTCAATGGAGATACTGCTACTTAGAATCCTACCTTTAGAAGAAATCTTCAGGATTGGGAGGTGGACTCTCTTGGGTGTCTCTTCAAGTTGCTCTACAGTCAGCAAGTGGATAGACTTAGAGTAGGCTTGCAAGAAGCACGTAAAACCCTCGAGAAAGTTAATATTACTTTCTTTACTTAACAAAAAAAATACCCCCGAGAAAGCCTCGGACAAGGAGCAAACCTCCAAACCCGACAGAATCTGCGAGCGAGCAGTAGCAAAGTCAGGTCACAAACCAGCTAAAAAACCCATGACAAGAAGTTGTTCACGTTGTGCCTGCATCTGCTTAACATCAGCTGTAATCGGAAGTAATGTACACCATTCTTGAGACAACTTCTTAAAATCCGCAAAATACTGAGTTACGGTGCGATCTTTTTGATTCTGTCTAAACTCATCTTGGGACAGGTCATAAAGACGATTCAAATTATCACAGCCCGAATACAATACCTCCAAGTACTCCCAAAGTTCTTTAATTGTTTGTATGTGAAACCAACTCCGCAACATTATCAGTCATGGAATTCATCATCTGGCCGTAAAGATATGCATCATCCCAAATCCAAGCCTCCGCACCCTCCCCCGTTTTAATATCAGTGAAATGATCACCCTTATCCACATTATATAATTGGTACCATCAAGCTTCTTGTCCGTAAGCTTGTTGGAAGTAGTAATAACTGCTGAAACAGCCTCTGCAGCCCAAGAAGTCGAACCAGCCATAAGACAAAACAAACAGCTATGAATCAACAAATCAAGCAACAGAATTCAACAACTCCTCCAATCCGAAAATCAAACCACACAGGGAGACTAAGCAGAAGGCGAGTCCAACAAGCTAACCTAACTCGAAAAATTACGGCTAACGCGCCGGCGCGTGGCCGGAGCTCTGGCGATGGGAGGGTTTTCCGGCGACGGGAAACGTGCTGCTCAAGTTGCCTTAGGCCGGCGAACATGTCTGGCAGGCGCGTGGGACCAATCGAGGTCAGAAAGAGTCCTCCATGGCAAGCGACGTCAACAGTGATACTCCTTGTTCGCTTCTGTATTCTCGTCTGCGTGAAGACGACCCCCGAAGCCCTATTCCGTACAAATAATATGAAGTACCATATTATGCAGTCGATCAAATAATATGAAGCACCAAGTCTGAACCGATCCCGCAAGGAATCGTGAATAAAGCTCTAAGTACTGAAGTTATGCAATACTAGCTATATTTGAGCTGCAAAAAAGGGCATGACAGCAAATAAAAACATTGAAATAAGAGTGAGAAACTAAAATGAAATTAAAGCAAAAGGGAAGAATTACTGGATCAAGTCTAAAAGTCCTAGGATATGTGATTATATTCTAGTCAAGAACATGTCCAATTTAATAGTCTGTCAACTATCTACTGCTTGGTAGCCGAAGACACATTAATTGTTGAGGGCCATTGCTTCATATATATATATATATATATATATATATATATATATTGGTAAGTAAATATTGTATAAATCAATAGCACCAAAGCACATGGTGCGTCCTTTGTACACTAGAGGTATACACATCAATCAAAAGAAAGACTATTAAATTAGTGAACAAGTTCCCTCTTTCACTATCTACACTTGATCACTTGGCAAGAATCAATAAGTGTAAACAATTATCTTGATTAATTCCAATCAATTAGATGGGCTATCACTACGTATCTAATGATTCTAATAACACTTAGTAAGTTATGAGTCTATTGAAAGTATTAAGAACCAAGATAATTACCAAACATATAAATAATACAAAATTCTTATTAAAAAAAAATGCAAAATTGAGAGTGATAATTAAATTAAGGGCAAACAACCGAAATGGTTTCTGAACTTTTTGATTTTTTCCGGATTGCCCCTTTAAAAAAAATCTTCAGGATCATCAATTGGTGCTTTTTTGTGTAAAAAGGAGGAGGAGAATGTGAATCATTTGCTCTTGCATTGCCCCATAACGCACTAAGTATGAAATCTGCTCTTCAATTTGGTTGGGGTTTCCTGGGTCATGCCTCGGACTGTTATTGAGCTTTTGCGTGGGTGGTCTCTGTACAAAAGAAGAAACAGGAATTCTTTCTGGATCTCTGCTCCTTCAGCGGTTTGGTGGATCATTTGGAAGGAAAGGAACCGAAGGATCTTTGAGAATGTTGAGACTAATATAGGAGGGATCAAGGAAGGTTTTCTCCAGACCCTTAGATTTTGCCATTTTGGTGCTTAGAAGATGTTCCCAGATCAGGGGATTCTTCTGTATATACAATGGATAGTTCTTTTGATATATAGTATTTTTGTCTTGTATACCCCCTGCGTACAAGGTCGCGCCACCTTTTTTGGTGCATGATATATAATACTCTTATCAAAAAACAAGTAAAAAATTGTCTAGATCTTTGTACTGATCAAACTTGATGCGATTGGTCTTTCTATCCAATTCTGTTAATTTTCAAGCATCAAGTCAACTCACGTGCATCTCATGTGATTTTGGTGGCGTAAATTTGTTAATTGACGGACCTTCCTTCTTAAAGTCTACCGTTGAGATGCATTTGGGTTGTTTGCCTTAAATTAAACCCAGTTCATCATTCTCGACCATCACACATCCTCTTCCTTCCCTTCCCCTCCCTCCCTCTCTCTTTCTCTCTCTCTCCTCCTGTTGACTTCAATTACCCATTTGAAACATTACTTCAGCTCACCTTTCCCAACCTACTTCCCCCGACTGAAATTGAAAGGGCTTGGTGGATTCTACTGGAGCTGATGCAAAATAATAGAGCTTCAAAACCAGTCTCCAATCAGCTTCGGAAGACAGATTGAAGGCAAGAAGAGATATCGAGATAAAGAATTTGCTCAAGCAAATTCTCATTTTGATAAATTGATATGATCTCTTTTCCAGTTATATTTACCCAGTTCATATCCTTCTTTGAGAGAGGAAAAGTTGGGAGTCAATTTCTCGAGCAACTTTTGTTGATTGTCTTGTTGAACCATGCACCAAACTCGGAATCAATTTTTCTGGCAAATTCCTTTCTTTCTTCTAAAAGTTGAATATTTTGGTGATTAATTATTGTTAAAGAACACCAATTGGCGGAGATTGGCAGAGTTGTCAATGATGGAGGCGGGAGGGTTGGGATATTTGTTTTCAATTTGCAGAGTTGTTGGCCAGCTTGGACTTTTGGTAATCCAATGCACCAATACAGTAACATCCTAGATTAAAGTTTAGCTCATAATCAGGAGAGCAAAATACTAATAAAACCCCTAAGAAATTAAAAGCATACCCATATAGAGAAAAATAGAGAGATTAAACCTGCTAAAGTCGAACTTCTTGCTTGAAAGCAATTCCCTCCTTGGCCCTTGATTTGATGATGGAAATCTCCAATTGGGTGGTTAGTTTAATGTTTGGAATTGGGGATTTTTTTCCAAATTGGAGAAAGGTTAGGTGAGAGGAGAGATAGGTGTCTTGAAAGGGATTTGGTGCTTTTTGGGGAAGTCTTGGAGCTTAACTAGTCTCAAAAGAAAGGTCGATTGAGGTTTCCAATTAGGGTCTAGATTGATTGGGGTTGACTGGATCTACCAAGGGATGAATGGATCAAGCTGTGAGGCAATATGGGTGGAAAGTGTTGATTTGGAAGAGCTTAGGGCGTGCCCTAACAAGAACTATAGTTAAGCCCCCAATTTTTGGTGTTTACTGTAGTGTGGGGGGGTGTAATTTCTGGATTATGCAATATGGAAAGGACTATTAGGGACAATTGAGGTGAATATTGAGAGATTCTGGTTTTCTCCCATGACAAGTTACTTCGACCATACTTAATATACGATGGCTAGGCTGTGGAGAAGAGAGGGAGTGAGATTTGTTTTAAAATGGAAGCATTTGTTCCATATTTAATTTGCATGAGAGGAGGAACACTAGAGTTTTAAGGTTCCTTTTGATCTTAAGCAGAACATGCCAATTTTTAATTTATGATTGGTGCATAAATATCTCTCTTACTGGAGAAATGGAATGGACCATAATAGTAAGTCTCCTCATCAAACTTGTTAACAAATGATCTGCTGTGCCATAAGGTCCCCCCCCCACACACACGCACACACGCGCGCGCGCAACAAAGTTAGTTTATTATGATGCTTTACCCATAATTCATGTGTAATGTTACACATCAAAATTTGCTAAGATTTTGTACCCATTCTTTTACCTGTTCCTTGAAATGGTCACTTTAAATTTCAGATTTGAGGACATGAAGAATCAATTGAGAAAGCGCATGTTTAAGAAGCGCAAAGTTCGTAGAATCACATTTATAATTGCCAATGGCTTGTCCATTGAACTGAATACCTATGCTCTGATTCGTCCGACAATTCCAGGTTTTTATGTTACTTTTGTTCTAAGTAGTCAATGATAATCACAACTGACATGCTTACTGTAAAGGTAGTTTGGGACTAATTCTTTTCTGTGGCTATTTTAGGCAAAATTACATGGCTTGATTCTGTAACTAATCTTCCTTTGAAGGTATTTGATTGTTGATTAATTATTTTCTTTTTTACATACATTAGATTTGGTAAACATGAAGAAGTACTTTTGTTATTCCTTTTGGGATTTGTCAATTATTTCTATACAAGTATGTAATTCAAGAATTCATTCGGGTGGTCTTCCTCCCCAAGTGGCATATTCTTTTCCTAGAAGCCTTCGACAGATCAACCCTATTCTTTGGATTGAAGGCAATTGTGTCTGCATTCTCCTCCGTGTCAACTAGAGTTGCAGCGCTCCAAATTTCTTGGATTATGCCAAGGTCGTTAGAAGCTATTTTGACTAAAGACAATTTAGCAATGCCGAATTCTTTTCTTAAACAAGTACTATTCAGGAAAAATGAAATTTCTACTTCATATACATAGATTTTGAGATGTCTTTACCACTATACGACCACTAAAATTATTGAGATGTCTTAAAATTTGTGCCATCAAGGCTGTATGGGTCGTCCGAGGGAGGAGGATGCCGCTACTTTCTTTCTGGCAGGCAGGAAGTCCTTCGATGTGATTTGCAATCAAGGAAAGAATGGAACATGTTTTCAGTGGTTGGAGCATAGTAGAGGTAGAGTCCACGAAGTTGTATGATCCTTCGATGAAGTTTTATGGGTGTGTGATTGGATGGTTAAGGCTTCCTTAATCAGAGAGGTATTCTGGAAGAAAAGATCAGGAAAGAGGCGCGAGGTGATGGCAAAGGAATGGAACACACGGGGTTTCTTTCTGTGCATCTCGGCAGAAGGGATTGGGAGTCCTTTGAAGATTTTTATCCCGGCAGGGGTCAATGATGGAGGGTGGGACATGGTAGCAGGCAAGGTTAGAAGATTTGCTCTGTCAAAGCTTGATCCAGAGAGGCAGACGAAAACGTACAGAGAAGTGGCGGAAATTCCTCCTTGGCCAGATTTAGATTTGGTAGTCTCGAACACAGCAGTGGGTGCTAAAGCCGACTTCGTAATAGACGAAAACTTATGCAGGGGTAATCTGGATTTTCTGAATAGGTGTCTTGTAGGTTGGGTAGTCTCGAACACAGTAGTGGGTGCTAAAGCCGACTTCGTAATAGACGAAAACTCATGCAGGGGTAATCTGGATTTTCTGAATAGGTGTCTTGTAGGTTGGGTGAGTGAGCAGCAGAGGCCTACTCCATCTTGCGAAGTTCAAAGGTGGGTTAACTCTAAATGGAAGTCTCCAGGGAGTGTTAAAGGGAAGGAGTTGAGCGAGTCTTATTTTCTTTTCGAATTCCCCTCCGGAGAAGAAGCTACTTGCATTTTAAATGAGTGAGATTGGTCTTTCAAACAAGCTCCATTGGTCCTTGATAAATGGAGTCCGTTTGGATGTTGTCTCAGAAAGGATCGAAAACCAAGTGAAGCCTGGATTAAGGTTTTGGGTTGTGGGGTAAGGAAGTGTTCAAAAGGATTGAGCAGTTGTGTGGGGGTTTTGTGGGGAGAAGAGGTCGGATCTAAGATGGGCACGTATTTTGGTGCAATTTAGAGAGAATTTACTGGCCTGCATCCATTTAGGAGTGGGGGATAGCGTGTTCTCTGTTCCGATTTGGGCTGAAACTGCGGTGTTCTACCATCCTCAACAGTTGCGAGGCAGTGACGGCAGAACTGGAAGGAGTCCGACGGGTGCCAGGCTATCGAACTAATTCCGCTAGCATAAAGTCCTATGCGTTCAGAAAAAGCTGGGGGAACATGTGGGGAGCAGATAATTTGAATTTCAAACCCTATAGTCAAAACGGTGGCGTTGAGAGTAGGGGAGGTTCTCAAGTGAAATATAGGCCTAATAATAAGAATTGGGCTGAGTTCGAAAATAGGGGGCAGCAGGGGTATTTGGGTGGCTCGTAATCAAGGGGTAAATGATAGTGGGAAGGATAAATCAGTTGAGCCCAACGTTGATCGGGCTGGGTCTTCTAACAGTTTTTCGAGTGTGGGGGGGGATTTTGACAAAGGGGTTTATGGGTTTGGGCCAGGGTCTAGCAAGGTTGATGGTGGAGAGTTTAGTGGATTGGATCCATCCAGAGTCCAAGATCGACCTTCACCAGATAAGGTCAACTCGTTTGAAACTACGGGCAATGTTTCAAGTGGGCGTAATAACTTTCAAGAAGGTTCCGACAAGCAGTCAATTGGGAAGATGAGTTCGGATGAACAACATAAGCAGAATGATAAAGATAGCATGAACCCTGGGCATAGGTCGGTGACGATCGAAGGTAAGGATGGAGTTTTCTATGATGACTGAGGGAGAAGGATATTTTTCGTTGATGAGGCTTTGATTCAGAGGATTCACAACATGGAGAGAACTCTTGCTGTCAGAGAGTTCGAGGGGAGAGAAGAACACCAGGTTGAAGGTGCCTCTTTTAGGGACGAACGCATGGATAGTGTGAAGGAGAGAGAGTGTTCAAAGTATTCGCAGTGCCCTCTCCACGATGAGAATGTTGGACCGTCTGGTGCTGTGAGTGAGTACACGGAGGAGGTTGTGTTTTGTAGCCCTATTTCGGTGGTCAGACCAGAAGAGGTTTTGGAACCAGAATTACACTGATGGGGACATTAACAAAGATATGTCAACATGGGTGAGTAGGAGGGCGAAAAACTTAGGGAAATACCTGGGTATCTCTTGTAAAGGGTATGAAGATAAAATTGTGGATTTATTAATGGAACTCGAGAAGGGGCGGCTATCAGCAAGAAATAAGGTGGGAACCAGTCGAATCAAGGCCCGGGGTAAAGAAAGCAGGGAGCTAAAAAATGTACGATGTAGTATCAATTTTGATGGGGCAGTGGGGAAGGTAGACGGAGGAACTGAGAAACAAAAGGTAAACTAGTTTGTGATATGGATTTAAATCTAATCAGTTGGAATGTGTGGGGTTTGAATAATTATAGGAAGAGGCAAGTCGTTAAAGAAGCTCTCAGAAGATGGAAGCCATCTGTAATCTGTTTGCAAGAGACTAAAATGGGTTGTATGAACTGAAGTTTGGTGGACAGTATAGGAGGGTGCCGGTGGATGGACTGGATTCATCTTGATGCAGTAGGGGCTACTGGAGGTATTCTTGTTATGTGGGTTAGAAGAGTTATTTCTGTTGAGGATCACGTGAAGGGAGACTTCTCAGTTTCATGTTTGTTTAAGTGGGTGGCAGATGACTCTTTGTGGGTCTTTTCTGGGGTTTATGGCCCATGCTCAGATATTGGCCAGTCAGGGCTGTGAAATGAATTGTCTTCTGTTAGATTAAAGTGGAATTTTCCATGGTGCGTGGGTAGTGACTTCAGTGTGATCCGTTTTCCTCAAGAGAGACTTGGAGGGCATTCGTTTTCTCAGGCTATGGTGGAATTCAATGACTTCATTAATGATATGGAATTGGTGGACTTGCCACTCAAGGGGAATGCCTTCACTTGCTTCAGAGAGGGGGGGGGGGCTAATTGGCAATGTTCAAGGATTGATAGATTTATCCTTAGTTCTGATTGGGAGGAGTTGGTAGGTGCTTATAACCAGAGGACTCTTCCGAGGGTAATTTCTGATCACTCCCCCATTGTCCTTCAGTATGGGGGCCTAGACAGGAGGAAAACTCCCTTTAGGTTTGAGAATATGTGGCGGAAGGCCCCAGGCTTTAAGGGCTTTAAGGACTGGGTTAAGTTAAAATGGGAATCTTACGTGGTAGTCGGTAAACTGTGCTTTATAATTGCTAAGAAATTGAAATTGCTCAATGAGGATCTTAAAGTTTGGAATAGAGAGGTCTTTGGGAGGGTCGAGGTTAAGGTAAAAGAAGCTATGGAGGATGTGAAAAATCTGGATGAAAAGGAGGGCAGTGCTCCCCTGGGGGATTCTAAAGCAGCTTATCGAGAGGAAATTATGTTGGAATTAAAAAGACTGCTCATGTGTGAAGAAATCAGTTGGAGGCAAAATTCCAGGCCTTGTGGCTGCGAGAAGGCGATAAGAACTCGAGATTCTTCCACAGGATTGCTAGTGCGCACAAGAGTTTCAATCAGATCAAGAGATTGAAGATTGAAGGTATTGTGACGGAAGACGCGACTCGAATCAGAAGAGGTATAGTAGATTTCTATCAAGATTTGTTCTCGGAAGACAGAGGTGGAGACATGGAGATAGATGGGATTGCCTTCAAGTCCCTTCAAGAGGAGGACAGGAGGTGTCTTGAACAGCCTTTGGGGAGCTTGAAAGGGGATAAGGCCCCGGGCCCTGATGGTTTCACTTTAGATTTCTTCAAGCATTGCTGTGATGTGGTAAAAGTGGATATTATGGAGGTCTTTCGGTCTTTCTTTGAGGAGGCCTTCGAGAAAAGCCTGAATACTTCAGACCTATTAGTCTTATTAGTAGTATTTATAAGCTGATCTCGAAGGCTTTGTCGACTAGGATGAGACAGGTGATTGGTCAAGTCTATCTGATTCGCAGCATCCCTTCGTGGGGGACCGACAGATTTTGGAAGCAGCGTTGATTGCTAATGAGGTGATGGATGCAAGGGTGAGAAGCGGGGTCCAGGGGTCTTGTGCAAGTTAGATGTGGAGAAGGCCTACGATCATGTGAGGTGGGATTTCTTGATTTACCTTTTGGACAGAATGGGATTTCGAGAGAAATGGAAAAAGTTGGTTTTTTTTCTGTATTTCTACGATCAGGTATTCTGTTTGTTTTGATCAATGGTCAGCCTAAAGGTTTTTTCTCGAGCTCAAGAGGTTTGCGTCAAGGGGACCCTCTTTCTCCTTTTCTTTTCATTGTGATCATGGAGGCTCTCGTCGGTTCATTGATAAGGCAGTGGTAGGAGGTTTTACAAGGGGCTTTGCCGTGTCCGCGTCCCGGCCGTGTCCGACTCAGAATTCGCCTCCAACCTGCCGTGTCTGTGCAACATAGTTTACTCTTTGCCGACGACACCCTGGTTTGCTGCGATGCGAATAGTGATCAGCTGGGTTATCTCCGTTTAATCTTGCTGTTTTTTCAAGCCTTGTTGGGTTTGAAGACTAATGTTTTGAAGTGTGAGATTATCCCTGTAGGCAGAGTGGATAATGTGGAGAGGCTGGCTTCATTCTTTGGTTGCAGATTCTCTAGTCTTCCCACAACTTATCTGGGCAGATTCTCTAGTCTTCATTCAAAAATATTAATGTGTGGAATTCGGTTGTGGAAAAGTTTGAGAGGAGGCTAGGTGGAAGAGACAATACTTGCCAAAGGGTGGAAGACTTACCTTGATTAAGAGTACTCTTTCTAATCTTCCCACTTATTTTTTATCCTTGTTCGTGGCCCCTGCCTCGGTGCTAAAGAGAATTGAGAAGCTGGAAAGAGACTTCCTTTGGGAAGGGGATAAAGAGAAGTGGAAATACCACTTAGTCGGTTGGGATTCAGTCTGTTCCAACAAGGAGGATGGGGGGCTTAGGAATCAAAAGTCTAAATTTATTTAACAAGGCGTTGTTGGGTAAGTGGTTATGGAAGTATTTAGTTAATAAAGAGTCGCTGTGGAGGAGGTTAGTGGTAAGTAAATATGGAGTGGGTGATCATCTATGGTTCCCCAAGGAAGTTCTATCATCCCGTGGATCCTGTGTCTGGAAAGGTATTATGGGAGTATGGACTACTTTCAACAGGTTCATTCAGTTCGAGATAGGCCTTGGAAATAAAGTCAGGTTAGGAAGGATTGTTGGTGTGGGGCTGCTACTATACCAAGATTTGTTTCCCAGGTTATCTAACATTACGGTTAACAAGGAGGAACTGGTGTGGTCGCTGGTAGTCAATCAAGGGGGGACAGACTTTTGGAGTCCTGTCTTTTGCAGAAATTTGCATGACTGGGAGATTGAGGATGCTGTGCAGTTTATGGGTTTCCTTCACGGTTGTAAGAGGCAAGGCTCGAGAGAAGATAAAGTCATCTCGGAGGGCTCTAAAAACAGTATGTTCTCTGTTAAATCCCTCTATTCAAAGCTGATTGAGAGGGGCAGAGTCTCCTTCCCGTGGAAGGAAATTTGGAAAGTTAAAATTCCCAGTAGGGTGGCTTTTTTTGTCTGGGAGGCAGTTAGGGGTGCCATTTTGACGGGGGGAATTTGAGATCTCGTGGTATGATTTACGTTAATCGGTGCTACATGTGCAAGAATCAGGAGGAAGATGTGAACCACCAGCTATTGCACTGCCCTATTGTGAGGTAGTTATGGATTTTGCTTTTCCTATCTGCTGGTGTGTCTTGGTGAGGATGGTCGCTATTTAAAAGTAGAAGGAGAAATGTCTTCTGGGATTACACTCCTACAGCAATTTGGTGGACCATCTGGAAAGAGAGGAGCAGGAGGGCTTTTGAGAATGTCAAATCTGATATAGAAGGAATTAAAAAGAACTTTTTATTATCCTTGCGATTATGGTGCTTAATGGCAGAGGATCCTTTTTGTAGATAGCTTTGGGCTAATCTTTTGTTTAGCATTAGTTTTGTTGATCCTGTATACATCCAGTGAACTAGGACGTGTCACCTGTTAATATCATTTATACCTTATCAAAAAAAAAAAAAAAAAAGGAAGAGAATTTACCTGAAATGGTACTTTTTGTGTAAGTACGATGAGGAAAGCGTCAACCATGTGTTACTTCATTGTCCCATCTCTAGAGAGATGTGGAATTATATTCTTCTACTCTTTAAGTACCAAGGGTTTTGCTTGGTCCATGAATAAACGCAGAAAAAGGAGTTTGGGAAGCTGCTCCTTTGGCAGTGTGCTCGAACATGTGGAGAGAGAGAAATAGAAGAACCTTCAAGAATATAGGGACGGATATTGAGAAGGTGAAGGAGGGGATTCTGGAGGACCTTTGCTTCTGGTGCACAGATGGTATTCGGAGAATTCATTTGTTGATTTAGTTTTTCTATTGTATAAACTCTTTTGGTAGAGTATACTCCCTGTATACAAAGGACTCGTCACCTGCTTTCGCGCTTGTTTATAGTATTTCCTTATCAACAAAAAAACTCTCTACTTGTTCCACAGCCTCTTTGGCGATTTACATTCCTTATCTTCCACCGTTAACTAGATGAAGCTTCTGTGAGGGCTACCTTTATCAATTGCTGGCCCATCTCAAGTAAATTCTTGCACGATTGTTTCAAGTGCACCTCGTGTTGAACACCCTTCATACAAGTGCCCTGGGAATTTAACCCTATTTATACAGGGTTGCTATTGTACAGTGAACATGAAATTATATGAGCCTATTTTTCTCTGCTTAGTGTCAATTTCTCTCTAAACAAATAGGTTGGAAGACAGATGACATTCTTTTTCTTCTCGACCATCTTTTGAGAAAGATAATTTGCGTTTGATATAATATACTTGGAAGGATTAGGTGAGAACACATATTGATTGTTCATACTAACATATGTCCTCTTTCAATCATCATGTGCATTCTAGATCAGATGGTTTTTAAGAAGCATATTAGGAAGGTTCTCAGGTGGATAGGAAGTTAATATCAGGGTATTGCGTCTTCGTTGGGATAATTTGGTGTTTCGGAAGGGGAAGAATCACGATGTGGTATTTCCTGTGAGCTTGTGTTGTTGCATCAACTACCTAGTTATGTCAGTTTGTGGTTCAGGTTGAGCATCATGATGAGATCATTGACCACTGATATCTATTAGATGATTTGCATTTACCTATCCATTGAACAGAGAATGGTGGGTAAGAGAATCGGAAGTGTAGACATGATGGCAGTGGTGGAAGTGGGACTGGGAGGGAGTGAGATCTCTTAGAAATTGAGCATTGTAGTATCATTCATCAGCAATGACAGATCTATGAGAGATGTTGCAATGATTTATGTCAAAGAATGAGAAGAGCCACGATGTTGGGCTGGTGAAGAAGAAGTGAAGAGGTGATGCCGGTGGTGGAAGTGGGACAGAGATTGATGATGGCGAGTGTATGCCATTGAGCATTGATGTTGAGATTGTTAAGCCATGATACCTGATCTATGAGAAGGGTTGCAGATGTGTGGTCTCTATTAAAAGAGAAGAAAAGAGATGCTAGCCAGTCGTTTGAAAACTGCTGAGGTGATAGCAGAGGTCAAGTGCAAGGAAGTGATTAAGGTATGCAGGAAGAGGTTTCAACAGCTCATGAATGGCTTGTGGGTTTGGTATCTCAGGATTAATTATCCCAGCTCCACAAGGATTTAGTAGTACCATGTATGGAGGACTATACGCATATAAGACAATTATCCCAAGCGCAAATATGTCCGAAATTTGGTGTTAGGGATGTAGGATTAAAATTTTAGTCCAGTCCTGTCTGATTCTGCGTGACAAACACCCTAAACTTTCATTACTCCGCAGAGAGTTGGCAGACGTGAGTACTTGCACATTGAATCATGCATTGCTATTTGAAACTGAGGCAAAGCTTGGAAGTGCTGTAGGTCTGCATTATTGCTTCAGACCCGGACATGCAATTAACGTTTCATTTCCTTATTGCTTGTTTAACTAGTCATACAGTGGATGATTGTGTCCTGTTTCATGTCAAAGATTGCTGTAACTGGTGGCTTGACACTGTTTTGCTTGTACTTTGCAGACTGAGAGATCATTCATCTGTGCTGATACTGGGGCTTTATTGCAGGAGCCTGCAAAGCGCTTTCACTCTTATAACAAGTAAATCTTATTCCATATCTCTTCACCAATATTTGTGCTGATTTTTGATTCGCATGCCAGTAGATATTCTCTTTCTTTGGATACTTTAGTTGTATATAATTTCAGCAAATCCCTAATGTCTGATTTAGTCCTGCATAAATATTCTCAGTTAAAATGACTTTCGTTTAGTGCAGGAGCCTGCAAAGTGTTTTCAATCTTATAACAAGTAAATCTTATTCCATATCTCTTAACCAACCTTTGTACTGAATTGTGATTCACATGCCAGGAGATATTCTATTTCTCTGGATACTTTAGTTCTATATAATTTCAGCAAATCCCTAATGTCCTATTTAATCCTGCATAAATATTCTCAATCAAAATTGCTTTCATTTAGGTTTTATCTATATTCTTACAAAAGATAGGATTTGTACTTGTTTGTTCTACTCTAATTTCTTTCCCCCACCGCATTACACAATAGAAGTTGATTGTTTTTCCTGTGAGGGAAATGGGATGTTCTCTTTATCCTTTATGGTTGCTGGAAGCAAGCATCATCGTTGGACAAGGAAGCATCGTTGTCCATCTTGATTGACCCAGTTTTGGCCAGTGTTGCTGGTTGGAAATTCTTCTGCTGATTGCTTCAACCGAATAGATTTTTCTTTTTTTGATAGGTAAAATATGTATAAATTTGAGTGTCAAAACAGGTGACAGGTCCTTTGTACACTAGGAGTACACCGACTACTCAATACTAAAGCTATTCACAAAATCCACAAAAGAATGACCGAGAGATTGATCTGTTGCCGAACACCACATGAACAAAGTACGCAGAAGACAGTCTCTTAATTGGTCCAACGAGACCTCAATATTATCAAATATTCTTCCATTCCTCTCTTTCCAAATGGTCCACCAAACACCCGCCGGAATAGCACGCCAAAGAATATTCCTCCTACGGTTGTACAATGACCAACTCAAAAGCCTCCCTGAACAGAACTGAGCATTACCCATGAAATCCCAAAAAGCCCCAGAACGGTATACCATAAAGAACGAGCCACCGGACAATGCAGTAACAAGTGATTTACACTCTCCGTTGCCTTTACATATGTAGCACCGGTTCACATAAATCATCCCCCTTTTACGTAGGTTTTCTCCTATAAGAATCACCTCATGGTAGGCTTCCCAAGCAAAAAAAACAGCACAATTGGGAGCAATACTTCTCCATATTCCTTTCCAAGAGAAGGAATACCCATCTCTGCCCTAAATAGAAAGAAAGTAAGGTTTGACAGTAAATCTTTTGCTATTTGACGCTGCCCACCTCACCTTATCATTTCTACTACCGTCTATCTGATGCAAATATAACATAGTAAAGAAATTAGCACAAATCTCCATCTCCTAGTCTTGAAGATCCCTACGAAGTAAGGGGTTCCAAACCACTCTTCCATGGTCAATTTGGAGCACCGAACTAACATAACATTTTTTATCCACAGTCAGATTGTAGATTGTACAAAACAGGAAAAGCTCTCCCAAAGTTTTTCCTCCCCACACCATCTATCTATCGAAATAATCCTCAAGGGTGATAACCAGGCCGGTTCCCTTCCATCGATTTTCAACCGCAAAAGGATGTGATTTTTGTTTTTAACCGCCACAGGACATTTTTAAGGCAAAAAGATGAGCATACCCTTAATGAAATTCAATTAGCCACGCGCTGCATCGCAATTGTAAGTAGTTGCATCGCAATTCCTGCATCGGAAAACCAATTCTTGCATCGTAAATCCAATTTGTGCATTGCAAAAACCAATTTGAGCATCGGATTTTCTGCATCGTACATCCGATGCGCTTCTTCACAATTCTAATTCGATGAATCGCAATTCCAATTTGTGCATCGGAATACCAATGACCGATGAATAAGAGTAGCCTAAAGATTCAACTTCACTGTATTTCTCTGATCGCACCATAGTGAGGGGTGTGCACACAATTGATTCAACCCTTCCTCCTCTTCAGATATCATTACACAGATCGCGAGATCCACTCCTTTATTCAAATTCCCTGACTTCAAAGAACTCGAAGGTGTCTCTGCTTTTTCCTAGGCTTCTCCTATTCCAAAGTTTTTGTCAAGAGCTTCCTCCTCTTTACTCCACTTCTGCCCTAGCTCTCGTTTCCCTCCAATATCATTGCCACTGCTATCTCCATGCTGACCCGCCTCTTGATGCGAACTCATACTAAGGGAGCCTTCATTTTCTTCGACTACTTCGTCTTCCCTCATTTGTTGTTCTAGCCCTGAAGCCGTGTCTCAATTTGAGTCCTCAACATGGGCTGAATGTGAATCAAACTTGGATGGCAAAGGCCCATCTATACTGAATATTCATCCAAAAACATAAAAAAGTAAAGAATATTATCTAGTTTTAAAATTAATGTGTACGAAATTTTATTGTATCAGCCTATCAGGAACCTCCTCCATAGGCAAAGCCTAATAGAAAGATCTAGAAAGATTTATGCTTGGCAACTGTAATGGTTGTTTACTAATTCTAAGTCATTGCGCTACATCTATTTCGATGCTCTTTCTTTGATATCCCTACGTCGCTAGCAACGTACTCTTGGATTACCCTTTCGTATTCTTGCCTCCCCGGAAAGGACAGGAGTTGAGCGAAGAGCTTGTTATCTCATTGAAGATGATGGTGGGCATTTTAGGAACAATTTTACTTAAGTGGACTTTAACGGTTACAAAAAAAAAAAGAGGACTTTAACGGTTACTAAAGAGGTTGGAAATCTTGCAAAGTGGACTGGCCTGCAATTTATCCAATCCTTAAAGCTGAAATATTAGGGATTTTATGGTGCAATAGGAATCATTCTAGAAGGTGTGTGTGAGTGTGTGTGTGTGTGTGGGAGGGAGGGAGTCAGGGAGAGAGAGAGTGAGACAAGTAAGAATGTGTGTGTGTGTTTTGGTGAAGCTTAGGATTACAGTAACAAACAATAGAGGAAGGAGAGAGGGTGAAAGTGCCTACTGAGGTGTGGGAGACACGGCAAAGTTGTGGTCCTTGTGAGTGTGTGATGTATAGCACAATGTAGGCTCCCAAATGGATTCCAATTTTCGAGCAAAAGCCGTTCATGTTTCATAAATGATGTAAGGGGGTGTTTATAGTGAAAAGTAACCGTCTTAAAGGGTCTCATGTGCTAAAGCACGTTAGTGGTCATACATATGTTCTAGCACTAGCTGATTGGAGGCTAGAGGACGGAGCTCAGCCACGTGGTCCAATAGCGAATATGCATGTGGCCAAGCTAGGACCCTATAAGAGAACCACAGATGGTCCACCCCCAGGGGATATGCACCTATGTCACGAAATGTGAGGCTGCCACTGCACTGTACGTACTGCACATGGTCTGGCACTGTGCACGAGAGGAAAGCCTACTTGCTGGTCACCATTGCGAAAAGGTATTCCGCAGTTTCGGTCTTCTCCTTTCAGTAGCTAGTTCGTTCTCTCTCCCTTTCCGTTCCCCTTTGCGGTCCCGCGCATAAAGCCAACAAACTAAGCTCCGTCCTTACTATTGATTATTATACCCCTCTGTAAGGACTTAGTACAAACATTTCGCGAGTCTGCCAGCTATTATTTACGTGATGCCACCGAAGACAACAAATTGAAAGCAACCGATGAATGTTATGCAGGGCAAAGGTGCAAAAAGAAAGGTGCAAATAATGATCCCCCGTGGGGATAGTTGGGCAGGCTGCAAGGCGCACAACTCTTTTGCGCATGATGGGCCGCTTATCCTTACTGCGATCAAAGTGCATCAGATCATGGTGAACAAAACAAGATTGCTGGCCATATTGGCAAAGTTGGAGACAGCAGGGAAGGATGCAGAAGACGTGCACGATAAGGAGAGATGGCTAACACACGCCTACTGCAATCGATCTTCCGTTTCCATGGCGAGTTGTCTCTGCTCTCCGACAAACTTGCGAATAGGCCTCCTCTAGGCTTTTTGAAGGTGAAGTGGCCAACACACGGCGACTGACCTGATCTAGATTGTGATCAAGATCCGCAAGATATATATAAACCAGTTCCTCAGCCGTAGGCCTTCTTTGTTTTTCAATATCAGTGGGACATATATCATTAGGCCTTCGATAATCAAGCTCCAAGAATCTGGAATGTGATTCATTGTAATATTCTGTAAGAGAGCGACCAGCTTGGCGTGATTGAAAAGATTTCTTCATCAATTCATAGACTTGAGAAGAGTTAGAGACATTGAGATAACTCTTCTAGACTGCATCCCACCGGATGTTTGGCTGTTCCACATTGCACAAAATGTGACATCAGTTTATTACTCATGGATTAATGAGCCAAGACTTAACCTGACCTCACATTCGTCGAAGCCTGGGTCATCTTCTTCAGGGTGTGGCCTTCTTCCCTGTGATGTATCTTATTTTTTTCTTTCCAGCAATATGCATCTCCAGAATCTGAGACCAGACATGGTAATTTCCACCATTCAAATTAATAGAAATTGCTGGAATGGACAATTCATGAATGGTGACCGTAGTGGAATCAAAGAGAGGATGGAAAAAAACAGTGGTTTTAGGGATTTAGTCAGAAAAAAAAAGGAGGGGGACAGTAGTGGATATCTTACCTACACCTCTGATACCAAATTGAATAAGTTGGGTGATTAAGTTAATTTCATAATTCTCAAGAATAGAAGTACAAGATACAAGTTACTATTTTTGGTTAGTCAACTAAACAATCAGTACAATCAATTAATCATATGCTGATTTTACGCCAATTCTTGTGGATCGCATGCCTTAATTGAATGTGGATCTAAATAAACCTTGTATCACCTAGAGTGAGGATCTTGTAGACCATCTTGCATCAGTGAGTGTCTTGCATTAATAGCCAAAAATGGTTCAATTTGCTTAATATAGTCTTGAGCATTACTTTCCTCTATTTTTTAATGCACACACACAGCCACCACACCGCTCAACACCCCATCCTCCTAACTTGTCGCACGCCCTTGAGTGATCCACAAACTTAGTTATCACATGGGTCAACTTCAAACTCACATCCAATTGCAAGTGCCCACCGCGAAGCAATAGGCAGAATGGAAGAATATTTGGGAACACAGGTCTCTAGGTTGATCCCTGCTTCAGTACATTGTTGATTGAGGTGTCTTTGTATGTATGTGTATCTGTGTGTGTGTGTGTGTATGTATGGTCTCCTATATTTTACTTAAGCATGAAGTACTTATTAGACTCTTTAGAAGCATCTCTGTTATGCTTTTCATTTATATGATTACAATATTTAATCTATATCCAAAATTCTTTGATGCTTACAAGAATAATGTATGATTCTCTCATGTAATTTTGAAATACATATTTTCATCTAAATTTCATTACTCTCTTAGCGAGGATATCAAGTTTACAGTGGAGGAGCTTTCAGAAATAAAGAGAGTTTCAACTGGACATCTTCGCCTCATGGGTTTCAAGCCATTAAGTTGCTTAAAGGATTATCACAACTTGAGGCCATCAACATTTGTTTTTCCTAGTGATGAGGTTGTTTCATATCTAACTTACCATGATTATTTTTCTAATACCAATTTGACCCTTCTGTACCACTTAAACTTTTGACATTACATTATTTGAACATCTCTAGCTCACTCCTTATCATCAATCTAAACTGCTACAAGCTAAAGTAAGAACTGATGTTAGGATCCACTTATGAATACTTAGGCAGCCGATATGTTGCATAACGATCATCTTTTAAAACTATGCCTCTTATGTCGTACTCTCTTTATTCCAATTGTAAGTGTTACCCTTGTAAAAGTAGATTAAGGAAAAATAAGATATCTATAAGATTACCGTCCTAAGACAAGTGACTAAATAGAAATATTTCATGCATTTGAAAACATATGATGGGAATGTATTGGAGAATTAGTAAGAAATACCCATGCTGGGACAAACTAGAGAGGAAAGAGTGAAACTCATTGGCATGGAAAGGAGTAAATACATGAAGAATGACATCAGCATTTGAAGGTTTAGACAAGTTCGAAGTTGTTGTTTGGATATGAGTGAATCCAATGCATTGATGTATACACATACATACTCACTAGAGACATCGGTTAATGTAATAGAGGAGGCAAGTCATGGCTCTCATCTGTGTCCCTCCTACATATGAGAAGTTCTAGAATCATAGTTATTAAAGGCGGAAGGCAAGTGGCGGACGAGAGGTCCATTTTCAAGGGGAAAGGCAAGGCAAGAGGCGGGTGACCGAAAGGGAACAAGGCGAGAAATTAAGAAAAAATAGTACATATATATATATATATATATATATATATATATATATATATATAGATTAATTTTATTGTAACATAATCCAAAGCATTTATAAATGAAAATAATATATGAAATTAAGTTAAAATTCACATATAATAACAAGAAGGCAACATCCAAAAAAACTTGCTCAACATCCGAACCTACAATTTAATAGCAAAAGATGAAATTACAAATTAAGTAAACCTTCTAATAAAGTCACAAAACAAGTAGCATCTAGCAACACATTAAACATCCTCACTCAAGACCCGAATCAAACCCACCATCATCCACTACATCATGGCCGGGGTTAATAGGCTCATGTTAAAAGTTAAAACCCTAAAAAGGTAAAAAGTACGTCATATTTTAAGGGTTTTTCTAGAATGTACGCCTTTTCTCGCCTCGTCAAAAGGCGAGAAAGGCAATCTCCCAGCCTCGCTTATCCTCGCCTCACCTTTACATACAAGGGGCGTAACCCCCTCGCTTATCCTCGCCTCACCTTTACATACAAGGGGCGTAACCCCCTCGCCTCTCCTCTTGCCTCAGGCGAAGAGGCGCTCGCCTTTCGTAACTATGTCTAGAATGCAATTTTATTCTCATCACATATTCTCAATTAGTTTTTTAATTTTAATGCAGGAAGTGGTTGGAAGTACCTGTGCTTTCATTGCTCTCCACAGGTCCATGTTACACCTTGAACGGTTAGTTTATGAAATTACAATCCGAGTTTTGTCTGTCACCCATTATTATTAAACTTTGCAGTTGTATTTTGCTATTCTAAATAGCTCGTATAACTGTTCGTATTGCTGATAGGAATCTTTGCTCCTATCACCCTCTTGGGCCCTCCAAACCAAATCTGATTCAATTCAATTGAACTTAGGCTTTTGCCTCAATTACTTTGGGTTATTATAAAAAATCCTTTATCACAATTCTGTTTGGTCCAAAAGCACAAATTCTGTTAAACCACAGTCGGTCATGTATTTTTTATTATTACTATCGATGCAAGTTTTGATCTATCCTACCATTGTTGTATTGGTTCTATTCCTCTGAATAACTGCTGCACTTACGGGTCTATGTTGCATGCATCCAAACCATCTCAACCCGATTTCTGTCATTGTATCCACTATTGGGCTAGTTTTGGCCTCTCCATTTATGCTTGTTTCGAATTTTGTATTTATAGGTTTACCATATATCCATCTAAATGCTTGTAAATATATTTATCAATTTAAAACAAAGAAGAAAGTCTACAGATGATGATTTCTTAAGAGCTCTTATCACATTTTAAGAGCGAGCCTTGATCTGTGACTTCGATGTAATGAGTTCACACCTCGAAACCGTCTCTCTGTTGCCTTCACTAACCTGTTTATGTGTCACCCATTCTTTTTCTGGTTTGTTTAGTTTTGTTGTATTAATGCGTTTTTATCTCTTCAAGTAATTGGGAGAAAGCCGGAGTTCACTTGATTGTGTTTATCCCTCATACTGACTTGTCATACACACTACTTGCTGACATGAATGCTTGATATTTATCTGTTTTGACCAGTTGAGTTGTTTACTGTTTCATTATCTGTACCATGTTGCATTTGTGTTTCTGATGGAAACTGTGACGGATCCTTATTTCTTACTTCAGCAAGACACTCTTTATGTAGTTGTTTTAGGATCAGATTGGAAGAGTACTGATGTAAGTTGTAAATTGCTGGCGCTCGAGGGTTTTTACTGCTTTTGTGCAAATTCAGTTTTGCAGTTGCATTTTACGGGAGTTCAACTCATCCTCAGTTGGTTGCTTTAGTGGCACAAGTAAGATATGATTTGCTGCTAAACCAAATTTTATGCCATACTACTTCATTGCAATAGAAAATTTTTTCTTGGACATCAACGGTAATCTTAAATTATGCTAGAGCACATGCTTGACATATATATCATGTCTACATCTTCCTTTGTTTCTGTTTTTGCAAGTAAATTATACTCCTTCCGTTTTCAAATAATTGTCCTCTTCTTTTTTGTCCGTTACAAAATATTTTTCATCTTTCAGAACTTTCCCTTTTAGGAAAACACTTTTACCACTTTACCCTTACTTTTTCTATCTACTTAATTATGACCACTTCACCCAAATATATAGCTTAGGTAAATCCAGCAAGTTTATCCCAAGTCTTTTATCTATGTTTTGGAACCTTTTGTTTCCATTGACTAGAAATTGGGGGTTAATGGTTAAGTGACGCATATCGGTGCCTTACATGATTATAAGAGGCAGGTGGTACTATTGGATACAGTGAGATGGAATAGCTGATTGTGCAGTCAGTTGCAGCACCAATCCCACTTTACGCTTTGAAGTGAAGTACCATATTGAGATAAAACAGAAAAAAGGATAATGATGCACCTCTATTCCGCAATGCAAGAGAGGGCCCTATCGATGATATCAAGATCTTGCTATATTGACCCTCGGATTGTGATATCCTATGTTGAGAAAAAAATTCGAGTGGGGTTTCCTAGATGCAACCTTCTGAAATGTCGTGATCAACTAGTAAAATCAGGAGAATTCTTGATATTACCTAGTAAGCCCTCTCTTTGTAGTATTACCCTTAACAATTGAGGGAATATGATTGAATGATCTTCTGGATAATTAGCTTGATTCACACGTTTTCATCATAATTGGTACATTTTTGCTCAAGTAACTGCCTTTTAGCTTTGTGGGCTTCCTGCGGAGTTGCTATGTTGGATTAATGGAGGGAACGAACAACTGTCTTGGGGTGGTTAAATTTGCTGCATAATTCTCTTCCTTTATCTTTCATTCCTGTTTATTTTCTTTCACTTGCTTCTTTATTGGGCTACTTTTCCAATTTATATATTTATCTTTCTCTGATCAGTTAATTTTCCTTCTTGCTCAACTAATTTTTGTAATGATAACTGTTGTTTGTTCTCCTTCTCAATTCTTACTATATATTCATTAAGTGCAGGGTGAAATAATCAAAGCTGGGGGTCAGGTTGAGCCACCAGGAATGCACATGATTTATCTTCCATATTCTGATGACGTTAGACTCATTGAAGAGGCAAGCACGAACCTTAGGTCCCATGTGGACACAGTTTTCCGTTCTTTGTTCTCTGGTTTGGGAGTTCATTTTGCAACTCTTATGATGATTGTGTTTATTACCGAGTATGACATTGCTTATGATATTTTTAACACAACTACCGAGGTTCTGTTATATCTTAGAGGAAGTGTTATTTCATAATATGAAAGCAGAAACATGCTTGTAAATGCTATCTTAATAGGGCGTTAAGCTGTGTTTTGCATGTTCCCTTAATGTTTGGCTTTAAAATTTTCATTGGCGTCTTGCAGCTTCATTCTGACACGAATGCCCTGATGCCTCGAGCAACTGATGACCAAATAAAGGCAACCGCTGCATTGATGAAACGACTAGACTTGAAAGAATTTTCTGTGTGCCAATTTGCCAATCCTGGTATCCTTCATGTTCTATAAATGATGCCATGTAACTCATGTAAATGTTACTGGCCCTATTTCCCGTTCACCATCAACTTGGGGACATACATGCAAATATTGGTTCTTTCTAGAAAGCATCATTTTCTCGGGGTGCAAACACGATAAATCCTGAAACCAAAGTTCTACTATAATATGTACTTCATTATTGAATTGTGAACATAATTTCTGCTGTACAATTTTCACCGCTGCCTAAAGTTATTTTGCTTATTTACATGTTTTTTTTCGTTTGAGTATTCGTGAACGCATGCATTGGTAGTAAATTTATTTATTTTTATTTAGAATACTCTCTGAAATTTTATTATCTGCCGTCTTTTTCTTGTAATGAAAAAGTGGATAAAACACTACCTCATTGTAATTTGAAACATATTTGTCGATGTATCATCCCATATCTGAAAAAAATGTTAAAATACAAACAGTCATATCCTATATGTATCTTCTGAGTGCATGTTACGTGCTTCATATTAATGTGTTGTTTAGAATATTTATCCTTAAATTTTAGTTATCCTCTGCTTAGTTATTTAGAGTAAAGTAGTTACATAGGAATGGGTTTAACTTGGCTACTATATTGTATGGAAGTTGAGGTGGTGGATCAATATCGTATACTATATATATTTGTTGTTTATGTAACAAGATATGAGAAGATTATTATTTGCAATTTAGACTTTTGTTAATGGAGGTCTCGGTTCCCCTCAAAGTGAACCACCAAAAGAGGATTTCGTGGACTCGCCTTGATATGAATCCACTCTTTGATGCGGGTACATATCAGTACATATTTGATGCTGTATGGCACCCTTCTTGAAGTATAAGCTTTACAGCTATTGACCATGGTTATTTTGTTTTATGAATGACAGTAAGTCTTTTAAAAGTCTTATATTACTTGTATCTATTTTTCTTGGATATTTTATTGGCATATTGACAGGAAGGCCTTCTTGCAGCTTTGCAGAGTCACTATGCAGTAGTCCAGGCTCTAGCATTGGATGAAGATGAGATGCCTGAAATTAAAGATGAAACTGTTCCAGATGAGGAAGGAATGGCTAGGTACAAGGACTCTTACAGTTTCGACTGTTCTAAACACTATTGACTATGTATCTTTTGTTCCATTTCCATCTCCAGATGTTGAATTTATATGTTTGAATGGTTGTTGCATTGACAGGCCCGGAGTTGTCAAAGCATTGGAAGAATTCAAGCTTTCTGTTTATGGGGAGAACTATGATGAGCAGAATGAATCCACTTCTCATGGAAAAGTAAGTGACGCCTCAAGAAAACGGAAAGCAATACCTGAAAATGCAGTTAAGGAGAGTGCAAACTATGACTGGGCCGATCTTGCAGATGGTGGAAAGGTAACATTGATGATATGTTTTTGAGTTTAAGCTCTTCAATAATTTAAAAGGGAGAAATAGGCTGTATGTGTACTGAGAAAAAGAGAGGCTGATTTTAGGAATTGCAACAGTAGTAGTTGCAATAACAGTAACATATAATAGTAATAATACATGTATGCTAACCTGTCATCTCTCACAGTTAACCGTACGACTTTGGTTTAGTTTAGCTTTACACTGTTGAATTCTCTGCCAATCCAGAAAACACTAGTGTGTAATGTGTAACCAATGAGCTCTAGCTCAACTGGTATCGCTCACTTCTCCTAAAGGGGAACTCAATGGTTCAAGTCTCACTAGGAAACCCTCGAAACCCTCGTACATTACTTCCTCTCCACATAAAGGTCGGGTGTTCAAGCTTCAACAAAGGGTGCCGTTGTTGTTCAAATCAAAGGCACCATTTATTCTAGCCACACCAAATGCACCATAATTTTAGGCTTTCAAGGCATTAAATAATTTTATTTTTTTTAAAAGGTTGAAGTAAGGCCTGTCATTGAGGTGAATTTTCTTGCCAAATTATAATTATATAATTTTAGGTTTACAATTTCAAAGTGAGTTTGAAATATGTGGAACTGATATCTGTTTTTTGCTTTTTGACATTCTGCTAACGTAATTGAGGAATTTGTTGCTAGAAATACAGCCAAAATATTGTCTGACTTTCACAAATATAAACCCTAATTCAGTTTGATTTAATTTATTTTTTTCATTTGATCTATTTTGCAGTTAAAGAATTTAACTGTGATGGAGCTGAAGTTGTACCTGACAGCTCATAAACTTCCTGTTGCTGGGAAAAAGGAAGCTTTAATTAGTAGGATCTTAACTCACATGGGAAAATGAATACACAGGACTGCAATAATGTATGCACTAAATTTGTAGAGAGTAGTCTCGCCAGCGGCTCGCTAGGCTTGGAGCAACGGCGTTTTACTTCCGTTTAGTTTTTAGTTTTTTTTTTTTGTAAATTTTGGGCCTCGGCCCTCCCTTGTACCAAAAATAATAGGGTGATAACCGGGTGGTTCCTTTCTATCAATTTCCAACTGCTACAGTATGTTGTTTTTATTTTTAACCTATCAAGTTCACTTTTTGGGGTAAAATGACAAAGATACCCCAAATAAAATTGGATTATGCGTGTTGCATCGTAATTCCATCTAAGTCTTCTTTCTCCTTTGCCTCTGCCTTGGTTCTGTGCAGTTATCTTTCAAGCCCCCGTTGGATCTGTTTTAGCAGAGAGTGAATTCTTTACACTTCTTGACTTTTTCTCCCTTTTTCTGATTCCAATTTGTGTCCCTTTTCAGTCACCTCTTTTGTGTCAATTCCACATTAATCCTTGGGCATTGAAATGCAAATCTATTTATTTCATTAAGGCTATATTAGAAAACCTCAATTCTATAGCTTAGAATTTGAATTGGAGTCTCCAAAACCAATTTTGTCGTTTGATGACACATTTAAAATTTAGAATTGGAATTGAATTGGAATTCCAAATGCCTCAATTCCATAAAATTCATTTTATACTAAATTCTAAAAATTCAAAATCTAAATTTTGGTCCATTATTAGACACAATAACTCCTCACCTTCCTCTTACCACCAGCCCCACAACCACCACAACTCCCAACCATTGCCACTAGCCACCATTGACCTCCGCTGTAACACTTGAATATTTTAAATGTGTTATTAAAAAACATTGCATGTTTAAATTCAAATTGTCGTGCTTATTGTGCTTTAGTACTTAATCGACATGTTGTTGAGACCCTATGACCTATTGATTTGGGTTTGGTCTGTTTTTTGGTAGAAACTTGGTCATTTTAGAAGTTTTGTGAATCAGGGGGTAACGCGGTCGTGTCCCCTTGGACTAAGCGATTGCGTCTCAAGCATGTAAATTAAGAGTGAGCTTGAGAGATGAGCAATCGTGTTGAGCATGAGAAGGAGACTGATCATTGTCGTACACGCTCGCGTCGAGTGGTTTAGGGGACCGCGTCCCCTTGATTTTCAGTAAACCCATTTCAATGATTTACCCAGTAGTTAAACAGTATATATTGGATGTTAACCTAGTCTTCCATTAGAAACAAGATTTCTCAAAAACAAAACATACACTAGCACACCTATTGAAGGTGAGATTGGGAGCTTGGGGTTGTCTTTGCTTGGAGCTTGATGTTGAAGCTCAATCCTTCTTTGTTTGACTTGGGGTCTTTATTGGTCTTGTTCCTCTTGGCGAGAGCTTCATCTTAACCCATTTTTCTCTTGCATGCAACTACTTTTGTGAGTCTTCATTTTTGAGGTAAGAGATTACTTGCTTATGTATGTTCATTAAATCATATTATATTGTATCTATTGAAGGATGAAATCCATGATAAATCCTTGTTTGCATGTTATGTAAAATCCTACTTGTGTGGCACTTGTTGAATACTTGGTTGATTAAATCTATATTAAAAACTATGCATGCAAGTTATGTGGACTCCATTTGCTTATTACTTGGTTGAATATGGGGTGAACTTATTGAAATAATATTATGAATATTTGTGACTTGCTAAAAGTGTCTTGAATTATATGATCATGTGAACAATATTGCTAGTTGGAATTTGTTATTTATTTTGGAGAAGCAATGAGTTTACTTTATAACTCATTGACTCTCTTCGTATGTAAATTTCATAATTGTACGATAACATGAGCATGAACAATTAATACTCAATAATGCCTCGTATGTTAACAACATCGGCAATCAGTATTTATGAATGTCTCGTATGTTTATAACATCATCAATCGATAATTGTGAATGCCCCGTATGTTGATAACATCGACAATCGGTAATTGTGAATGCCCCGTATGTTGATAACATCGACAATCGGTAATTGAACCCCACGGGAGAGTTCATATAAACATCATCAATGTGAACATCTTTGGGAACAACAATTACATGTGCATGAGAATAATCAAATATATGGAGAGTTGGGGGTACCTCTAACTTAGTCGCGGGGTGAAGTGCTATGCTAGTTAGCTGTGGCACCTTAACTCAACCTAGAACCCCCCACAATGGCCACGTGGGGTGAATTTCCCCAGTAACATCTGAGTATCACGACTTGTCTAGGGTTGTAGGGACCTAACCTTATGATGACTCGTGTCGGCTGTGTAAACTGTCTAGAGAATAAACAGTACAAAAAGTGATCAAGATAAATAAGCTTCAACAACAATAGTGGGGGTGATAAAGTTGGAAGTGGTTTGATCGGAGATGTATCTCGATCTCGTATACTTTCATGTGTTTAACTCCACCTCTTATGTGTTACTTGGTATTAAGTTGTGCAATATGTTATGAACTAACCTAATTGTCATCATGACAAGATTTATGCTGCATACACGCATAACATGCATAAGTATAGTATACCAATATGCCTTGATGTGTTTCGACTCATCCTTTCCAAAAAAAATTCCTTAGATTGAGGGTTAGTTCGTGTGAAGAGAAAAGTCCTTTGGAGTGCTAGAAGCATCCTTCTTTTGGGTAGTACTTCTTGTGATGATTTTGTGGTATGGTTTTGTTGAGGGAGTTGTCTTCTCTTGATTTTAGTTTGTAATCCTTCCGCTAGTAAACTCTTAGTAGTACTTTTGTAAACTTTTGGTGGTCCTTTGAGACTGTTTGACTTATGTCAGTTTTAGTTGGAGTTCTTTCCATCTTTTATTTTCTATTGGGTCTAGATTATGTTATATCAGGTTAGGCTCACGCTTGAGTTAGGTCCCACGTCGGGAAGGATTTGGGGTGTGACATCCGACACCAATCACCCGGCCATCGCCACCGCCACTAGCCCGTTCTGTCCACCGTCGGCCTTCGCCTCCAGCCACCTCCGTCTGCCACTGTTTGCCACCTCCAACCACCTCTATATGCTATTTATTATTAAAAATATAAAATTCTTATAATTTTGTTGTCAGCAAGATTTTAACCTTTATCATTCATAAAAGACAACAACCACTGCCACTAAGAAAAACTAGATTTCTAATATATTAATGCAATTTTATTTTAACTATAATGTAGAATTACAATTAAATTACACACATTATCCAAACAATGGAATTGCTATGATTTTGAAAGTAAATTTCACGTTATTTAAATTCTATGAAATTTGAATATTTATTGAAACCAAAATTAATGCATCCAAATGGATTCTAAATTTCGTTCGCTCAATTAAGTATCTATTTAGGCCTTGGCAAGGTAAAGTTATGCTAATGGAAATCAAACCTCTAGTAGAACCAATGGCGTACCTAATATCGTCATCTCACCATACATTATCGACGGTAATTCAGCCAACCTTTTCTTAATAATGGTGATATACGATATAAATTAAGGTAAGATAGTAACATAAAATAAAATATATCTGCAGAAATTTTTACCGATAGGAATGTTAATAGTAGAACGATCGTGTTAATAACGTGTTATAAAATAACCACAAAACTTATGACAAAAGTGTATCAGAGAGAAAGGGAGAGAAAGCCTTTGCATAAGCTGAAGCATGTATATTGAATAACCTTACATTGCTCGGTATTTATAGCCTAGGCCAAGCAATGGAAGCAAGTTGCCTGCCAATCTTGACAACCTAACCTATTCTTACAATGCTAGGCTACATAGTCTAATACTAGCCAACCTAGTCTAAGGCCTAGTTCAATAATTTAAAACACTCCTTTTTTTTTTTTTTTTTTTGTCCGTTCTAAAATAATTGTCTTCTTTCAAAACTTTCATTTTTAGGAAAACACTTTTACCATTTTACCTTTACTTTTTCTACATACTTTAATTATGACCACATGTTCAAGAGTATTAAAGGAAACTACACATTATACTAATAATTATAATAGAATCAATTACTTTTTCTTATTCGTCAAGCATCCCAAGGAAAATGGGGCTAACGGAGGGCTAACAGAACTGACAGATAATGAAATTGCAAGGCTTGTGAGTTAGAAGATTTTGGTAGCAAATGTTAGAAAAACAGGGGGCCCTGAGCAAAATGAGAAAGATTTTGTCAACACGTTAATGAATATTTACGTTAATTGCTTAGGTGTCCTTGTTCCAAGTCGTGCATCAGTCCCCTCCCTCTTTTCAAACTTAGCTTCCAAAGTCTCTTTGTTCCTAAACTTTATAATTTAATCCTAAATCAACTTAAAATTTTAATTAACTTCATTTTTAATGCAAAATGTTACTGTGATCAAAATTGACACGTGTAAGGGTAAAAATGATACATTTAAGGGCAAAAATAACACTTTTTAAGAAAAAAAAATGTAATAATTTTCATTAAAATGCAAGATAATATTTTCTAGGGCCAAAAGTGACATAATATTAAAAAGTAAAACATTTCATACTAAAAATGACATTTACAAGGCCAACGATTATGGTTTGATTTATAATATGCAAAGTAACACTTCTAGGAAAAAGATTCCACATTTTATGTTAAAAACGATATTTTTAATTCTATAAAGTGACAATTTCATTGTTTCGTGTAAAAAGTGGCTTTTCATTTATAATGTAAAGTGACTATTTTCAAAACAAGTGTAACACATTTAAAGCAAAAAAGTAATACATTTAAGTCCAAAAAGTGACAATTTTAAAGGAAAAAAGTGATAATTTTCATTAAAAATATAAAGTAACACTTCTAATGCCAAAAGAGGCACATTTATAACGTTTAAAAGTGACTTTTAATACTAAAAAGTAACTCTCTACATTTATAAACGTGAGGAATGATATTGAGGGGTTTCGTTGAGATTTACGAATCTTCTCAATTAGCATGGATAAATTCGTCTTACGAATTAAAATTCATAACATCATTTTACAAGAGGCATACTCTATTTATAATCAAGTCATTGTATTTTCTTAATTCATTTACTGGGTCACGGGTCAAAAAATACAAAAAAATTAGGGTCGATGGGAGTGTTATTTTGCTTAGAAAATGCCAAAGGTAGCTGATATTGTTTGCTTAGGGGTAACAATTGGATGTTAATGGATAATTTTAGATTAAACTATTATCCATCAGCATAATGAATAATAATCTAATCCAAATTTATCCATTAACACCCAATTATCACCACTAGTTCTGCTACACCAATTTTTTGCTTCTGCACATTTTCGCTTTCTCAGCCCAACCACTTACAACTCCTATCTTTTAGAATGTATAGGCTGAAAAAGCCTTTCCCCTTTTGTTTTGTACTCACTCTATTCCACCAAAGGATCCGTGTTTGAAAATTTTAATTATTAACTAATATATAAATAGAATAATGTTTGAATATAATCAATATGTTAATATCAAATATGGAGGGTAAAGTTAAAACGTTATAAAGATGATAAACATAATTTTTTTAAAGTATTCTTAAAGTGATACATCCTAAAATAGAATGATGAACTCTTCACCCGGAACGGATAGAGTAAGAGTAAATCCCAAAAACAAAACGACCCACACTTAAAGTAGAATCATACCTGTCCCAAACTAGCCCTACGGACAAATATGTAAATCTGTACCATCAATCATCTTAAATACATGGCAGTTGTTACATTTACAAATGTCTTTTTTACAGAATATTTGTGATCAAATAGAATCTATCAACTAAATACTTTAAAGAACCAAAAGGGGGGAAATCGGAATCTTTTTAAATAACCCCCCCAGTTTAAATTAAAATCTTACAAAACCTATATGGACTTGATACTCATGACAAGAACTTGACAATAAGCAAAATGAAGGACAATCGTTACTTTTGATGCCTAGATACAAAGCTCCCAGAATATGCTACAACAGCTGCGGTGGGTAAAATGATTTCAACAGCAACGGTGAAGAGGCGGTAAGCGGGTAAGCTGTTTTACCTTTTTCCAGGATGCATCTCAGATTGCAAATATCACCAATGGAAGACTTCTGCATAAGATGGAAAGATAAATCAGTACCAATAGAACAGCTACAGGTGTTCTAAAACTGAATATGAAGGTAAGGGGGATTTTTTGAAGGGAATAGCATCAGGAATCTTGATCAACGAATGATTTATAAAGAAAGCATGCCAAAGCAAACTCAGAAAAAGCAGATACATACTGATATGAACAGAAAAAGTGCAAAAGCTAAACTGAAGGGTAAGAGAGTATATCCACATTATTTGAAACGGAGTTAAGCTAACACAAAGTTACTTCCGCAGAAACTTGGCCAGTGAGAGCTTATTATCTATCTTCCTAGGCCACGTCAGGAAGGACTGGCATAAGGATCAACCAGAGGGACTTCCTCCACTAGATTCAAATGTTATTAAGACTCTGGACTAAGCATAGCCAGGGTATAAGCTCTACATGTTAAAGAATACATGCAACTCATCAAAAAGTTCCTCTCTGCCTAGAGACATTTCCCAACAACACATTTATGTCACAACTATCAAGCTTTTGAAGCCTCTTGAACTAGGAAGTCAAAACCAATCTTGACAGAAACCTACAAGTGAGGCTAGGAACCAGACCCATGCCTGATTAGAACTGCACTTGCTGAGATAACTCAGCATCAATAGAAAGAAAGCATAAAAGTTCTAAAAACACAGAAAAGCATCAAACCACACAATTTACTAAGCAGCACACACTATTAGCTAAATTCCAAACATTCCTCTCCAGAAACTTTCTCATCTTACAGTTAAGCCCTGTTAATTTTCTGAGTCTCTTGACAATCATGTAAATGATTTCTGAGAAATGAACATTTATGTCACCTAACAGTAAAACTTGCTTACGCGCATTATTAAATGTGTTATAGAAAGAGAAAATTAAGTTTCAGATATACTTGTTCAGATAGGAAGGACACGAGATGAAATTTAAAAAAGAAATATTCTTGAGCAAACAGACACCTATTATATCTTCAAACAAATACAAAAAAAATCTATTGCAAGTACAGCAAGCAAAAAGAAACAAGAACGTATTATCAAGCCCAGGAGATCATGTAACCTCTTTCACTCTCCTCTCCAGTCTATCAATTCACTGCGTGGTGCGTACACCTTTGCCACTCGTTCCTCGGCTTCAATATCGTTGACTACACCCCGGCATCTTGGGAAGCCACAGTAACAAGCAAGTTGTTCATCAATCGAAAAGAATCTACAATGCGAAAAGACAAGAGTCAGTCTACAGAGACACGGAACAGAGATGCCAGGTACGGCCTAGAAGAAAACCTGTAATCATATGTCAGCTCTTCCCATTGTTTGATATCCCTTTTCGCAAAAATAATTATGTGCTCGTCACCGTTGACACTGATAACTCTTGAATAGCAATTTGGCTGCAGAAAATTGAAGAAACTTGGTGAAATTTGAGGATGAAATACTACTAGATGCCTGTTACAAAATTTGGTTAAAGTGTCACGAGCAGATGCTGTCTGCAAGACACTTCTGTAAACAGGTATGAAGTAATTAGCAAATACTCCTCTGTTCTGTTGAAAGAGTCCTACTTTCTATTTTTGTGGGTTACACAAAATTCACCTTGTTTCAAGAACTACTTACAAATCCAATTTCATCCTTAATATATTAAACTTAAAATTAGCAAAATAAGTTTAATCCATTAAACTAAGGGCATATGTGAAATGCATTTAACTTTCAAACATACTACTTGAGCTGAATAGACTGAGTACCAGATATCCCATTCTTTCTCTCATGTTGAACAAAAGTTCGACGAAAATGGGACATATAAGCGGCAACACGGAAGCTTGAATGTTAAAAACCACAATTTCACATCCCGTTCTTCCCCTTTGTGAATAAGACACAAACTAACATTTTTTACTTGAAATAAAATTGATGATCTGATCTAGATGAGGTTGACCCTAAAAGGTACACCTGAAAATACTTGGATTACTAGGAAAATTATCTACCTAAACCAGGATTATATATTTCCAAAGGAAGAATAGAGCAAGAAAGCTAGAAGGAGATGAAACATACCTCACATGAATGATTTATCAAATGTGCAATACTTCCTGCCCTCGTGGCATCAATGACACGTTCATCGTCAATTCGGAACATATATGTCCCAGCACCCTGCATATAAAAATAAATCAAACAAGCTTCAGACAAAGAGTTTCTCCTTCAGCAATCAACAACCCCCACCCCCAGTGCAAAAACTACAAAACTATCTGGCTAAAGCATAGACACCATCTTTCATCTCTGGCATATATAAATTCACAAACTACAAGGACGATATAGAATAAGCAGGGAAACTTAAGGGATGGAAAGGAGCATGATTTAACCATTTGATCTTCAGTTTCCCAGTAAGAGAGATGTATTCTAGCAAATATTCAGAGGAATACAAAGTAATAAAGAGGATCCCCCAGAATGTCAAAAGAAGGTGGGTGAATGATCCAACCAAAACATCTTTCAGAAACTCGAATCTCTACTGTATCATCTTCTTGTACATACAGAAGCATACCCACACTCTACAGTCAGATTCTCATAGTGGAACGGACAGTGTCACAGTGAAACAAGAATGTTTGATGCAAAAGCATTCATTCACTTCAGGGTGTACATGAACTCCAACTTTAAGAGCCATTGCTCCATCCTAATGGTACTTGAATTTGTACTCTCAAAAATCAAATCATAACTCGAAAAGAAACATAACTACAGCCACAATTCACCCCTTCCAATGCAAGATCATCATATAAGTTCATGTGAGTTTAGGTCTACCTCTATTATTGTGGATGATACCAACATTATGACTTTTTTTCAAGTGTATTATATACCACCAGTGTCAAAACCGGTGATGCGTCCCTTGTACACTAGGGTGTTGTTTGGTAGTCAGGATTAATAAGTCAAGTTGTCTGATGTTTGGTACACAATAGGTGGTCTAGACTAATAACACGAGTTACCCAGATAAAGTCATTATCCTCTCAATATTAATACCAAAGAAGAGAGTGGTAATATTAGTGCCCTCACCAAAAAAAAAAAAAAATTGGGACTAACATATTTTTTCAAAACTACCCCCGATATATAAGAGCGGATTAATAGCGAAGGCACTAATAGTACTAGGATTAAGAATACTGCTTATCCCGGCCATAGTTACGAAAGGCGAGCGCCTCTTCGCCTGAGGCGAGGTGGTTACGTCCCTTGCATGTAAAGGCGAGGCAAGGATACAGAAGCAAGGCTATGCGATCGCCTTTCTCGCCTTTTGACGAGGCGAGAGGCAAGCAAAGGCGTACATTCTAAAAAAACCCTTAAAATATGACATACTTTTTACCTTTTTAGGGTTTTAACTTTTAACATGAGCCTATTAACCCCGGTCATGATGTAGTGGATGATGATGGGTTTGATTTGGGTCTTGAGTGAGGATGTTTAATGTGTTGCTAGTTCATAGTTAAAAAAAGCACGCGCTTCTTGCGCCTGAGGCGCAATGCGCAAGAAGTCGAGGTTTCGTCGACTGATTTCGTGGATTCAAGGCGGTGAGAAGACTTCGTCGAAGACGAAGACGACAAGTGACGACTCACGACTCCTTCCAGTTTCTTCTGTTCGACTTCAGACTTCTTCTGTTCGACTTCTTCTGTTCCTCTTCTTCAATTTCTTCTGTTCGACTTCAATTTCTTTTTCTTCTGTTCGAACTGTATTGTGATGTTAGTATGTTATAGTGTTAGTGTGTTACTGTTTAACAGTCTAAGTGTTTAATAATTTATGAATTTAATAATTTAACAATTTATTTTGAGTTTTTCACTTTTACAGTTCACTTTTATAGTGTTAGTGTGTTACTTTTTAATTATTACATTTGTGTTATTAATATTATATTACTACGTTGTTAACTTAGTTTCATCACTCATGATATGTTTTATTGAGATTTGTTAAGTTATATTTATATATATTAATTTTTCCGTAATATTTGTTATGTGAGCGCCTTTTTCGCTTTTTTTGCGCCTCGCTTCTCACCTCAAATTTTGACCTCTCGCCCGCCTCTCGCCTTCCGCATTTTTCAACTATGTGCTAGTTGCTACTTGTTTCGTGACTTTATTAGAAGTTTTACTTAATTTGTAATTTCATCTTTTGCTATTAAATTGTAGGTTCGGATGTTGAGCAAGTTTTCTTGGATGTTGCCTTCTTGTTATTATATGTGAATTTTAACTTAATTTATATATTATTTTCATTTATAAATGCTTTGGATTATGTTACAATAAAATTAATCTATATATATATATATATATACACACACACTATTTTTTTCTTAATTTCTCGCCTTGTTCGCCTTTCGGTCGCCCAACCCCTCGAAAATGGACCTCTCGCCCGCCCCTCGCCTTCCGCCTTTAATAACTATGATCCCGGCCCAACTACCAAACAAGCCCTAGAGATACACAAAAAGATAAATTGTCAACAGAGAGACTCTTGACAAATTCTACAAAAGAATAATTACACCGGGAGAGAATCTCTACCGACTCTGAACACCAAAAGAATAAAGTGTGAAGAAGGGTGTCTTTTAAATGAATCAAAGATCTTTCCTCATTCTTAAAAGCCCTTCTATTTCTCTCCCTCCAAAGAATCCAACAAACAGTCAATGGAGTAGTATCCCAAATAATAATTCTTCTCCTCTGTTTATACAAAGTCCAACTCAAAAAACAATTCCTTAATGGAATAAGGCATTGCTCACGAAATCGTGAACATGCAGAGAATAAAGTTCCACAAATCCTAAACTGTATCCACCAAGGCTAAATTTGCATTCCATATATTCCATTTTACTCATACTTATTCTAAACTGTCTTCTTAAGCTACTCTCCGCTCTTTTAGTTTATCACTACTAATAACAAAAGGAATTGGTAGGCTATATTGATCACGTGCGTTTCGAACACTATTGAAATTTTTTTTATTGCTACTAACCCCTCGGTCATATTTCTAGTTTTGGTTGTCCCAGCTTTATTTTTTCTTCTTGTTTTTTTTTTTAACTTTGTGATAATAGACAGTTCAGTTTATGGGAAATAAAGAGGAATGTACAGTGGACAAGGAGTGCAACCAAAATTTAGGGTTATACCAGATTTGTTGGCCATTTCAGCAACTATAAATTACTTCGATGGTGAAAGTAAGAATTACAATTAAGGACACGATATGCAAAGGCATGTAAATGTTGTAGTGAATGCCTTATTTAAAGCCAAAAACCTGTAATACTTTCTATTCAAATATTTCTGAAGATAATCATAAACAGAACTGGAAATAGAACACATACTCCATTCATCCATTTGTAGAGTCCCATTCCTTGAGGATGCCAAATTTAAACACCCTCTTTACCAAAAATAAGTGTACAACTTGCCCTATGCCTCTTAGATTGCATAAACAAGCGAGAATAAGAAGAGAGCCTTCGTCACGATGATAGTTGTCATGCACAAACATTTCTTAGATGCTTGACTTTTCAAAGTTGACCCTCCAAGTACTTCTAATTATTCTATCAAAAACCAAGTCCTATATGAATAATCTTTTAAGGAGTCGGTTGGATATAATCCAGAAAGCATTGCCTATCTAAGCAACAATGAAAAATGCCTATGCAAGGGTCTTGTTCAATCAAAACATGCAGTCCCACTCCTATCTTTTAAGTCAAAAGAAAAATGAAACAAAAGGGAAAGAAGAAAAGTATAAGTTAACCATCTGATTTTGAGCGGAAGGATGAAGTGTGTTGATAACCCAAGTTTGGTTATTTAAAGCATACTGATTAATCAAAACAAGATATGAGTCCCCCTCTTATAGACATAAATCTGGCAGTCTAAATATTTAAAATCCAAAAACTTGTCCCACTACGGAGAAAACCAAATTTAAGACAGAATTTGCACATCATTGAAACTAAAATTTTAGCCTAATTTTGTTCTATTGTGGTAAGGGTACCATTGGGAAAAGGAACAAATGGGTACTCCAAATCAAATACAAGTAGAAAGGGGATGTATTAATATGATTATACCTGCTTCCTAATAGTATGGGCTTTTTGTGTAAGCATTGGGTTTCAACTGGTGTACTGGGCTATCCCATGTGATGTGTAGCAGTGTGCTGGCAATACATCTTCCCACAGCCAATGGTATAAAACCATGGAAGCACTTCGAGAAATACTATTCATAAATATGAACACAGGTGGCTGGTGACTAGTTTTAGGCTCAACGCGCAGGTGTTGGTATACACAAGGACCACGTCCTTGCCATTTATTGGTGCAGGGCTCAGCGTAACAAAAAGCTGTTACGTCGGCTGAGTTCATATCTAACCATGAAAGGAATCATCCATGTAGGTTCATTATAGTTGAAATTTTACCTTATCACTCATCTAATTGCTCTTGCACCCATTATTGTGCAATTATTTTTTTTGATATGTAAATAATATATACCAAAAGCATCAAAGCAGGATTAGGATTGATTTAAGTCCCATGAATTGAGACAGTATATTCCTGGGTTTCCTAAAACTCTTCATCAAGTCTTCAAGAACTGCAAAAAATCAAATACATTTCTAGGGTTCTCTAACTTTTTCATTGGAATTTCAACCTGTACTCCTTTCCAGATGGAATAACAATATGATAGCTTTAATAACCAATTATGTGAGTTGTTAAGTTACCAACTCATCTAAAAGCTTTAGCTCACCACGGAATCACAAACCAGACAAAGTGACAACATGATATTTTATGGTAAACAAATGCAAGTGGGATGACTCGAACCCATAACCTTGTCATCTTTAAAAAATGGAGGTAACTAGAGCTATGGTACTATGTTAAGTTACCAACTCATCTAAAAATTTAAGCTATATTAGATACGGGCTCAATTATGTATATCAAACTCAACATGAGCAAAGGCAACACATTGCGAAAAGAAAGAAACCAGAAAATAAGATAAAGCCAAATGATTAGGTCGTATGCAGTTATTAAGAACACACTAGCAGATTACCATTATTAAATACCATCCAATTCTAGCCAAAAGTAACACTATTACAAAATTCCCTAGTGATATTTCATGTGTGCTGACAAGTTTTTAACATGTTTCAGCCTTATAGTAACATTCAGAAGGAAGCAAACGCCGTAATTGGCGCACCAAAGCAAAATCACTTACCACTAATGAGTTGTAGATTAAATGTTCTCTTCTGTCAGCAATAGGGGGTCTAACAAGTTCACCAGTGTATTCAATCACCTAGAATGAAACAAAATGCATCATCAATGATATTGCCAATTTTTTACCACAAAAAAAAGAAGGGAATGAAAAAAAAATCAAAAGGATAAAACAAAAATAAATATTCTACCATATCTCCTGCTCTATGTGGTTGTTTAGTGAAGATCCCAAATCCATGTATTCCAGATTTTCCTAAGCCCAATAAAAGTCCGAAAGAAAAACCAAATATAAGTACTAACACACATACAAACACATATGTACCAAAAAAACAATACATTTCAATAACGAGGGGTGGGGGAATCAACACAGGTTAAAAGATAAGGTAACTCGTGGTATCATATTCTTCAAACCACCACCCATGCTCTTAAAAGAAACACAGAAAATTTAAAAAGTAATAATAGTTGGCAAAGATAAATCTCTGTGGTTAATTCAAGCCTGTGCAATCCAAAGCAATTGGTATTCTCTGCATCTTGGTCAAAATTTTGAATAAATGAGTGTATAGATAAATATTAAAAATTACTGAACACAATCCAAACAAATACATTAGTACAACAATGTCTAAATCCAGTAACATAGCCTAGAAGATTTCAAAAGGGAAGGCAAGAAAACCAAATTGTGAACCAAAAAAGAAAAGGTTAAATAAAAGGGACAAAGATTGAGCCCCTTGAAACTGATTAGACCACAAGGTGAAATGGATTAGCCTTCTTACAAGACTACATTAGGCGTTGCGAGCTACCAATAATATATAGCGACAATCTTAGAAAAAAGCTATCTGCTTTGACACCTATGTATGAAATCCTTCCCATCAACTTTGGTCTAAAGGACGGCTAACAATTTGTTTACTTGATTCCCACGCCAAACAAGCTAAGAAAGAAAGAAGAAAATGAGCAAGAGTGAATCAGAATTAATCTCTCAAAAGACCATTAATCTATCCATAAACCAGCGTGCCTATTCTCTCAAAATAAGTAAAGTCAAGATGAGCACACATTGCTATTAAATTCAAATAATGTGAATCATTAGAACCAAAGAGCCCAAATGTGGCTATCTAATCGATGTGCAATCCAAACAAAAAAAATCAACTGCTAGAAAGAAGAAACAAGCATTTGTAGCATCTAAGCTCACAATGAAACATCTGAGGTAAGCTGCCCCAATTTGGACACTGAAAATGGGTAAAACTTATGGATGTAAAGATCCATGAGCTACACCCAAGAATCCAACTCTTGAGTATTTGAGTAACCAACAGATCTTTTGAAACAGCTATAAGACAATCGAAGAAGCAGATATTTAATGGAGTCAAAGCTAATCTAGAAGGGAAAATGAGGCACAGCAAGCTTTAGAAAGTTCTTTGATGGCAAGCTTCCATCAGAAACCTTAGATGCTGTAGCCACTTTTATCATGTTTTTGCCAATTTCTTTTAACACGGGTTGGAAGAAAACCTCTAGACATAACCAAATTACCCACAGGTGTGGCAGATTCGGATGCACTTGGTAGTGATGGCGCTGAGAATGTATAGGTGGGACAAAAAGAGAATGTCAGCCGTTTTGGGCATGTCTCTTTCTGTTTCATGATTACAGAAGTGATAAAGCAGCAACAGTACTAGACTTGATAGAAATCATGTTATGGCTTGATTTACAGTGTTGGGTCCTCTCCCTATAGCTTAAGCTTTTAAATGAGTTGGTAACTGAAAATGGTATTAGAGCTCACTTCAAACATCGTCTTGAGTTGGATTCATCCAACTTGTACATGTTTCCCCTAATATTTTAAGCAGACAAGTTCGCATTTTGTTAGGTTTATGATGCACCTAGTGACGCATGTTGGTTAATCTCTCAATGTTCGAGCTGCCTCCCACATGAGGGGGTGGGTTAAGGCTTCACAACATAAAGCTTCTTTTATACTCCCTCCTTCCACTCAAAGAGTCCATGTTTGAAAAGTCTAATAATTATGGGATATATAACTAGTATTAGAGTTTGTCATAATTACAATAATACTTGAGCATAATCAATATGTTAATATCAAATGTGGAGGGTAAAGTTGAAATTTTATGGAGAATGTAGACATAATTTTTGAAAGTGAACTCTTTAAGTGAAACATCTCAAATTAATATGATGGACTCTTGCCTGGAGATTTTAATTTTAAGTTGAAAGTGGACTCTTTAAGTTGAAATTTTATGGAGATTGTAGACACAATTTCATTCTAATATTTGCTGATCTACGAGTGTGTTTGTTCTTCATGAGAATATTTGTTTGTGTGCACGCATACAAATAAATATTCTCATGAAGAACAAACACACTCGTGTTTGCAAAGAGAGAAGTTTCACAGCATTGAAATAATAAACCAGTTTTTTGTAGATCAGCAAATATTAGAATGAAATTGCACATGCATTTCTAAAACTCTTGGAATCCTTGGTTATATCCGCAAAAAAGGACAAGCTACTTGTTAAGTTGCTAAGAATGAGAGATAGGGAAGAAGGAATAAACAGTACTTACTCCTAGTAATAGTTAGCACTTAGCAGAATAGTTAAAGTGACCGCAACAAGAAGAGGAAAAGCTTCTTACCAAATGCCAGTCTTTTTCTGAAGGTCTTTCTCATGTAAATGTACTTCTCAGCCATGGAAAAGATGTTCCTTGAAGCATCAAGCTGCAAGGTTTTTAGACTTTCAACCCCAATTAATTTTGAGCTCACAAGTGAACTGGAAGATGGCCCCATGGAATCATGCTGACAGTAACCACCGACCAAGTAAGGTCTGTTCTCTACAAATGAGCGCTTCAAAGATGCAGCGGCAAGAGCCTCAGGTTCTTTTCTTCCTCTTCTCCCAAAATAGTTATAAGGTTCTATCAGAATAACACAGAAGAAATTAAAACCTCAATTTACATGTGTAGTTGTGTACATCGAAAAGAAGTGCAATTTGTCAATTTGAAGCTTCCACATTATTAATATAAAAAAGATGTTGATGAAATCAAATAACCTAGTCAAAAAACCTGTTTAGGCACCCAGGCAAAGGGCTGCCTAAGCACCCGGCCAGTTTCTGAGCAGTCAGCATTGTTTAATTCGAACTACAAAATTAGGCAGCATCCGGGTATTTGGATGTCTCGTTGGTCGAGCAACTGCTCATGAACCCACAAAAAAAATTATGCCAGCAAGGCCCTAGTGGCTACGGTGGCATTCAAGCAAACTAAATTCTCATAGGGCCAAGTAACACTCATGTAGTATGTGCTTAGAGGCTCTCAGCCTGGAGTACTGCAAAGGCTCCCATGCAACCCACCTGTAATTACAATGCTTCCAACAACTAAATGCAACAAATAATTACACTTACTGAGGACAGACAGAATAGCGAATCAACTCTATAATGTGGAGAATTACACTGCCCTGCCCAACCATCCCCAGAAATATGTAGCATGGACTCTTCATTTCACCTGAAGTACCCATGTTGACACAACACAACATGGACATTGGCGTGGCAGCTGGACCCATGAACGGTGTAAAACCTTACAATTTTGGCAAGACAGCACACACACCCAAAAATTGTACCTTGTAATATACCAACCCATGGGTTCCTCAATTTGCTGCATAATCCCCCCTAAGAGCAATAGGAAGTGCTATTACAATAATCTGACCTTTTTGAAAAGGTTTGTTGCATTTCCTTCTGTTGTTGCTAAAACAATTAGGAACAATCATGTCCAAAATATATTTTGGAATTCAGAAATTAGTTTTGGGGTTATATTTAAAAAATATATATATAATTAGATCTCCACTAGCCCAATGAACCCCACTTGTCCAAACAGTTGACACGGAATAATTGCTTCTATACAAAAGTGATTGCCAGTGAACATCCCTTTCCCACCAGCATAACTACCACTAAATTCAGTGAATGAAGCTTCTAATATCAAACTAACAAACATCGAGTACAAATGAACATCCCTTTCCCACCCAATCACGAAGACAAATGTAATAATCCCTTAAAAGATAATGTAATAGAAGAACAATGAAAAGTAGATGACATACCACTGCGAGCACAGCCAGATGGATTAACTGGAGGAGTGAAATCTGAATATTCACATGGCGCTTGCCGAATCCGTTCAGCAGAAACAGGACGTTCATTCAAAGGAATAGGGCTATGCTTCTTGCAAAAGGAAACCAGACGAATGCACTGGTTGTCCTCATCCTCTTCTACAGGGATCATATGCAGTCTGTCTTCATCCGCGAGCTATTTAGATATGTAACAGCAAAGATGAAACATATAGATAAGGACAAAAGTATTAATAACAAACGAGAAAAAGAGCTTATTAGTCCCCAATATGGAAGGAAAACAAAAGATGACGGTTGAGGATTAAAAAATGAAGAAGGGAAAAAAACAACACCTCAGCACAAAATCCAGCAGCACGTGCACAAAGAGGATGATATGCCACATAACAGTTACTGTTTGAACACTGCAGTAGCCATTAAGAGTTGGTCATCAAAACAGCCAAAAACTGAAACTTCAGACCAAGAAAAGAAAACACGCAATGTTGATTTAAATATCTAATGGCCGAATATTTCTAGATCAGTGAAATCAAGTAACATTTCCTGAATGTTGATTTAACCGATAAACATAAAGCACAACAGTGCTAGATTTACTATTGAACCTTCTGAAAATGATGCTAGACGAGAAGAAAACACTGTGAAAGGGTTGTTTGCAGAAATTTGGGAAGAGCTAAATATTTTCCACATTGACCAGAAAATGAAAATATAGTACCCCTTTACTGATGAACCTGTTTCATTACCAAACCAACTGGGAACCATCATGAAGCCAACACAAAGATATATCTTTCTTTCCTTTTGTGCTACGTTTACTTACCAACTCATCTAAAAATTTAAGTTGTTAGAGAGGGCCCAAGAATGATTATTATACCCTAACACTCCACTCATGTTCGACCCACTCTCGCACGAGAAGAGACAAATCAACATGCATCATTTGGTTCATCACAACTAGACAAAGTGCTAACTTGTAATTGTGCTTGTGCTGAGACAATATTGGGGAAGTAAATGCAAGTGGGATGGCTGGAACTGAAGATCTTGCTTGACCAGAACTTTGATACCTTGTCTAGTTTACCAACTTGCCTAAAAGCTAACACTGTACATTAAGCTCTACCATGACGCTGTGTGTCTCTTTAGGTCAAGCAACATCCAATCTTCCTTCCATTCCTATTATATTACTGATACCTTCAATTGCTCGATCCACATTGTTAGTTTAATTGTACCCGTTCCAGTCCACCACCTCTAGCACTTTCTGCAAATGACAACCTTCCCCAGTCAAGATGGATGATCGTACAAATGTCTGGCTCTCTACAACATTTTTCCCGGCATAAATTAGTGTTTCTTTTATCATTGTCTTCATACCTACCACATCTCCCCCAAACTAACCTCAGAGGAAAGTGGCTGGTGGATATTACCCACCCTGGACAAAATGGCCACCTCGCGGATGGTTGGAGAGGGGAGAGCTTATCCACAACTGTCAAAAGGATTCAGGTTTCAAATGCCCCTAGCAAAAAGAATAAGGAAAGCAATTTCTGTGACGCTGGAGCAAGAGCATGGGGAGCAAAGAGAACAAGGATACTGTGGTCGGAATCTTTTTATATCATTAATTGAAGTTGTGAGCAAAAAACATGGCTTGGGTTGTGATGCAATTGACACTGAAAAGAGAGAACATTAACAGGAGGAACCTTGGAGAAAACAAGAAGCAGGAAGGTAAAACATGAGGGCAAGGCCCGCTCGAGTCAAGCTACATTCAGCTTTTACATATTTTCTATTAATTAGCCCATTTGATAAAAGCATGTTTGTTCAGCCAGATCTTGTGTATATGCAATAGCAGACAGAAAAATGTCATCATAGAAAAGAACAAGAATGTTTATAGAACATCCAAAGTAAGCAAGCAACAAGCCAACAATTGGAAACTTGCCTGGATACAAGCTCCATAAGAAACCCCACAGATGCTGCACAATAGCTTCCAGCGGTCCTACACAATCAATAAAGAAAAACGGTTCACTACAATAAGAATATATGCACAAAGAAACTTCGCTTTAATTGGAGCAACCCGATTGTTCTAGATACATATGCATTATATTTGTCTTAGGTCAACTCAATTATAGATCTTAACAGCACAGGTAGTACATATTTGATATATTTGGGTCCACCTATAAGGAAGATACTGTAAATATGATTTTCAGGAGATTAGAAAAGGTAGGATGAGAAGCCACTTGCAAGAGAAAATATCAGTAAATAACCACACAAAAAGTATACCTTATTGATTCTACTAAGCCCATCAATTGGCTCCATTTTCTTGATATCAGATAAGCAAGTTTCTGAAAGGTGGTAGATTTATAATGAATCAGAGAAGCAATGATTTGGAAAATATAATTTCAGCACAAAGTAAGAAACCTGGTATCCACATGGCACAAGCAAGATGAGCCCAGCGGCCATCTGTTGTAGGCTTCATGGCACCACCTGGAAAAAAGGTAGATTGGCATATTCAGCTATGCATGAGTGTACAGAAATGTTTAGGGAACATAAGTTCACCCACCTACACATTAAGACTTAAATACCTGTAACAGGACAAAGGCAGCACGGTGGGGAAACATCCGGTGCTCCAGGACGACATAAGTTGCATAACCAAAGTACACCATCAACAGGCTCTAGTTCCCCATAGCATCTAGCATGAACCTGAAATAACATTATTATTGGTGAAGCATGAACACAACTACAAAAGATACAAACATCATCTACTTTTTTTCCAAAAACAAAACATATTGAAGATGAAACACTAACACAGAAATTAAATTGAAAACGAGTTTAACTCAGAGTCAATTGTCACAAACGTACTCGGTGTTCAAAGCATCACTTCGTTAGGATCTCATAAATGAATGATTGTCATATTACATCGTATAGTGATAAAACTGCTTTATTTCAAACAGACACTTGCTTACAGAAAGTGGAATAAATAACTAAATAATAGGTGATCAATAACAAGTCTATACATTCCATAGCATCTAGCACAGCATCTAAAACCATGGCAACTAGTAAAACAATGACATTAAACAAACAGCAAATATTGAGGACCTCAGAAGAACTAAACAAGAATGCATAAACAACAAAAGCCCTAACAAAAAAATTTCCATTGGATTGAGGTGAGAAAAAATAATGAAGTATCATAAGAAGCAGTAGATCAGAGTATGCCCTTCCTATTTCGAACGGATAGAGTGTTGAAAAGACAACGGTGCTTACCATCATTCTGCATTTATCACACTGCAAAAACAGATTGTTTACATACTCCTGAAAAACAAAAGGATCTATATTAGTATATTCATCTTATTGTAAAATTTAACTAAAGTTTACGATTTTGATTAAATTTTACGTGCATTTGTAAGTAGGATGGTGACAACAGCAAATTCGAAAGTACGATGGTCCAATTGATATTTTCCAATTAATACAACAGTGAAAAGAGTAGTTTTTCATTTGTAGAATATATTAAAACTCGGCTTGCCTATTAAGAACAGTTAACACTCTAATAGCTGTATATTAAAAAAGTTCATTGACTTGACTAAAAATCATGTGCTCAAGTCTCCAGATTACACCTTGAAGAATCTGACACAAATTCCACACCCATGTCCGCGTGGATCATGTTGAACATGGGTGTGGCCAGAGAAATGAAGAGTCCTTGTAATGGAGGTTGATATTAAGAAGTAATACTGTGATTCTCAGTAGTTAGGCAACAATAGAAGGGATAATATGGAATCATTGGGAGTTACTGTCAATTGGAGCAAGAGAAATTATGCAGCTAGTTGAATATTGAAAAGAGAACTGCTTTCACCTCATCCATATGGCAGACGTTGCACTTATCAAGGTCTTTCCATTGAACATGAACAGGTCTGTAACCAACAGGCATGTCTTGATATCTTCCCGGTTTCAACTTAGAGAGCTTAGAGGGCAAATTCAAGTTTGATGTCTCCTGTATATGTCATGAACAATAATATCAAGCAAGAAATGGAAGCCATATCTTAAAGCAGAGACATAGGCAGAAGTTCTCTTGCTTAAAAATCAATATGAGAAATTACTATAGACAAAATGATTAATGAAAAACCATTCCCTAGCACATAAGGATAGAATGTGAGTTAGAAAAAATAATGTTTTTGACCACGTTATAACTCCATGATACTGCATACAATAAAGAATGTCTGCTCATGAATGAAGAGTCAAGACTCCCTACAAACCTGCATGCAAGACATTGGACCCACAAGGACCACTACCATGCGTCCAAATCTCCATACCACTCTATCAGTTCACAAATATTACTCTAACAGTTGAAACCGTCCATAAGTACTTGGTTTCAGCATAATAGGCAATAAACAAACAAAAAAATAATAGACATGAATGGTAGAATAAGAAATTGAGGCCATATAAAGAATCAAGAAAATATAAGAGAAAAAAGACTAGGTAATTCTTAAAATTATGCTCAAAAAAAGTTTGAGAGTTTCCTAGGAAAAGAAGTTCATTGGATGAAATATAAGAATACATCAAGGGAGGATGTCCTTCAATCACTCAAGTCAAAAGTGAAAAAAAAATAAAATAAAAAACACAAAAACAAACAAACAAAAAATTACTAGAAAGATGGGGATCAATACTCCAACACCTGAGCCCCAGAACCCGATAGACGACATATGCCCAGCAATCCCAACTGATGTGTGAAAAAGTGTACGCTATTGCTTATATGGTCGGTCTGTTCTACATGGGTGCTCTTTCAGCAGTGCATTACGTTGCAGACCGGGCTCCCGCGCTCCGTGCTTTACAGATACTGTATAGCTCCACAATGTAACAGATGTGAAGATCTGCATGGCCCTCAAGGCCCACCCCCAAGGAAGCTTGGCATCGGGATCAAACTTCACATCCATTTGCAGCTTCATTGGGTTTAAGCAGAAACTATTTGGCCTTCTCTGTTATGTTTCAGACTTTCTCAATCAAGGTGATCTTTGATTGTTCCGATCACCTTGAAACCTGAAAGTTTGGCCGATTCCAATGGAAAAGCAAGAAAACCTTGTTCCATATGAATTATCTCACTAGTGAAGGAGGAAGTATGGGTCCTTCAAAAATCTTATGTTACTGTCGTAACTGTCCATCCAAATACTCCATTATTAAAAAAATAAAAATAAAAAATCCACACCTCAGTAAAGTTTTGATCCTTTTCACCTCAATGTCCCTAAAGAATAATTTACGAGTGATCTCTGAATTGGTAGAGAACTCAATGCTTCTGGAATTTCCCAGAAACATTTCCTATAGACTCCATTGACTCCAAGACATCAGACAGCAAAGAAAACAATCTGCAAGAGAATATTCCCTCTAAGGACCGAGTGTATCATTAGCATTAACCTATTCGAACCAAGGACCAAATGGAAACCTGTATAATGAATACGGTATGTGAGGAATATTCATAGGGAAGAAATAATATATTTTCAAAATCAAAGCCAAGAGCAAATTCTGATGGAAGAAGGCAACAGTCGTATGGGCTGTGAAGTGGCAATCACTCAACCAATTGCATGTGAGGTACATATACAGATGTACAAATAGGCACAGATAGGGTGCAAGATAGAGATACAGATACATACGTGTATGTGTGTGTGCGTGTGCATGTGTATCTACAGATGCATAATTTTGTCTGGAAAAAACTGAAGGCTGAAAATCCAAAGTATCCTTCAGACTATTTGACTTTCATAGTAGGACTCCTATTATATGCCAAGGGGGAGTATTTCCAGTAATCCTCTTCACAGCAAATTTCTGGCTTATGTTGAATACAGCTGATTAAAGAACAAGGTACAAGACAGCACCTGGACAGTGACCATTGGCCTTCGCCACCTGAAACCCTGTAGGTCCTAGTAATATATGTTTGTTTACCAAATGGCCCCAAGTTTCCCAATGAGGCTACTACGGTAACAGCCAGTAGGCCACAACGGCATACCACAACATAGCCTACTGGGGATTTTGCATTATGCATGGCACAAAGGGACAACAGTATTACATTTGAGGTTTGAAATCCATCGACTCTATACACGAGGTTGTCCACGAAACACATCAGCCCCAATCAGTTGCCCTTCTCAAACCCAACTTTCTCTTCTTACTTTCAGACCCTTGTTTGCTTACCATATTCATTCTTGTTTTGCATATCCTTTCTCCCAAACACTTTATAAACATAATCCAGGGATTAAGGACATATCTTACAATAAATTGGTCTCTGAAATCATCTCTGGCGAGAGAAAAACAGCTAGATATGGTGTCCAAACAAAAGTTCCAATTTTCAAAACCAGCATGAGCATGTGTTTCATTCTAAAAGCAAAAGAGAAAGCGATTACCAAACAAGTATCCATCTCTGAAAAATCTGAATTGAATACATATGAGAATGTGTTTTAAAAAAAACCGAAAAGAGAAAGTAGATTAAATACATATCATATGAACACGTGTCTCATTGTGAAAACAAAAATGTAAACAGCTACCAGACAAGTATTCATCTCTGAAAAAAGTGAATCGAATACATATCATAAATAGAAAATAGAAAACAATAAAAATGATAGTAACTAAATATTGCCTTACTTGGCAAGGTTAGATGGTCCCAAATCTGAGAAACGGATAAAAGTTTTAGGAGCTATAGGCATATATGCATACGTACAAATGTATATCACACGCACACACGTCTATTAGAAACGGATCTAGGGTTTCGGAGGTAAATGTGTTTTGTGTGTATTAATGCACTGCATATTTTATATATATATATATATATATATATATATATATATATATATATATATATATAGAGAGAGAGAGAGAGAGATGATGGTTACTTTGTACCATGCCAGTGAACTTCCATTCCACCCATTGGATCAAAATCAACGGCTCTTGTTTGTAAGAAAATGTTTAGACGCCTTTTATTTTATTGTAGTTCTTACTTATCAAAAAAAAAAGATATTAGAAAGTGTTTATAAACCAATTGCTATAATACCCATTATAATTGCGAGATAGAAAACATAATGGGCCCCATTGATTGGCACCATTAAAGGATACTTCGAGGGTATTGAAGAAAAAACAAAGTCAAATATTTCAAAATCCGTGTAAAGTCGATAATAGCCGAGGGGTGGGAGAGATGGCAAGGGCACTTAGGCAAAAACCTTGAGGTTCTTAGTTCCAATCCCGTACCAACAAGAGGCCACACTTACCTATCAAAAAATAGGTCGATAGGGGACACTAATTTCCAGACAGACGGAGTAACGTTTATTGTAAGTGTGTATATCATCACCCCAATCCATTAAGACGAGCAAAGACCAATTTTCTAAGGAAGCTACAACTAAGGAAATTAATTCAATCTAACAACTTTCCTTTAACATTTTTCATTCTTTTTCTTAAAAATTCCTTCTTTACCAAGAAGACGTTCTATTGCCAGCAGCATTAAAGATACAGACACAAAAGGACAGAGAAAAAGGTTTGATGTTACCCTTTTATTCTCACGTCCTTGATTGCTTTCACGAGTTAAACCTATTAATGGTTAAGCAGCTTCTTAGATATCTTGAAAAGTATTTTTGTCAAGTCATCTTCAAACCAGGTAAGTTGTTTTCAATCTACTTATCTATTATAGAATTTCTTTTATAAGGAGGCATAGGTTTGAGATTATATCCTTTTCAATTGTCGTTTGCTTTATCATAGTTAAGATTGTTTCCTTACAATATAATTTAATTGATATAAACAGTAATCATACTTATACTCTGCAAGCGCATAACAATCATGAGATTAAGATTAAACGATCCAAATAGATAATATGGACCACAGTCTATTGTGCTGCGTAACCATCGTCCTGCCACTATATCATCTCATGCACATGCGAAGACTCACTTGATATACATATAAGCTTCTTATTTCATCTTTTTCTGATTAGAAATAAGCATTTATGCATACCACCCATGGCATAAATTTTGAGAAAACTTTCTAGCACATCAAAGTCAATAAATAGATATTTAAATCGGAGAAGAATTAAAAGGAAGGTTCATGCAGAAACAGAATTATTATATTTTAGTAATAATACGAATATAAAAGAACATGTTTATGAAGATTTTCTCCCCGTTCAGTTTTAATTTTAAGAAGAATTACTTAACCCTTCTTTGCCAAAAATGGTGCAAACACCTAGAATCTTTACCCAAGCAAGCCTCGCGCGTTCCATCAATAACAAGGTTTTTAGCATGTAAGAAAAGCTTAATATTCTTATTTGGTCTAAGCTTCTAATGGCAGTTACTTAAGGTGTATTCACTTTGCCACTTTTGTTTAACATGAGACCAACCGGTCTCATATTAATTCAATAGAATTTAGTCTTACCTAATTATATCTGCAGTGTGACCTTGATGCAAATCAGATAATGATATACAATTTTATTTCTACTACTTATTTGTCTTTTTTGTGCTATGCTAATAATAATATGAATTAAAATGCTATAAATGTAAAGTTGTAAGATAAGCACTCTAAGCTTTTTTATATATGAAGAAGAAGATAACATTAAGATGAGGAGGAAATTACAAAAGGACGGACAAGAAGTCCATCAGCAAAAAGAAAAACAAAAAATATATTATAGCAATACAATAAAACTGGCCAAAGAAAAGCTAAAAAAAAGAGCACACCAATCCCGCTGCAAGTCCCTAATTGCCACACCTCAAAAACCACCTTTAACATACCTATTTAAGTTTCAGTTTCCTATCAGGGGATAATATTACAACTTGACTCAATGAGTATGTGAGAGACCAACCTCTTAATTCCAATTACCGTAATATGATGAATTTGATTGGTGATCAAGGCACATCAAATTGTAAAATACATGTTAATCAATGAAAATAAAACCTTCTCTCCCTCTCTCTCTCTCTCCTTGGTGTTGTCAGAAGAAGTGTGATACATGTATAGAAAGTTTGTACGTAAAAGTCACCATTCTTAAATGTATGGTACAACCTACAATCTATTGTATGATTTTATTGCACCACCATATAATAAATCTATATACCATTACATACATACTTTTTACAATTCACTTTACTCAAGTTAGAAACTACCAGTGGGACTTAAAAAGTTCATGTGACAGAAAAATAGGAGAGTGGAGAAAGAAAAGCTTAGAACAGGAATGCCAAAGTGAGGCCCTCAGACATAGTGCAGAGTGGGGAGAGAAATAGAGAAGGATAAACTTCACATAAACACACAAAAAGGACTGCCAAGCATATATAGGTAAAGACCGAACTTTAAGTGGGGTGGGTGAGAGAAACTAAAGGCCTACCATGTAGTTTCAAGCAAAAAGCTACGACACTGGAACAATTCTTTCATGCAAGGGAGTAGGTATGCTCACACATAATGCATTATCTTATCTTTTCGAACGGTTGGCTAAAAGTAGCAAATGAACCTCCAGCAGAAAACTTGATCCCAGCAGGTGGCAAGGCAACTTGATAAATATGAAATGCAACCGATGCAACAATTATGCAAACAAGAGTCACTTCTTCTGATAGTCATTAGATCTTAATGGAGCCATTAGATGTTATCCCCATAAAGTAGCGACTGCGCTAAAACAGTAGTATGTCACATACAGTTTTTCTCAATTTGAAATCCTAAGTGTCAAAAATCTGTTCAGCAATCAAGGACTGGCTACATATCATGTGCTTATCTGAGTAATAGAGCCCAAAACATCAATAGAAATATTAAATTTGACTTCAAAAGAGTTACTGAAACCACAAGACATACTAACTTTGATATTTTGATAGCCAGAATATTTAATAATGGGAGCATAAAAGGTAGACTGCTAGAGTAACATAATTGCGAAAAATAGAAAAGGTACAAAGTTTGGAATGAGAAAGTACATGCAGTGCTTTTCATATGATATCAAAACAGATGCTATACCCGTAAAATCTTTAAAACTTCAGGATGGGATAAACCAAACATGTCAGACCCAGATTCAAAGCCCTTCACAGGCACACCTTCAGTCTTCGAATAATCAGAACTGACAAACGGCAAATTCCTTATCCTTCTGTAAACTTTATTCCAGCAGGCAGATGGAGTGGATCCATCGAACTGGAAGAAAAATATTAGCAATAACAATTAATGCAGAAGTTCCCATATGTGAAGTTAATCAATGATGCAAAAACATAAACAAAAAAGAGGAACAAAACAGAAGGCAAACTAAAATTTACAAGACACTAGGAGTTGCTGAGATGACAACAAGACCGGCAATCACATCTTCAAAAAGAAAGGAAATATATGAAAGCAGTTTCAGTGACTGAACATCCCAAAGGAATGAATGCATAAACAACTTCAAATCTAACAGGTTCCTTTTAGAGAACATGAGCAAAAGCAGAGTTTGTTTTCAGAAGTAATGAACACCTGTGAAATATTGATCACACTAGCTTTTTTGTGTGATAAAACTAGAAGCATATGTTTGCTTTGAGGAATGCCAACTACCTTTTACAACACAAACTACAGTTTCCACCCATCATGAGATCATTCCCACAAACTATGTGTCATACAATTGTATTCACAGGCATGACTACCTTTGGGAGCCGAAATAGGCTTCATAATAAATGCCCATTGTCATGGAAACAAGTTCCACATAAATGATGTAAGACTAGGCAACCAAAATCAAAAGATGATCGGATCCATTCGACGGCACAGAAAACTAAGACACAGCAGCTCAAATGTGATTCCAAACTACAATATGATGGTATCTTCGACTATGCTTTGTCGACCACAAGAATTTCTTAAAACAAAATGGTGAGAGAAACCAAAAATCTATAGGGAATTACTTTTTTTTTATAAGTAATAAATATATTAATAAATATATTAAAAAACAAAGCGCCAAAACGAAGGCGCGACCATGTACACTAGGAGTATACAACAATATCTATAACAAACTGAAACTATTCACTAAATCCCCAAGGGACTGATGTATATTATCAGCCTCAAACCCCTGATTCCACCAACGGTTCAAAGTATGCATCAGCTGATCCTTAAGTTGATCCAGCGTCCGTTCAACATTGTCGAATGTTCTACTGTTTATCTCTCCCCAAATTATCCACCAGATTGCGAGAGGAGCTGCCCCCCAAAAAGATTTCCTCCTCCTGCAAGTTGTAACAGGCCAACACAATAGGAACTCCTTCACTGATCTAGGCATTACCCATTGGATTCTGAACAACCTTAGCATCATATTCCACAGATCCGAAACAGCTTGACATTGGAGCAAGAGGTGATTCGTGCTTTCACTGCACTTCCTACACATGTAGCACCAATTAATATAGATCTTACCTCTCCGCCTAAGATTATCCCCGGTTAGAATGGCCTCATGACAAGCCTCCCATGCAAAAAACATCACTCGGGCAGGAGCAAGAGACTTCCAAATACACTTCCAAGGGAAAAGAGGGGCCCTAATTCCTGTTATATGTGCATACATCGACTTAACAGAAAACTCTTTATTTTTCGAGATTGCCCACATAACCTTATCCTCCTTGCTAATATCTATTTGGATAGAGTACAAACGCTCCAAAAATAGAACACTAGAATCCATTTCCCAATCCTGAAGATTCCTACGAAAAATAGGATTCCAAACCACAGAACCATTTACCACCTGGATTACATCACTAACCAGAATATCTTGATCAACCACCAAATTGAAAAGATCCGGAAATACAATACTGAGCTCCTCCTCCCCACACCATACATCTTTCCAAAATCTGATTTTCGAGCCATTACCTAGGGCAAACGAAATATTCCTCTCGAAGGCAGCCCTTCCCTTACAAATCCCTTTCCATACTCCATTACCATACAGGCTGTCTATGGCGTTAGGAAACCACTCATGCTCCCCTTCCCCATACTTTCCAACCACCACTCTTCTCCACAAGGCATTGTGCTCCACCATATATCGCCATAACCACTTCCCAAGGAGCGCTGAATTAAACAAACTTAATTTCTTCAATCCAAGACCTCCATCCTTAATCCTATAGCACACTGTATCCCACTTCACCAAGCGATATTTACGCTCTTCCCCTTGACCTTCTCAAAGGAAATCTCTTTCAATCTTCTCTATCTTCTCTCGGATCGCAGCAGGCATCACAAAAACTGATAGAAAGTACGTGGGAATACACGATAAGGCATTCTTCACCAAGGTTAATCTACCAGCTTTGGACAGCAGTTGTTTCTTCCACCCCGCCAATCGCTGATCCATCTTCTCTAACACCGAATTCCACATAACCTTATTTTTATAAGAAGCACCTATCGGCAGCCCCAAGTAAGTAGAAGGGAGCTTCGCAGACTCGCACCCAAAGACCGAAGCAAAGTATTCCACATCTGCCACAGCTCCTACCGGAAGAATAAAGCTTTTCTTGATATTAACTCTCAACCCCGAAACCATCTGAAAAAACGAGAGGACTAACCGGAGATAACCCAACTGTTCAATGTCTGCATCGCAGAAAATAAGAGTATCATATGCAAAAAGCAGATGGGAGACCATAACTTCCGATTCCCTGGACATACCAATCTAGAATCCACTAATGAAGCCACCTGCCACAGCTTTGTCCAACATTCTGCTCAATGCCTCCATAACTAGAATGAGGAGGAAGGGAGAAAGAAGATCCCCCTGTCGCAGACCTTTAGAACTCGGAAAAAATCCTGCGCACCAACACTGAGAAACGAATCGAGGAAATGCAGAGCTGTATCCATTCTATCCATTTTGCACTGAATCTCATCTTCTCTAGAAGATACAGCAAGAATTCCCAGTTGACGATATCATAAGCCTTCTCTATATCTAATTTGCACAAAAGCCCCGGATGACCACTTTTCAATCTAGCATCCACTACTTCATTAGCTATAAAGGAAGCGTCGATAATCTGTTTGCCCCCCACGAAAGCATGTTGTGAATCAGACATTAGCTTACCCACCACCTGCCTCAACCTTAAAGCAAGGACCTTGGCTAACAATTTGTAGAAACTGCCAACCAGACTAATTGGTCTAAAATCCCCTGCAGTTACAGCCCCCCCTTTTTTCGGAATCAACGTAACGAAAGTCGCATTAAAGCTTCTCTCAAAGCACCTGTTTACATGAAAGAATTTAAACACCTCCATTACATCGTCCTTCACCACTTCCCAGCACTGAGCAAAGAATGCCATTGTGAATCCATCCGGACCCGGAGCTTTATCCCTGCTCATACCACGCAGTGCAGCTGCCACCTCTTCTTCCGAAAACGGCGCATCCAAAATACTTCTATCAGCATCTATCAATGTGTTGAATCTGATTCCTTCCAGCTTCGGACGCCATGCCCCCTCATCTAAGTACAAATCTTCGAAAAAACCTGCTAAACCCTCTTTAATATCATGCTGATTTTCCAGCAGAACAGCATTGATCGAAATACTTTCAATCTGATTCACTCTTTTATGCAAACTAGCCGTCTTGTGAAAGAATTTAGTGTTTCTATCTCCTTTAAGCCACTGAACTCTAGATTTTTGCCTCCAGGATATTTCCTCCTTAACTAACAGAGACTCTCCCTCTCTTCGTAACTCGCTACGCCGAGCCTCCTCCATCTCATTTAAACCACCACTCCAACCTGCCTTCTCATCCAAAACTCTCACCTCCTCCATTACTTGTTTGATTTTGATATCTATCCTCCCAAACACCTCTTTATTCCATAATTTGAGATCCTCTTTGAGCATCTTCAACTTTTTCGCGAGAATAAAATCAGGATTTCCGTAAATCTCATAAGAGCGCCATTTAGACCTGACCCAATCCACAAAACCTGGCTCACACAACCACATATTTTCAAACCTAAACGGAGATTTACCTTTCTTCAGTCCACCACTCACCAATAAAATAGGCGTATGATCTGACACAATTCTGGGCAGGCAAAACTGCGAAGACCCCCTACCACCATTGTCCCAATCAGCCGTGTCTGAACCATGTATATTTACCTCCCCTTAACTGAAGATCCATTAAACACATATCATTTATAAATTCATTAAAACCAGCCATCGCTCGAGAACACATGCTGACCCCCGATCGTTCACTTGGATTCCTAATTACATTGAAATCTCCCCCAATGCACCACGGCTCAGCCCATCTGTTTCTTATTGACCTCAATTCATCCCACATATTTTGCCTCAGGTTATCCTCACAGGGACCATAGACTCCCGAAAAAATCCATCGCTTATCGTTCTCCACTGATTGCAGCAAACAAGAAACTGAAAATGCACCCTCGACCACATCGATCTTAGATATTACTCTCCTATCCCACATAACCAAAATTCCCCTGCAGTTCCATTAGCTCCAACAGCAGTCCAATCAAACCATCTGCTACCCCCTACACTATTCACTACTCTTCTATCAATAGCTGCCATTTTCGTTTCTTGAAGGCAAACTAAATGTGGATTCCATCTCCTAAGAGCTGCCTTAATACTCTGTCTCTTTCTCAAAATATTAATACCCCACACATTCCATGAGATGATACGAAGATCCATGAGTATACACTTATTTGTGGGTTCGTTTCCTCCTGCCCTCCCCTACCACCCTCCCAGACTTATATAATTTCAAACTGGAGCACAACTGTTTCAATTCCCTTTTTCCCTTCTCTTTAACCTTAGCACTTTGAACATCTCTTTTACCTTTTGAAGCTCTCCACTGCCTCTTGATATCCAGAAGTAACTCCAAGATTTTATCCTTAAATCCTTCACAGGAAACTCCCAAAAATCTACCGAACCCCTTGGCTCTTCTTCTTGCCCAAACAGATAGATCCTTAAAAACTCACAGTCAGCACAATCCTTACCTTCCCCAGGATCCTCGAGGGGAATAACAGAAATTGGGGTGCACTTCAGAGGCACCACCAAATCTACCTCCTTACTATTAGACTGCTCACGCCCAACTCCTTCACCATCAAACCCTTCAAAACCCAACCCCGAGGTCTCCCCAACGTCCAACTTACCCGTTACTTGGTTCCCACACCTCCTCGCTAACCCTGCGAGCCCATCTGTGCTGAAACCCACTTCCTTCGATGACTCCATTTTCTTTGCAATGGATCCCATCCCAATATCGTCTCCTCTGGTAGCATCGGACTCCCCCCTCGAGCTGTTTAGGCTGTCCAAACTTGGCTTTTCTGTTGATTCAAATAGTTCAGCTGACATCGCCTCCTCTGTCGTCCAACTCGCACTACCTTGACTTTGGACCTGACTCCCTTCTTGTCCTATCTCCGAAACGAATGGAGGCTCCGCCCCACCATCCCCCAATATATCCACTACCAAAACCGGGCCAATAACCTCTTCAGAATTTTGGCCCACTGCTCCAGAATTAGAAGACTCGTCCAACTCTCCATCAGTACTAGACCGGTGACTATGCCCATTCATTGGCCCAAACGATGGCCCAACATGTTCCCCAACACTAGCACCTTTTTGTGAATAACTTTCTCTTTCCACAAAACGACATCCTTAACCTTATTCAATTTAAAATTTGAATTCGAAAAAATCTTCTTGCCCTTTCCCGAGACACACCCCTTACATAAGTCAGGTGGCTGCACTTCGATTCCCTCCCTATCACTCACCTTCCACTGCGGCACGTGAACTCCACCTTCCTCCCTGCCTTTGTTCTTTGACTTAGCTCTTCTTTCGGCTCCTGTGAAACCAGAACTAGCTTTAACCGAAGATTTGAAGAAAGTTGAGATCTCCGGCCACAGCGGTATCGCATACAGCGTCTCCCCTACCCTAATACTCGAAGCGCCCGGTAGGTTCTTGTGAAAACGCACCAGAATTCTGGCCCAACGCAAATCCCTTCTACGAGCCGTATTATCATCAACGCGGATGAACCCACCACAAACATCTCCAATGTTGTGAAACACTTCATATCCCCACAGCTGTAGCGGCGAGCCTAAAGCCCTTACCCACACCTCCTTCGGTCTCTGATTTTCTTGGTAACACCTGGACCACGTGTTCCAAAAATCCAAAAACAGGGGCTTTTGATCAACAACCCATTTTTTCTTCTTCAAAATCCTGCTTGCTTCCTCCTTCGACGGGAATTCGAAGAGGAAGTAGTTGACAGCACATAAGCAAACAATTAAGATTACAAAATGTAAACTAGTTATAACAAGGAGCAACAACTAAAGGATAATGTCTTAATCGTGTTGTGCTGCATCATCAAGTTTATTTGTTAACTGGCAACAAGTAACCTAAAGATAATGTCTTTTAGTGTTTTCTGTTGCAAGTGTTCAAGTAGGTGTGTAAATTTCACTTGATTTTTAATCTAGTTTGTTGGCCATTCATAAAAAAAATGTGTTTGCTAGTAACACGTGATCATACATTCCATGCTTAACATATACACTCACATATACATATAATAATGAGTACTTACCCCCCCCCTCCACTTTCTTCCCCAAAAAAGACCCTGCCCATACAGGCTATCCATCAAGTGCCAGTTATACACAAAGTGAGAACCATTTGTAATCATATGATATATGTTCCAAATGAATATGAAGCAGGCCTTTTCGATCAAAGAAGCATGTCATTCCATTAGGCAGCTCGGTGTGATGCATATTGTATCACATCTATCCACTCATCCATCAGTTTTTTCCTTCAACTTTTTTTAAGTAATCATATACATTGAGATCTGCAAGTCATTCTTTTCAATTCCAATTATCTTTGGTGCTACACATCAAAAGGTATCATGCCTAATAGAGGTTGCATATGTATGTCCTATATGTAGATGCCTGTGCTCGAGGGTCCAGTGCCCTCTCCATGAAACACAAGTTAATGACCTGATGTTGTTTTGGAAAACAAGAAGCTTTTTCTTGGTAGGTAAGACCATCCTCCACTATGAGAGAGGACGTGTTCAAGTCTCAATCGAGGGAATCTAATTAAAGATTGATCAGCTGTTTCCACACAAGAGAAAAATAACTACAAAAAAAATGAAATAAGAGAGAGAAAAAAGAAAGCAGCTAATTCGCAATCCAAAAGCCTAGGCAGCAACTATCCAACCATTTTTTCTAAGTTATAATTGTTCAAAAGAACTTGAAACAGAAGAATAAACGAATACAAACACGTCTATCATGCTTCACCAGAACCACACACAACTCACTTGTTTACAACATAACAAAGTAGTCAAGCAAGAAGAGATTGTTTTACCAATCCTTCATCCAATTTTACATTTCGAGCTATTAAACAACATATGAGGTGCAAATACAACACTAGATTTAGTGTGATAAATGCCATCAAATGATATGTGATGATGTTAATTAAAGCAAGAAAAGTGTAAATGGTAAAAGGAGCATGCATATTTAGCTAATCAAGCACCAAGAGAATATTAATTTCTGATGAAGGACCATCTAAAAAACAAGAAATAGAATGGCATAAAGCATATTATATATGAAATGGAAAAACAGTAAAACTAAATAAGAGTTAAGTGGTGAAAATTTTAGAAATGAAGGATGATACCTGCTCTCCATCATCTGATGTAACTCTAAAAAGAGGTTGGTTCTTTGAGGCAGCATCTCTGAGCACTTCCATTGTATATTTAGTACATAGACTTGGATCTGAAGCCCCCAAAACAGAAAGCAAAAGGAAGTGCAAGGTTGTGAACGTAACGTTTTATAAATAAAACACATAATGAACCTCAAGAGGGACTGCATAGAAAACAAATATGGCAGATGCCACAGAACAGTGATAACTGAAAAAGTAAAGAGAAATCTTTCTAAGATGATGTACCTGTTATTGAAAGAAACTTCCTCACAGCCTTATATCCTACAGGCCAGATGCATCTCTTATCCTGAAAACACTTCGAGTCTTTGACGATCTCTCCTACATGAGATTTGGAGTGCACATGACATCAGTGAAAAGGGTACTCTAAAGGAACAAGGAACAGTCATTTGAACATAGCAAGCGAGATCATTACCAAGACTCTGAACCCGCAGATCCCCTATTTCAAATGGGCAACTTTTTAAGCCATCAAGTTTTCTCTGTATCCTTTCATCTACGAAGCATTCATCATCACCTGAATGAGTATGGCCTTCGCCCTCTCCCCTTGCACTTCCACAATCAGCTTCAACGCTATTTCGCAGCTGTAACATTCTTGTCGGAAGCTTTTGTTTGCTAAGATACCTGATCATAGATTTAGCAAAGATACCTGATCAGAGAATTTATGATTTTATAAAATATAAATCTTTGGGCCTAAAACTAATCCACCCAAAGATTGAAGAAAATGTTTTCATGAACCAGCATCATTTCCTTACAGTCATTTATTTTTTAGGCATTTACATAAATTTCGAATGCTTATGAAAAAAAAAAAACTTATTCAGCCATGTGTATGCTGACCTTGCAATCCAGGCAATGATGTAATAAATAGAACCAGTGATCTGGGTAAAAGCCATTCCAGATCTAAAACAATCAAAAAATAACAAGATTAAGCTTACACTTTTGCTTCCTCCAAACTTCGAATAAAATCTGGTTTCTTGCATTTAAGGTGGTACGAAGAAAGAAGTCCTTTAAGAAAAGAGATAACTTGCTTCGTTCTGACCCTGCAGTTCACCAAATGATAGTAACATCAGACTACAAGCACAATATGAATATGATAAAACAGATATATGTCTTACTCCTAAGAACAGCAGACCTAGCAAAATCATGGGTCCCAAAGAATTGGACTACAACTGATTTTTCTCCTGAAAATTTGCTCAGGCCTTTGCGATCACTAACAAGAGATTCATCTAAGACTATTGCTGGCCAGACAGCATGCCCTGCATCAAAACAAATGAGAGAAAGTTTCATCAAGTAATCAAACAATAAACTGGTGAAGTAGTAAAAGTAGTGCAGTTAACCAATTGTGAACAAACTTACTACACAGACACTTCACATGTTAAATTAATTAATAGACATTATGCTTTGCCTCGGGAACTAGTAAAAGTTCATTCTCATGTAAAAAACTCGATCAATTGCTGACAGCATTCCAAGTGGAGACAACAAAGAATATTTTAAAATTATGTGAGCTCTAAAAGTGGCCAATGAACATAGTGTATAAGCCTAGTAAATGTCAGCATTTTAAGGCTTTAGATCTCATAATGATATTGCTTCTACAGCATTTTCATCAATTATCTCGGTACAAATTCCTGATGTACACTAAGTGCCAAACCTCCACTGACCGGTATACTAAGCTTGTGCATGTATGCCATGGGCACTCAAGCATTCCAGCACCTTGCTGACATGGACGAGGTTTTCAAGTAAATCCTGGCCAGAGCCACGGCCACCAACCCACTTGATCCTACTGTTATACACTTTCATGCCAACTCTTGGCCCAAAATTTCCTACTACATGTTGCCTAGCTCAGGCATGGTTACACTTTATCCATCCAAATTGAATAGCGAAATGAGTGCCCACAGTTGCGGAAAATTCTTGCAACTGACCCACTTGATCCCAGTGTTGTCCACAGCTAACTTACCAACTTATTTACCTATATGTATAGTGTAGATTGTCACCTAGAATATTTTAAAGTACTTTATGCCCGAGTATTTATATAAGGCTACTTACGGTTTTTTAGTAGTGTAATTCGACAGAACGAATTACATTCATTTCCTATGAAAAACTTAATCTTCTTCTCCCTCTCCTTCCCCATATCCTCCACACATCTCTTTCTACCACCACCTTCCACAAACAGACAAGCCCTTTCTCTGTTTTCCTAGGTAATCAATCACCCACCAGTTTTGGTATTAAAGTGAATCATCGCATTTTTTCTAAAAGATTATTTCTCTTTCCTTCAAAAACAAGTCTCTATAGCATAGCTTGCATCGAGTTATGATTTTGGGAAGGCTGTTTAGTTCTAGTGCATTGCCTATGGAGCTTTGGTTGTTTTTTTTTTTTTTTGATAAGTAAATAATATATAAAAAGCATCAAAAGAGGTGATGCGTCCTTTGTACACTAAAAGTATACCTAACCAAAATGATTAACCAATGTCTATGCTATTTACAAAATCTACAATAGCAGCGTTGGAACTAAAAGAAGAGTGATCAGCCTCGAAACACCAAAAATGAAGGGTGCGAATCAACAAATTCTTCAATTCCGGGACTGACATTTCCACGTTCTCGAATGCCCTATGGTTTCTTTCCTTCCATAGAATCCAACACACTCCCAAAAGAGCTGTCCCCCATGTACGACTTCTCCTATTCTTATACCCCATAGTCCAGCCTCTGACGTGGTCAATTATCGATCTCGGCATGACCCAAGACATCTTGAACATTCCCAGCACAAAATTCCAAAGCTCTATAGCCACTTGGCAGTGCAGGAGCAAATGATTTACACTCTCCTCACTATCCTTACACAAATAACACCTATTGACAAAAACCATGTTACGTTTACACAAATTGTCCCGGTTAGGATAGCTTCGTGAGTCGCTTCCCACATGAAAAAAGCCACACTCTTAGGGGCTTTGGAGTTCCAAACTGCTCTCCAAGGGAATGAAGTTCTACCACAATTGAGAAGCTTGAGATAAAACGAGTTTACTGAAAAAAGAGGGCCCCCTATACCTTTCCAAACCACCTTATCCACCAACCTGTCTGTATTCTGCTCTTGAAGCCTCCCTAAAAGCTACACAACTGACTCAATCTCCCAATCATGAAAATTCCTTCTGAACGTGGGATTCCAGATAGGCTTACCCTCCACCGAAGACAAAATAGAGCTAACTCTACAATCCTTATCCGTGGAAAGCTCGAATAAGTTCTGGAACACCGCCCTCAAACAAGTATCCCCACACCATCTATCTTCCCAAAATCTCACCAAAGCCCCGTTGCCAACCTCAAATGCAATGAATCTTTCAAAAGAGTTCCACCCTTTCCTGATACCTCACCAAACTCCCACCCATAAGAAGTGACCTCATTAGGGAACCAGCAATGATCCCCTTCTCCATACTTGCAAACCACCACTTGTCTCCAAAAAGCCTCCTTGTCTGTGAGATACCTCCATAACCATTTTCCCAGCAAAGCCTCATTAAATAATTTGAGTTTTCTGATATTCAGACCTCCCTCTTGAACCCTAGAGCACACCTTTTCCCAGTTCACTAAATGAAACTTGTGCTCATCTGTATGCCCTTCCCACAAAAAATCTCTTTCCAACTTTTCTAATCTTTGCCTTATTGTGGCAGGAATCACAAAGAGCGATAAGAAATAAGTCGGTAAATTAGCAAGAGTGTTCTTGATTAGGACTAATCTCCCCCCTTGGAAAGAAGTTGACGCTTCCACCCTACCAATCTCTGCTAGAAGCGCACGACCACTGGATTCCACAACGCCCTGCTCTTTGATTGTGCACCTATGGGAAGTCCAAGGCAGTAGGCAGGAAGAAAAGCAGACTTACAACCAAAGAATGCAGCTAGATCCCCAACATTTTTCACATCCCCTACAGGAATAATTTAACTCTTAGAAATGCTAATGCGTAGGCCTGAAACTGCTTGAAAGAATAATAAAACAAATCGAAGATACCCCAACTGAGCCTTATCTGCACGACAAAAAACTAAGGTATCATCTACAAAAAGAAGATGGGAAACCGACACCTCCCTCTCCCCTCTCTTCCCCACCTTAAAGCCACTTATAAGACCTTCCAAAGATCGCCCTCTCTAACATCCCGCTAAGAGCCTCCATTACAACGATAAACGTAAACGGGACAAAGGGTCACCTTGACTCAAGCCCCTCGAGCTAGAGAAAAATCCCGATGGTTCCCCATTCACCAAAACAGAGAAGCGAACCGTAGAAATACAGAATCGGATCCATTGAATCCACTTGATACCAAAACCCATCCTTTCCAACATATATAACAAAAAGTCCCAGTTCACATTATCATAAGCTTTCTCTATATCCAACTTACACAACAACCCTGGGACACCACTTTTCAACCTGTCATCCACGACTTCATTGGCAATAAAAGACGCATCCAAAATATGTCTATCCTTCACAAAAGCGTGTTACGACACCGAGATAATTCTACCCATTATCCTCTTCATTCTTTGGGCTAGCACTTTGGAGATCAGCTTGTAAATGCCACCAACTAAGCTAATCGGTCGAAAGTCTTTCAAATCAGTAGCACCACTCTTTTTCGGAATCAAGGCTATGAAAGCAGCATTAAGGCTTTTCTCAAATCTCATACTAGAATGAAAGAGCTGAAATACCTCCATGATATCCCCTTTAATCACCTCCCAGCAATGCTGAAAAAATGCCATAGAAAACCCATCGGAGCCTGGGGCTTTACCTCCCTCCATCTTACGTAGCACTGCTGCCATTTCCTCAATCGAAAAGGGACGCTCCAGGGCTGCCGAATCATCACTGATACTGTCAAAGACCACACCATCCAAATTTGGTCTCCAACCCCCACTTTCTTCAAACTGACACCTAAAAAATTCATGATGCCAACCCTAATCTCTGCCTCATCCTCTAACTGCACACCTTCAATCTGGACAGACCTAATTTTTTTTGCTGCTCCACGAATCTTTGTCATCCTGTGAAAGAACTTGGTATTATTATCTCCCTCCTTTAACCACTGAACCCGTGACTTTTGTAGCCAACAAATCTCTTCACGGATAAGAAGACTCTTCAATTCCTATTTTAACTGCACCCTGCTTTGGTTGTTTATCTTCAATGTTTTTGGGTTTGTTGTCACTCGTTCCTTTGTTGACTCCTTATCCACATAGTACATTATTTTCTCTTTCTAATCAACGTAATTGCTTCTTTTATTATTTATATAACAAAGAGGAAACACTAGAATCCACTGTACTGGTTTGGTGGACTCCATGTCCATTCTCTTCTACATTCGTATTGAGTAAATGCTTCTTCAATCAAACATCAATAAATAAGGATGATGATGATGATGGTTCAAAACAAGTGCCTTCGAGATGAAAATGGGCTCTTTAGATGTAACAGTGATGAGGATTCCTTTCATACTTTTGAGGTGCACAAGTGAACAGCAACAATGATAACTCAAAAGGATTACCTTAATCCACTAATTTTATTGCATCCAAGATGACACCAAGAAGATCAAACAAAAAATTCTAAGGCTTGAACTTTAGATAAGTAGCATTGTTGTTGTCTGGGACTGGGAGGATCCTATTCACAGAAACTTGGTTGTAGACAAAGCTACATCCTTGTAGATACACATTAACATGGGTGACAAATACCAAACTTGAGGTTCATGAGAGGTGTTTGGTTAGTTCCAATATTAACCAGTTAGGGTACACCATGCTAGGTTCTTTTATTTATTTATTGTGAGAAGTAATAATAGTATATATAAAGAATGTCAAAACAGGTGACGCGCCCTATTAACAAATAAAGTATACAACCAAGACCTCCTACGAACCAAAAGAATTGTTATCCACAAGCTCTACAAAGGGGCTTATACCCTGCGAGACCAAGTCGTGGCACCAAAAATACAGAGACTGAAGGGTTAATTCTGATTTTCTGTGGAAGGAGATCTGGCGGACCATGGCTCCAAGGAAAGTGGCTTTCTTAGCCTGGGAAGCCGCGAGGGAGGCCATTTTGACGGGGGATAAATTGAGAGCTCGAGGGAGGATTGTTGTGAACAGGTGCTATATGTGCAAACGAGAGGAAGAGACTGAATCCCCTTCTTCTCCATTTCCCGGTAGTGAGGGATCTATGGCATTTGGTTTTCAGACTGGCTGGTATCTTCTGGGTCGTGCCTAGATGGTGAGTCAGTTTCTGCAAGGTTGGTCAGTGTACAAGCTGAGGAGGAAAAACAAGTTTGGGTAACACCTCCTCTTGTGATCTGGTGGAGTATATGGTTGGAGAGGAACAGGAGGGTTTTTGATAATATCGAAGCAGATGTCGATCGCCTCAAGACGAATGTTTTGCAGCTAATTGGGCTGTGGTGCTTAAAGCTGAATCCTTCCGAGGGGGAGTATTTTGTTAATATTACGAACAGTTTTGTCGATATATAGTTGTTGGTGTCTTGTATATGTCCCATGTACAAGAACGCGTCTCCTGCTTAGACGCTTTTATTAATATATTTTATTTATCAAAAAAAAGACTATCGCAGCTCCTCTTTGTGTTCTCAAAAGCCCTGGAGTTTTGTTCCCTCTAGGCTCCAATAGCCCAGCAAATAGCTGCCGGAGCAGTATCCCAAAAGCAACTTTTCCTCTTTCCTTTACTTATTAATTATTTTTTTTATAAGTAAATATAATATATAAAAAAGTGTCAAAAGGTGTACATAGGGAGTATACCAAAAACCAAGCTACCTATTAGCAATCCTATCCACAAAATATACAAAACGATCAACCCCCTGAGAAACCAGCTCATTACACCAAAAAAACAGAGTTTGGAGAATCAAGTCCTTAAGCCTTTTAACGCTCCTTTCTTCGTTATTGAAAACTCTGCCATTTCTTTCTTTCCAGATGCTCCAGTTGCAAACTGCCAACGGAGTCGCTTCCCAAACAATATTTTTTCTTTTGCGTTTATACAGCGACCAACTAAGCAGCAGCTCCTTCACCGTTCTGGGCATAACCCAGGATAACTGGAACAGATTCAGCACATAATCCCATATGCTCCTCGCAACTGGGCAATGTAACAAGAGGTGATTGACATTTTCCTCATTCCTTTTGCACATGTAGCACCAGTTAACGTAGATCTTCTTCCTCTTTCGCAGATTATCCCCTGTTAGAATAGCTTCGTTAGCAGCTTCCCACATGAAAAAGCCTACCCTAGAAGGGGCCTTCGACTTCCAGATAATCTGCCAAGGGAAAATACCATATGTGTATGTTAACTATTGATATAAGGACTTGACCGAAAAGATTGAATTCTTCTCCTCAATCCACACAACAGAGTCCTCCCCAGCACCAGTCACCTCTTGTTTGTAAAGAAACTCAAAGAATTGCACGACGATATCCACAGATCCACTTCCCAGACATGAGGATTTCTCCTGAACACTATATTCCAATTCACTGCACCGCCATTAAACTGAGAAAAGACCCAACCAATTCCTCCTTATGAGCAGCGATACTATACAAAGACGGGAAATCACTTTGCAGATCCCTATCGCCACTCCATCTATCACATCAAAAACGGATCGGCTGTCCATTTCCAACTTTGAAGGAAATAAACCGCTTCACTACTTCCCATTTATTCCTAATACCCTTCCATACACTCGTCCCATACGAGGTTTGGACCTCATTAGGAGCCCACTTATGATCTTCACTCCCATATTTGCCCACCAGCACCCTCCTCCATAGGGCTTCCTTGTCAATCAAAAATTTCCATGACCATTTCCCCAAAAGAGCAGCATTGAAAAACTTTAAATTTTTAATCCCTAGGCCTTCACCCTTCAAGCTAAGGTAAACTACCTTCCACCTAACCAGATGATACTTTCATTCTCCAAATTACCCTCCCAAAAAAAGTCTCTTTCTAACTTCTCTAAAGGCTGGACTGCCGAGATTGGCATTCTAAAGATAGACATGAAATACGTAGGCAAATTGGAAAGGGTGCTCTTGATTAACATCAATCTACCTCCCTTCGATTAGCATGGTTTCTTCCACCCGGCCAATCTGCGTTCTAATCTTTCAATAACCGGATTCCAAATGTCTTTACAATTATACCTAGCTCCAAGTAATAAAGGGAGTCCAGAAGACGTGCATGAGTTCAACAAAGGCAGCTGGGATTTGTTAAGAAAACAAGGATGAAAGAAGGGGTCGCGGGCTGGAAAAATAGAAATAAAGATTGTTCAAGATTCATGGGCCGAAAATACAAAAGGGTTAGACCTATTTCTAGGAAGACAAAATGGACTTAGGACACGGCTCAAGGAAGATTGAAGGGTGGGCTCTAGTGGGAGCATGGAAAGGTAGCACGGGCTTGGAAGGCCTTGCATGGCATTGCATGCAAGGTGGTGGTCACGGCATTGCTTGGAAGGGAGGCCGACCTCCATGACTAGTGTGAACAAGTGGTTGATTAAATTAGGAAACAAATCTGCTAGTAGTTAGAATAGGATTTACTTTCTTAATTAGCCTAGGATTTACTTTATGATTTCTAGTAGAATTAGGTTTTCTTTTATGCTCGTATTAGATTTAGGGTTTCTTGGTAAGCCTTTATAAGGCCTTAACTTTCATTGAATAAAGCAGATTTGCTTTTTAGAGAAAAGAAGTAATTCTTTCAAGAACAAGGTTGTTCTTTCAAAACTGATTTATTCTTCTTAAGGTGAGTGAAGCCTAGAGGGAATCAATCGTCGGACATCTTTACGTTGAGTGAGTGAAGCTCAACTGGTGAGTCCGCAATTTATCTATCCTTTTATTTTCTTGTTAAAAAACGTGGCAGCCTTAGTTGTCTTCAAAAACGTGATTTGTTAATTCTTCTTTACTCAATTCGACCAAGGTACGTTGGGTAGTTTAAAGAGTGAATTGATTCCCAAGTTTGAGGGCAGATTGTGAACTTTAATTGTATTGGAACGTGATTATAAGTTCCGAACAGATTAGGGAGAGATAAGAGGGTTTTAGGGCTGTTTTGAGAAAGGTTTGGGGCAGGTTTGGGGCTGTTCAATTCGCTTGGACAGATTGTTATTTTCAAGCATCTCCACACGCATCAAAGAGGAAGACCAAGATAAGAAGTCGGGAGGCTTCCAGTCTTGCACCCTAAGAAAGCTGCCAACGAGTCAACATAACACATTACCAACTGCATAGAGCTCACTCTTATGAATATTAACCTTCAGGCCTGAGGCTGCTTGAAAGAAATGAAGCACCATCTGAAGGTAACCCAACTGCGCTGCCTCTGCCTCTGCCCCACAAAACACTAAGGTATCATCCGCAAACAGTATATGCGAAATCACCACCTCTGCACCCACGACCCTACCCACATAAAAACCCCGAATGAAACCATTAGCTACAGCCCTATCCATGATATTGCTCAGGGCTTCCATGACTACAATGAAAAGGAGCGGAGAGAGAGGGTCTCCTTGGCGTAAACCTCTCGGATTAGGAAAAAAACCTGCAGGTTCCCCATTGATAAGCACCGAAAATTTCACCATAGAGATACAAAAAAGAATCCATTCCCTCCACCGTACACCAAACCCCATTCTGGATAACATATACATCAGAAAGTCACAGTTGACGTGGTCATAGGCCTTTTCAATGTCAAGTTTACATATTAGACCTGGTTCTTCACATTTCATCCTCAAATCTACTGCCTCATTGGCAATCAAAACTGCCTCTGTGATCTGACGCCCTCCCACAAAAGTGTGTTGAGATTCAGAAATGAGCTTCCCCAAAACCTTCCTGAGACGGACAGAGAGAACTTTCGCGATGATCTTGTAGACCCCTCCAATCAGACTGATTGGTCTAAAGTCTTTAATATCTTCTGCACCTGTTTTCTTCGGAATAAGGGCTAAAAAAGAGGCATTAAAGCTCTTTTCAAACCTCTTATGAACATAGAAGAACTGAAAGACTGACATCACCTCATCTTTAATGACCTCCCAGCAAAACTGAAAAAAACCCATAGGAAAACCATCCGGCCCTGGTGCTTTGTCTCCTTCATTTTATTTTTTTGATAAGTTAAAAAAAAGCCCATCTCTGTGAAAGGAATTTCCAGAACATCCGTGTCATCGGCACCAAGAGACTTGAACTGGACCTCATCCAACCTAAGATGCCAATCTCTGCTTTCCGTAAACAAGCCTTTGTAAACTCCCGCTATGCCTTCCTTAACATCATCTACATCTTCCAACATAACTCCATCAATTCTTACCTTACGAATCTGATTAATCTGTTTATGAGCGTTCGCCATATGCTGAAAAAAATTGTTTTATTGTCCCCCTCTCGCAGCCATTGAATCCAGGATTTTTGCCTCCAACTAATTTATTTACTCCTTAGCAATCTTTGGATTTCAGATTTTAAAGACATCCTACGAGCATCAACACCAAGACTCCCCATCCCTTCTTTCTCATCTAGCATTCTCACTACTTCCAGAGCCTCCTTCAACTTCGAGCGAATGGTACCGAAGACCTCTTTACTCCACACCTTAAGATCCTCTTTCAGCAACTTGAGTTTTCTAGCAAAACGGAAGCAGGCCATTCCAGAAAACCTGGATGATCTAGCCACATAATCTTGAACCGAAAGGGAGACTTCCCTTTAACCATCCCTCCACATTCCAGACACAAAGGATTATTATCAGAGACTACCCTTGGCAGGCACGATTGAGAGATCCCCCCGAAACACTCAACCCAACTCATGGACACCAAAAATCTGTCAATCCTTGAGCATTGATTTCCCATGTTCTTTCGCGCCTTCTGTCAATCCTTGGCTAGATCATCTGGGTTTTCTAGAATGGTTTAAAGGGAGATGGAATTCCTATGGAAAGACAGGAGATCCCTGCTTCCGTTTTGCAGAAAACTCAAGTTGCTGAAAGAGGATCTTAAGGTGTGGAATAAAGAGGTCTTCGGCAACATTCACTCGAAGTTAGAAGGAGGCTCCGGAAGTAGTGAGAATGATAGATGAGAAAGAGGATCTTGAGCATTGATTTCCCATGTTATTTTACTTATTAATTATTTATTGTGGGTTTGAATAAATTCAAGATCACGTGGTCTGATGTCATCTAAAACCTCCAAGCATGAAATGCATGATTATATATGTGCCAGCTAATGACATTCCGCAAGTGAAGCTCAACCATACCGTTGGGCCATTTCAGATGGGGAGATCTGACCTAGTGTGGTTCTGTACTTCAAGTCTTCAAGAAAGCAAGTGCAAACTGTGAACCTAAAAATAAGGATGTGGGCATCGTGCTACTCTAAAATATATTTTAGTCAAAATAGAAGTTTCATCAATTCTTAAATATACTTTAGTTATAATTTCAACTTGCTTAGGACTTGTGCTATTTTTTATAGGTAAGTGTGACCACTTGTTGGTATGGGGATTGGAACCAAGGACATCAAGGTCTTTGCCTAAGTGCCCTTGCCATACCTTATTGTAGGCTACTCAGATTTTCTTTATTTTCATTCATCATTTTTATTGTATTAATAAGAGGTATTATGGATCTTTTATCTATCCTCACCTAGTATGTTCCTTATGCCTTGAGCACTTTTTATTACTCTGTCATATATATGCGCACACACTCATATATGTGAGATGAAGTGCCAATTCACTAAGTCGAAGTACACTGCTTCTTCCTCGCTCCCCCTTTCCTTCCTCACATGTTCTGCAAACCTATTCCACACTCTCCCTTCTTCCAGCCAAGAACTCTTATTTCTCATTCTTCCAAGGGTATCTTTCATCAATAGTACCATGAGACTGCCCTTGGCATGCCACCAACCTAGTAAGATATCAGTGGCTATGACTTGTCCACAAACAGACTTGCTAGTACAACTTCTAGGGCTTTCCCCCTCCTTATGCTAGGTGCTTGTTACCTAGGAATCACCATACAACCAAGACTGCCTGAACCAAGACTTTTTGACTCGCATCCATGCAGCACAAAAAACTGTCAAGTCAAGGAATGTGTTCATGTATGTAACATAGCCTGTTTATGTCCCCAGAAACATGGAAAATTATTGTGGAGACCATACCACAACATATTTTCTTTAAGAAAAGGTATATTTCTTTAACATCTTCTAGCAAGCTGAATTTGTAATGAGTCAAGTGCCTGATACTACATGCAGATTGTACCCCGTTTATGTTATCATACATTTAGACTTGTGTTATTTGCAATAAATAATAAGAAGAATAGCCTATAACATGTCCATGCAGATAACTTATCAAAAAAATAAAAATGTTCATACTTTTCAAATGTTGATGATAATAGCAATCACTTTATTCAGTGTCGGATAGAAGGATTGAAGGTGCATACCAGTAAGTTTGGCCCATATGATATCCCCAGGCTCAACCTCATGACAATCATCCAGACTAGCAGCCAATACGACCATCTCATCAACATCAAGATCATCGGTATCTGAACAATGAAGATTACAACTCAACCTTAGCCGGTCCATTTCCTCAGGGGAGACATAAAATTTGATTCTTTCATTTGATAGAATCACACTTTCTTCATCACCATCTTCATATTCAACCTAATTTATTACATCCACACAAAAAAATCCCCACATATTCTCAAATGTCAAAAAGGAAGAACGATTTACTTAACCATCCAGCAAATACAAAATTGGTACAATAGACATTACTTGATGCCTGTCACTCTCGAGGTCATACCCAACAACTCGACCAGAGTACCAATCAGCATCCAGTGGCCAGTACACCTGTTTGCATAGCCCAAGCTTTAATTAGATAAAGTAACAAATGCAGTAGTCACAAAGTAATATATAAGTTCCATACTCAACACAAGTCAATGAAGTAGCTTACCTTGCATTGTAATCCTATGAATTTCTTGGGATCAACTCCCTCATAACTCAATCTGTGTTTCAAGACCACAAGCTTAATTTGATCTTTCACAAAAACAAAAACCAAGCGAAAGAGCACAATTTAAAGGGCGGAATAGTGAACGTACCGAACCCATCTCTTAGTGCGAGTTGAACTATTAGAATTTACGTTGTGATTTCGAATGCCAGTCTCCAGAGCAGCAGCAGCAGCATCATCAAGTTTATTTCTCTGCTGCCGCGGTCTACTACTGTTATTGTTAGTTATGTTATCGATTTTCGTACGGTTTCGGGATTCTCGCAATCGAGGCCCATCAAGAGTGACCAAAACGGTTGAATCGACCCCCAAGTTTATCAGCTCTGAACACCCAGTCTTCCTCCTCTTCTTCTTCTGATTAGTATCTTCGTCTAAATTTTCCGTTTTGTCAACAATAGACTGCGGTAATGGAGGTACATTGGAGAATTTCGAAAGTAAAGTATCATAAACGGAGGGATTAGAGAAGCTACTAAGCCGTCCCCTCTTGCGCTTGCGAGAGTATAAATTGACGACGGCTGGTTTGGAGATTGAAATGGCAGATGACGGCTTCGTTGGATTGGAGCGATCGTCATCATCGACGGCGGCAGCGTGGTCGAGCACGAGAGGAAGCTTCCGAGCTTTGACCTTCTTTGACATAACATTGGAAGATCCAGTGGCCGTCACGCACGGGGATGTGGCGGAGTACACGTGACACAAAGACATATACTTCACCGGAGTCCCCTTCTCTTCCTCCACCGCCGACGACGTTCCACGGTGGCGGTGCGAGTTTGCGTCGATTTCCTTCAATTTCGTTACTTCTTCTTTATTGCTGGTATCTCTGTGTGGGCTTGAGGATTGGAAAGGAAACGCCGCCATTCAATCTTTGGGAGATTTAAGGCGGCGTAGAGGAGGTGGAGATGGAGGTCGGAGGAGAAGCGATTTCTCGATTTCTAGGGATTGGATGAATTGAAAGGAGTAGGCATTGGGGCTTTTGGAGGGAGGGTTTTCCTTTTCCCCCAAATTATCTGTTTCCCGCCGTGTTCCAAAACTCTGAGGCAATGACAGCAACTCGCCACTGTGTATGTAACGCATTTTGTGAATTTCACCATCATTGCACTTTGAGTGCATGTGGTTTTGAGAATTACACATTGGGGTCTCGAGTTTCATTTTTGGCAAAAACTAAGGAAAAACTATTTCACGAGTATTTTTTATAAGACGGATCTTATGAAACCTACCCACCGTGTGCTGGTGGACTGAGGTTCGAGGGACGGGAGTTTCGTCTTACAAATTAGGATATGTGTAGGATGGTCTCAAAAGAAACATATCCAAACGAATTATGGCTCTAAACGGCCAAGCCAAACCATCAAACTGGTATATATCCTAAGGGTGGGGATATTCACACCCCAAAAACTTATCTCTACACCTCACTTAAAATAATTACACAAATGTCATTAAGTGAAATGACCTAATAAGCTCTTTTAAACATTACACCTCATTAATTAATCTCTACACCCCATTGAAATAACTATAATATCTCTATACTGAAAGACAAATAATACTCCCTACACCCCCATTGTTTTATATTTACACCTCAAATCTCAAAATCACAAATACTATACTAAAAACAAATAATACTCCTTACACCCCATTATTTTATATTTACACCCCAAATCTCAAAACCACAAATACATATAAAAGCTTACAGGACCTCATTGTTTTTTCTTCTTCCAAATTTTTTTCAAAAAACTCTCTCAAAACCAACACCAAACATAATCACATTGTCAAAAATAACATTATAAGGAGCTTAAAGAAGTCATGGGGTCGGGTAATGTAAGTATTTTTTCACTTTCTTCGATTAAATTTTGATTTTTTGCCCAAAAATTCGAGCTGTGTTTTACGGCTGTTCGGCTCTGGTGTGATGAACACTCTTAAGGTTGTTCGGCCAGCACTGGTCGAACAACCTTAAGGGTGTTCACCACACTCTGGTCGAACACAAACAGTTGTGTTCATCTCAGCCTGGCCGAACACTCTCACTTCTGTTCATCTCATCCTGGCCGAACATTCTCACATCTGTTCATCTCAGCCTGGTCGAACACTCTCACTTCTGTTCATCTCATCCTGGCCGAACAAACTCACATCCATACACTGGCTGGACAGTCTATGAACAGTGCAGAATCATGAATTTTTAACTTTTTTTTTGCTTATTTTTCAGGAAGCAAACACGTATCCTACTGAGCACAGTGTTTTGGTCCTGTAAATGATGCAATAATTCCTCTTCAACAACAGATTGTTATAGATTACAGCAATGTGTTTGTAAATCATGCATATTTTTCATCCCGGGATGACTTATTTGATTGGGTGCGTGCGACCGGAAGGGAGAATGGACTTGTGATAGTAATTACTAGGTCTGATAGTGGTACGGTAAATAGAGGACCTCGGTTGACTTTAGGTTGTGAACGTGGTGGGCAACCTCGCTAAAAAAAGGGTGATGATTCGAGTAAAGTAACAAAGAATAGCAAGAGAGAACGTGGATCGAAAAAATGTGGGTGTCCATTTCGTTTGAAGGGCATACAATTATGTGAAGGAGTATGGGAACTTCATGTTGAATGTGGGTTCCATAACCATGCCGAGGCCCCTCACATGCATGGCTACTCATTTGTTGGTCGATTATCAGAGCCGGAGAAGGCTTATGTTCTTGACATGTCGCATGCCAATTTGAGACCTAAGGACATTTTGCAAGGTTAACACGAGAAGTTTCAAAGTAATAAGTCTTCAATACGGACTATTTACAATGCTCGTAGCAAGAATAAAATTATCGAGCGTGATGGTCAATCGCAAATGCAGCAGCTTGTAGCAAAATTGATAGAGCATGGATATTACTACCATCATAGGAGATGTGAGAAAACTAACATTGTCCAAGATTTGTTCTTGGCTCTTCCAATGAGCGTTAAGCTATTACGTTCTTTTCCCAAGGTTCTCTTCATGGATTGCACTTACAAGACAAACAGATATAAGTTACCCTTGTTGGAGATTGTTGGTGTGACGTCGACAAATATGACATTTTTTGTTGGAGTTGCATATATGGGGTCGGAGTTGCAAGATAACTACATTTGGGCGCTTGGTATCTTGAAAGCTTTGATGAATCAATCCTCCTTACCAACTGTGATAGTAACTGACAAAGATCTTGCGTTAATGAATGCAATTGAGGTAACTTTTCCTACCTCCCAACACTTACTTTATCGATGGCATATCAACAAAAACATCCTTGTGAATTGTAAGAAATACTTTCGCACAAAAGTGCAATGGGATCAATTTACAATCTGTTGAAATTTTTTGGTGGATGCAAAAAATGAGCAAATATATGAAGAATACCTGAAGAGATTTCAGATGGATTTTATTGATTATCCAGCTGCGGTTGAGTACGCCATGAAGCAATGGATACGGTCGTACAAGGAAAAGTTTGTGTCGGTTTGGACGAATAATGTAATGCACTTCGACAACAACACAACAAGCAGGTATTTAAATGTTTTCAACATTTCATTGTTTTCCATAAATTTTGTCATGCAATACAAATATTAATTGTATCTTATTTTAGGGTGGAGAGTCAACATGCAGCTTTAAAAAGACAGTTGAAATCAAGTCAATGTGACTTTGAGACATGTTGGAGACAGTTGCACACCCTGATTGAGACATCTCACATTGCAATCAAGGTGTCATTCACAAAAAGCCTTACAATCGTTATTCCGAAATACAAATCGGTTATATTTCAACAACTTCGAGGTTTGGTGTCTACTCATGCATTGAGTCTGATATACAATGAGATGACTAATATACCTAAAGATGCTTATATAGACTCATTGTTGTGTGGTTGTGTACTTCGAAGAACATACGGGCTGCCTCGTCGTCATGAGATTGCTGAGTATATGAGAAATGACTGTCTGATTCCCCTTGATCAGGTTGATTCATTTTGGAGGAAATTAGATATGTTACCTACTCCTGAGAATGTTGAAGTTTCAGTGAAGCAGGATATGGACAATCGATTCAATAGCACGTATGATGAGATTCGTGAATATTATGAAAACGCTCCTGAGACTGAAAAGTTGTTAATCATTAAAAGAATGATGGAGGTGAAAGACGCGAGAACGAACTCCTTGATTGTTCCATAGGATGAAGTGCGCACTCGTGGTCGTCTGAAGCCTGCGAAGGTAAAAAAAGATAAATCAACCAAGTGTGATCCGAGTTTGTTTGAGCATGTGGAGTCGATGATAGATAGTTGCTCCCCTTGTGATCAAGGATTGTTATACGAGGTTGGTCCATCGCAGCAACCTCCCACGTTCACTACAGTTGCCCAGCTTAACGAAAAGATTCTGGTATTAATCTTCTTTTATTTCAAGGATTGTTATACAAGGTTTGCTATATATATACATATCTATCTATATATATATATATATATATATATATATATATATGTTATGAATTTAATCTGTTTTAACTTTCAATAGGTTGTGCGACCACGTACGAGGGCCGGGAAAGCTAGTGGTAATTACGTTCAACAATTCCCGAAGGAATTTCGGCCTTTCATATTAGGCACAGCGAATATCATTGGTGACGGTCATTGCGGTTTTCGTGCCGTAGCTGGCTTTATGTATAGAAATGAAGAGTCATGGAGCAGGGTTCGAGCAGACTTGTCGATGGAGTTGATGTCAAACCAGGAATTGTACGCACGTATCTTAATTGAACGTAATCGTGTGACTAAAGTGAACGCGAGTCTACAATATAACGACATTAGTGCTCCCAAGGCATATTGGTTTGATGCAAATGATATGAGTCATTTGGTGGCATCATATTACAACATTGCTTTCATGGTATTAGATAAAAAAAACATTGTTTCACTTATTTACCATTGAGGACCGCACCCCCAAATGATCCACATATTATTTGTATCGGAAGAGTAAACGGCGATCACTTTATTCAGGTTTGATCACTTTCGATTGCTTTACTTCACTTATTTACAATTGGTTGACATATTATTTGGTTTAAATTATTTATTGACAGCATCTCAATTTATTTGTAGGATTTTTAATGTGATGGTTACCCTTTAGCACTTGTGCCGTAGGTCTGGGACCAGAATTGCTCGTCGTCTGCTAATGCGTGGAAATTACTATATATTAATCGACAACTTTCATATAGTGAATCTGTAGGCTCAGCTAGAGTTGTTGGTAGTAGTTCTAATAGTATACATTTGGAGTAGTTCTGATTGTATTATATTAAAAACATGTATTTGAACGTGCCATTTTGGTTGATTGTCTATTTTAAATGATGTTTCGGTTATGTGTATTTAAATTATGTATGATATTCGTCGTCTTCTAATGCTTCTTTTATGTTGCTATGAAATGTCATATGCTATACAAAGTCTGCAATAAGAAAATAACATGAAAATCAAGCCACACGAAAAACAAAGTCTACTATACAAAGTTTGCTAAAAATTTCATTACCACAAAAAATACTAAAAATTGTTTTACAATTCATAACATTAAAAAAACATAAACATAGTCCACATCACTATTGCCTCCTATGAGACGGTCCCGTGTCATCAGCTGGACCGTTGATAACTGTGTGCACTTTATCAAGCAATGAGCCCAAGTCCTCATATGGTATAGATCGGTCATCAAATCTCCAGCGCCGCACTGTAGGATCAATCATAGTCCTCACAACTCCCAATATCTTGTCATCTGAGTCGGCTGCAACGGTGTCAGTCGCAGTGGTGTTAACGTATCTGGATCGTCTACCACGGGATTGTACGACTACATGTGAACGCTCCCGGTACCAGTCTAAATAACCAGGATCACAATCCCAAACACGTAGGGCACGCCGCCGAGCCATTCTTCAGATAGGAGATGGCTATCTGACGTCAACCAGTTCCCAGCAAAACCTAGCCACATAGGCAAGGCCTTCGAGTTATCTCGAGGGCCGCAATTCGGAGCAATGATTGTCCTCGGAATCATTTGCACATGCCCGAACTGTCGAAGGACTCTATCTGGATGGTATGGCTCGACAACATAGCCCATCTGTATGCATCCTAGATACGTGGCAATTTGATGCCATGGAAACCGGTCCCTGACCTTAATGTCGTAAGGAAGCCAGTCAACCTAAAACAATAGACCAACAAAAAGTCAAAAACTTTCAATACGAAACCTAATATTAAAAAGTTGTTGAAATTGATAGAAAAATATGTATACTCACGTCACGGCTCGTCAGTCTATCTAACTGCTCACATGATGCCAATAAATGGTCTGCGCGTCGTCCCTGATTCCCTTGCGGGATCCACCTACGTGCAAGAGGGTATCTAGACTTGTAATCAACATTATGTGGAGGCCTCAGATATGGAAACTGCAAGTAGATCCACGCCTAAAAGCAATAAAACATACATTTTAAAAGATTCAAGTATCAAATAAAACATTTTAACTTTAATAGTAAATACACAACATAAAAGTATAAAATAATTATAATTATTACCTCAAGTAATGCCATGGAACCAACTATCTGCTTCGTGTTATACCTAGATGCTTGTCCTAGCTGTCTATATAAAAATGCAAGGGTGGCAGTTCCCCACGCATAAGTATCTAGATTTTGAAGATCCTCAAGCCACTATAAGTATGCAATAGGTACACGGGTCCCGCTCTTATCAACAAATATCGTGCAACCCAAGATCAATAAGAAGTATGCCCTCACAGCACAACCCACCCTAAACTCATCCTTAGACGTGACATCATCATTAAACCTCACACGTAGCTACTCCAATGTCACCAAAGCCCCCCTCTTATTTCCCATGCCCTAAAAAACATCTTTAAGTGACACTCCCAACATCTAACTCACATATGAGGCATCAACATCCCTAACACAAGATAATGGATCACCCACAATAGGAAGACCGAGCAGACAAAACACATCGTCTAAACTAATGGTCATCTCCTCGAAAGGCATATGGAAAGTGTTAGTCTTTGGATGCCATCATTCCACGAAAGCAGAAACTAAGACCTTATTCACATCAACATAGCATACATACATTAGTCGACTAAACGCACTGCCCCTGATCATACCCCGAAATACCCTCGAATCTTCGCCATTAGGAATGACCCAATAAGCAACTTCTGTGTGTGATCGTGGCATTTTAGAATACCACACTCTTATTTACCAACCCAAATATATGCAGCTACGTGTGACTCATATGAAGTGAGCAACGATGTATCACGTGGACCATCAGGAAATCCGAGCTCAATCTGAGGCTCATAAGTCTGCTGAAACTGCCCTTGCGACTACTCGAACTGAAATGGCTCATGATCCTGCTCAAAAGTCTGCTGGAACTACCCTTGCAACTGCTCAAACTGAAATGGCTCCTGCTCATGCTCAAAAGTCTGCCCATGCTTATCTTCCTACCCCTGCCCATGCTTGTCTAGTTGTGTTCTTGTTGGCGTGCTTGTTCCATTTATTTCCTAGAGGATGTCGTCACCTTTTTCCTTGTATAAACGTTTCTAAACATTTTTCCTATAAACACCAAATAAAATAAATCATAATTAGGTTATAGTTCCAATAAAACAAAATCAAAGTCTGAAAAGTGTGCCCAATCTGAGTTTCAGCCAGTGTGAGATGAAAAACCCATGGGCTGTTCGGTCAGAGTGAGATGAACAACCCATGGGTTGTTTGGCCAGAGTGAGATGAACAACCCATGGGTTGTTCAGCTAGCGTGAGATGAACATGCTTAAAACTGTCCGACTAGAATGAGATGAACGCCCTATTTAGTGTTCAGCCAACTTGAGCTGAACAACCTATGTGGTGTTCGACCAGCTTGAGATGAACACCCTATTGACTGTTCATCAAACCAGGTCCGAACAGCGGGGTTTTTACAGTCCACCGAAATTCAATTTTTTAAAGAAAATTCAACACAAATTCATGCATTTCATACACTTGATATTGAAATTAGACCTAAAACCAGTATTTAAATGTAGAAGAGGATGAAAAATTATACCAATAGATGAAGACATTGTTGATGACTTTCAAATCGTGAAAGAATCAAATTCGTTTACACACAATGTTGATGATGATGTTGTTGATGTTTTGTTGTTGTTGTTGTTGTTGCTATGAGTGGCTGAGAGTAATGGTTGGATTTTTTGAATTTCGTAGTTTGCGCGCATGGAGGAATTCGGTGTCTGCGTTCAAACTTCAAAGCCTCCGTTCAAAGCTCGGCGTCTGCGTTACCTTTGGTGGGAGGGTAGGTAGGTAATTAACCTTGTTGGTGGTTATTAATTAGGTTGGTTGGGGAAAAGGGTATAATAGGTTTTTAACTGGGGTGTAGAGAAAGAAGTGAGAATGAAGTGGGGTGTAGAGACTAATGGGGTGTAGAGCTATGTTTTTGGGGTGTGAATATCCCCACCCATATCCTAATTGTTCATTATATACCTTTCATTATAGTATTTAGATTAGTGTATAAACGACTTTGAGAAAAGAAAAAAATGCTAACCCTCATAATCCATTTTCATTTTTCAAGCAGTTGTTCCCTTTCTCCCATCCTTTCCCCCCTTTAACCCTCATCCATTGCTTGAATTTTCTCTCTTTTATGTCCATATAAGGATCTAACACTGTCTTATTCACCAGTTGATACAAATATGAATCTCTCTGTAAATATTCCTTATCATTGAGGATTTGATTGTAACTATTACTTATCGTATGTTATATATCAAGCGTTAGAATGATTAGTAGTCATTAAGATATTTGAGATATTTGCCCCTAGACCATCCCAACCTATGTGATGAACCATGCTAACTCTACGACAACAACATGTTAACAACTAAAGATCTGCACTTCAAACGACAACTACTTAAGGAAGAACTGAAGCTTCTTACAAACCAATCTCAATTCAGCCGCCTAAAGCTCGTTGACTTTTAGTAGTTGTTGAAGAAGAGATTTCACTTGTACATCAAGTGGTTGTTGATCTCATAACGAGGCTGGGGATCAACCTTCTACTAACAAGGACATGTTCACGAAGTCACATCAAGATCAATATGTGAAGACCCAAACCATTACTTGTATAAATGCTTACAATGCGTACTTGTAACGCTAGAGAGTGCATATTACGCTTAACATGATTGCCTTCGATTGGTTAAGTCATAGCTATTTTGTAGGTCTTCTATGCTTTGCATGTTCTTGTCTTGGTTTGCTTTGAGTCTTACCTTAACATTCTTGACAGTTAACTAAGTCCCAAAAGAGCCTTAGTGTAGACACCCCAATTTTGTACCCATGGTATGTAACGTTGACATGCGATATCAAGATCTGTTAAAACTTAACAAATGTCAAGTTACAGGGTTTAAAAATGCAAAAGACAAAGCAGGATGCATAAAACAGTGAAATGCAGGGGCTAAAGTGTCAAAAAGAGGCCAAAGATTGGAGCACTGGCACTGCCACAAAGCATCATTGGCGCGGCACCCAGCATGCATGGTGCCCGCGCTAGCCCCCTCAAACAGTGACTCTGACTTAATGCATTGCACAAATTCCCAAGCACGCGGTACAAGCTGGTGAAGCACAAGATGAAATTCACAAATGCCAGCGGTGTCCCTCCTCGCACCTATAAATAAAGGTGTCCGGCTTTGCTTTCAGGACGAGAATTCTTCTCACAAAAACTCTGTGCGTTTATTTTACGCAGATAGAAGAGCGATCGTGAGATAGTGAGTGCCCCCTCATATAAAGCCTTGAAACTCGGCCAAATCTCCTCCAAACTCAAAACCAACCGGTCAAAGTGAGCCTTAGCCCCCCAGCTTGGTTTCCACCCTATTCCCCAGGTCCAAAAATCTCAAAAAGAACAGTTGCTCTGCCCGAGAAAAAGAGTCAAATCCGCCAGAAGCAAGTAGTTGCTCTGCCCGATTTCCGTCAGCAGCAGGCAAACAAAAGCAAAAACGCAAGCAGTTGCTACGCCCGTTTGATGGTGCCCAGAAGCAACTTTCGAAAGCAGTCACCCTGCCCGAACCGTAGCAGCAGCAGCAAAAAAGACTCCCTCTCCCGGAAGGACAGAGCGAGCACACTACGATCTAAAAGGTGAGCCTTTAAGGGCGTTATCTATAAAAAAAAACTATTTTTCATCCGGTCCAATGCAAAAATATAAGCCGTTGTGTTGTCCGGATTTATTTAGAAAATAACATTAAAAAGAGCCATTATGATGGCCAAATATTTTTAAATGTATTTGTAATTATTGGAAGGAGGCGGCTGCAAGTCCGTAAATAATGTAGATATGGATATATTTGTTTTCTTTTAATGTTTTATTTATTTGCTAGATAAATATAACAAAAAGCATACTTTAGCCAAAAACTATTTTTTGAGACCGAAAGGGTGAGTTGGGTGCCTAGCACCTTCCCAACTCGTAACTTAGCCTCCGAACCCGCTTTTTACATTCTCTGGTTTTATTTTGGTTTTTTCTTTGTTTTCTCCTTAAAATAAAGATGACGATTATGTCAAAACATTTTGGATCACAGTGAGGCCTCGCAACACATCCTTTCTTGCTCTTTTCCGTTTTCCCCTAGACAATGAAGAATGAGAATGAAATGGTGATGTATTCATGTATCATGCTATCCCCTAAACAAGGGATAACTTGATATAGAAAACCCAAAGCACTCATAGCAATCCAAAATAGGCCTTAAGGAAATTTTCATAAAATCTATAGTGGGGCCCGCAACATCCTTTCTTGCACTTTCCATTTTCCCCTATACAATGGAAGATGCGAATGAAAGGGTGATGCTTTCCTGCATCCTGTTATCCCCTAAAAAGGGATAACTTGATACAGAAAACTCAAAGCTCCCATACTGGATCAAAAATCACTCAAGTGACCAGGCGTATTCAACGCGCTTCTTGACAACACCCTTTCCGCATTTTTAATTTCGTCTTCCCCTAGACAAGGGAGGGTGGAATAGAAAGCGTGGTGTCCGTTCCGCACGTCGCGCCTCCTTAGAAAAGGGAGCGCGGGGCGCGGGTGCACTCCGGGGCACCCACAGTGGCGACTCTGTTGGGGAAATCATTTTTATTTTAAATAAAAATGAAGGGCTAGACTCAGTAAAAAAACCTTTTTTTTAGTTTCTGGCTAAAATATGCTTGTTATATTTCTTTAGCATTTTGAATATTGTGTTCCTATATATCTATGTATATATTTGTGGATATGATCCTCCATCTTACAGCAGTTTCGTTCTAGTCGCCATTACAGTTATATTTAATATATATGTGTTCAAAAAAATATCAAAAATAATAATAATAAATTTCCGGGCAGTATAACAAAAGGGCTAGGGCTTTATTGTCACTATCGCTTTATTCCTGCTTTATATTTTTATTCTGTACGCTTTATTATTATTATTTTATTGCACATAATATATACATATTTTTTTTCATTCTGTCATTTTATTTTGGGAACTAGGACAAATATTGTAATTAATAGGAGTAGATATATTCCCCATTTTTCTTTCTATTTCTTGATGTGTTTGGTTGCTTGCTCGCGCTCAAACTAAAAAGGCGAGAAAATCTAAAAAAAACAGCAAGATAGGTCATATCTGTTTTATTTATTGATTTATATATGAAAAAAAAAAGATTTTACTATTTTTTAGATGTCGCACACACACGCACGCATGTCGATATATTTCGAACTGCTACATTACACCATGGCCAGCTTACCCCCTGCATTAGCCAACGGTAAAGTGCATATAGATTCTCAGGACACTTCATGGACCTACCGGTTTTTTTTGTATCTCTGAATCATTGGTCAGCCCCTGTGAAAAAAAAGAAGTCCGAATATAAAAAAACCAAAAGGAAAAAAATCAATCGGAAAAAAAATAAATGAAAAAAGAAGAAGAGAGGGAACATGAATAAATACACATGGGCTGATTGATTATTTGCTGATGTTCTACTTAGACCATTTTGAATGGTGGATCCTGGAAAGAGTATAGGCCCTTCGCCTAAGATCAGTCCGATCTTGGGGAGTCGAAAGACAAGTGAAATACGAAGGTCCTATACCTTGGAGAAATAATCAATTGTTCCAGGAATAGTCCTGAGACTGTCAAAACAAAGCGGGTGCTTGTCCGGTCAATTGTAGGAAAATAAAAATAATAATAATAAAGGCACACTGTACTCCGAGCCCATAAATCTTTCAGTCAACCCTTTCTGATACCTTCAAACCCCATTTTCCTCATAAACCTGGTCCGAATTTGGAAAGACAAAGATAGTACTGACCGGTTGATACGAGATACATGCACAGAGATCAGATCAGAAAATATCAGGGTCAGATCAGAAAAGGGTAGAATCAGTTTAAAGGGTATAGATCCAAGCAGTATGGCAACAGAAAGTGAGCAGTCCGCTATGGGTATAGATACAGGGGCTCCAGGGTACGCTCCGACTCCGGCTATGCAACAATGGCTAGACTAGAATTTGAGTGCACAGGCTGACCGTATAATGAGCCAGATGGCTAATCTGATACAAAGTTTAAAATCTAATGGTGAAGGAACCTCTTCTACCGTAGTACCTCAAGAAGCATCAACCTCCCATGTTCCTCCAAACCTAAATTCCTAACCAAATACCACCATTACCCCAAATCCAAATCCTTTACCCAATCCTTACTACCCAAATATCAACCTTTTTCCATCCTACTTTCCATATTCTTTCTCAAGCACCAATATCCCCCATAATCCAAATGACATCCATTTTCCCATCACCAATCAACTCCAAAATAGCCCGCATATGGACCCAAGAAGCTATAACCAGCCAGACCAAGTTACAACATATCTAGCTCCTAATGATCCTGGCCACCAAACCGAAATCGCCAGTAACTCACCTGCCCAAAATCCTTATCCTGCCCAAAATCCTTATCCTACCAAAAATCCTTACCAAATGCCACAGCCATAAATAAACCCAGCTTTCCCCAATCCTTCCAACATATACCAAAAACCAACTCCCCCTCCCACCAAAATGGAGGCTGACATGGAAAATCTGAAAAGTATGATGCTCAAAGTTCTGAACAAAGGGGAATTTTCTACGCGGGCATTAACACTAAAACCTTTAGCCATACTACCCTCAAGTTTCAAAATGCCCGATATAGAAAAATTCGATGGGACTGGATGCCCTATTTCCCACCTAAAATCTTATTCTACTGGCATGCAATCAAGAGGGGGTAGTTTCGAAGCAATGGCCTCCAAGTTTCATCTTACCTTGATAGGGGTTGCCAAACAATGGTTAATGCTAGTTGACAATAGCACCATGGGTACTTGGGACCAAATAGTTGAGGGGTTTTTAGAAAGATACAAAGAAAATACTACCCACGAAAATAAAAGAGATATTGAATCGTGCACCCAAAGGGAAAAAGAAACCTTTGCTGAGTTTGCAGCAAGGTGGGAAAGAAAATTAGCCCAGATACTTGACAGACCTGATCCGGCTGAGTCATGTAGAATGTTCATCAAAAATCTCCAACCCATTTACCCGGAACACATGCGGTATCTCCCTTATAGCAATTTTAAAGAAATAGTGGAGATAGGAGTCCGTATTGATGAAGATATACGCAAAGGATCCCTAGAAATTGGTACACCTCCAAGTTCGTTATGCTATTCTGGATCAGAGGAAGAATCTACGGAAGAAGTCAACGTTGTAGAAAAAAATCTTAGGTGAAAAATACAGTAGTGTGCCATGGTCATATAGGACAAACAAATCTGCCAATTCTGTTGAGGGAAGCAGTAACACTGACAGAAGCTGCATAAGACCTTACGAAAGAAACATAAGACATTTCGATGAATTGTATGCCCCAATGTCACAGATCCTAAAAGGGTTAACATCACAAGAAGTCCTTAAGCCCCTTGAAAACTACAAACTTCCAAACCCATTACCTGCCAAATGGAGTCGCGCGCAACAAGTATTGTGAATACCACCAATCCAGTGGTCATATCACCGACAAATGCTTCTCACTCAGGAATGATATCCAAGACCTTATCGATGATAAAATCATTGAGAAGCCGCACCCATGATTGTTTCTGATAAAAAGTGATCAAACATCGTCCAAAGGAACAAAGAATTCGGATATGGCAAGACTTAGTACAAGAAGTTGTTGGCCACTCGAGGGAGGACAAGGAAAAGCCATTAAGACTCATCAAACCCTAGAATATCCTTGTGTATACGCCTCCAAGAACCCTTTTTACTTTTGAATTTCCTTTTGTCAAATAAAATCTCCAGGAAACAACTCTTTTTCAACTCAACGTCAGTTTTCGTAGATATCGGGATCTTTGTTGTTTTTCCTAGGTACCACTAACAATTTTGCAGGGGCTGAAAAATAAAAAAAATTGACTATTATCATTTACTCTCCTGAGAGGATTGTCTAGAGGTACGTAATCATCACACCTCATTTCAAAGATCGTAAAAAAAAAGAGTTTTCAAAAAAAAATTTGTTTTCCGAAATAATATAAAAGAGTGTCCAAAAAAAAAAAACTCTACTCTTTAAAAAAAAAAAAAGGGTTTTTCTATGTGTTTTCTTTTGTTTCCAAAAACATGTAAAGACAAGATAAAACCCCTCACCATTACTCTTAATCTCCAAATTCATCTTCCCTCTTAACCTCTCACAAATGCATCATTAATTGATTAGTGCATTGTTCATTCTCAATTTCAAAAACAAAATTCAGTAAATCCTACTTCGAGATGTCAAGGTCTACCACTTCAAAAAAAAGAAAAGAATTAAAAAAATGAATAAAAAAAAGAGAGAAAAAAACAAGAAAATCGATAGAGAGCCAGGGAAGAAAGGAAAGCTGGGAAAACCAAGAAGCCGAGAAAGTAGAAAAGTCTGGAAAGTCAGGAAATACGGAACAATTCAGGACTAGGGGTTTTCAAACCCAGGGGTATCTCCTTTGCCTATATTGATATCTACAACCCATCCTTGCAAGAGTATGCTCATGAATCTATTTGGTCTCAGTTATTTCAAAGGTCCAACTAAGTCCTCAAAATCAAACTTTCCGAAGGTATTTATCTATATTCGAGTCTGGTAAATTCTTTCTTCTCTTATATTAGCTTGTCGAGTCTTCTTCTTGATCTCTGAGCACCATCTATCGTCGAAGTATCTGTTTTATGTTTAAAAAAATGAAAATGATGAGTCGACTCATGTAAAAACATGATAAAACTACACGGGTTGATGAAGAATCATTTCGAAATATGGACCCACAAACCATTAAAAATATAAGTTCGATAAATCAACCTTCTGTCTTGGTAAAAGGTTATCTTCGACCCATTGCGACCGAGCTATTAGTACCACACTAGGGGCTTCCAACCATACACCAAAGCCCTTCCAAATACTTAAAAAAACCATATACCAAATCCCAACCATTCCTATTATCCAGCTTCCCAAAACTGGGGCTACCCCACCTTTATATATATATCTACCAATAGTGACAACCTTTTTATCCCAAGAGAGAAAAGACAAATATCTCTTCAAACACTCTCCCAAATTACTCCGAGGGGTTAACAAAAAAAAAAAAGAAAAAGAAAAAAGAAAAATAGAGAGGAGGCCTATGCATAAAAAAAATAGAAGAAAAAAAAGAAGCCTCTCCTGAGCGACTTCCGCAAAATCTCTCTCCTGCAAAAAAAAAGAGAAAAAAATGAAAAAAGAAAAAAAGTGCAAGGTTGAAAATTGTAAAAAAGGAGAAGAAGAAAAGGAAAGGAAGCCTCTCCTGAGCGACTTCCTCAAAATCTCTCTCTCTCTCTCAAAAAAAGAAGGAAAAAGACCAATCACTCTTGGACAACCCCATGACCCACAACCAAAGCCAAAAAGCTAATCTCCCCAGATCCAGAAACCTAATTCTCATCCAAAACCCACAGCTTAAAAGGCCAGCCAATGATCGCTTCTGATTGCCTTTCCAAAAATAACCAAATCCACAGCCCAAAATGCCTTTGGGCAAGAGGCCAATCAAATCCTTAACCTTAAAGCTAATCCATCCCAAACACTTAAACACTATACCTGTCACGACCCGACCCGGATTCCAACACAAAATCCCAAGGTCGTGTCGTTGGAACTAACATAAGATGAGGACAAGCACTTGTTAAACAGTAGTGAACAGTCGAGCTAACGAGCTCTAAACATGAACATAAAGTCACACTAAAATACGGTATTTCAAAAAACGAATTAGCGGAAGCAATAAGGAAAAGAAGTCCCGAGCTATGAAGCTCGAAACAAAAGCCAAAGAAACCAAGAGAGACATTATCTCTCAAATGGGGAAAAACAAAAGTCGCGTGCCGAAACATTACAGACGTTGAACAAACCATTGGCACTTCAGGCCGACATTTCAACAAAGAACCAACTTGATAACAATTACCCACGGCTAAAGCATATTGGGGTTTACCAACAACTATAACAATTTAGAATAAAGAAAAGCCCCAAAGCTACTGCGTGCCCGGGAGATAACTGAAATAAATACTAAAACCACGAACAAGGCACGACACAACACGTCAGCCCAAGAAAGAACCAATACAAATACCCAAGTATCTACCCGACCGTAAAGTCTAGATAACTTTACAAAATCGATCTCACAAGAATAGCAAAGTACATAATATATGTGACGATGCTAAAAAGAAACAGGACTCTACAAGCTACTACTCGAGGAAGTCGGCTGCTACAAACACGAACCACACGATCAAATCTCGATCTATCGATCAGCTGCGCTCTGCTACAGCCACGATCTACTCAACCTCAACGTGGCTACCAATTTACTGCAACTAGAAAACAAAGTACGGAATGAGTCATAATGACCTAGTACGCTACTACAAGAGGTATGTAACATATAATTATGTAACATAAAAGAAATCATGGTGTCATTTTACAAATGATAGAAAACCCGTGAAGAGGCGTCGTATCTTTTATATACTTCACATGATAACTATTTCTTCTTACTTACTAGACCATCCAAATGAACCAGGGTGCAATTCCCTGTTCAAACATAAATCAAATGCATTAGAACGTATTTCCCATAAAGACATCATATGCAAGTATATATAATTATATATATACTAATCAAACTGTTCATAGAATCATCAAGTATAAGTGTTCATATTTATATACATACACATCAAGTCTTTCATGATATACAATCAAGATAAACACGGTCAATTAGATCTTATGTTCAACTAACACTTTGTTATCACATAAGTGCACATAGTAAGCCATATAAGGGATAGAGAAGATATCGAATCCATGTCGTTGTGTCGCTCCTGCAATCACAACCGTTAAACATATCGTGCCAGTGACACCCGTGATCGGGTATCAAAGTACCGAGCTCTCTTCTCGGGTCCGAGCTCTCTACTCGGGAAAAATAGCACTAGCTAATGCGCTCTTTTGGTTACAACAAAGGGGGCTACTTCCCCACTGTAGCAAGCAGTGGAGGGGTGTGTGAACCGAATCCGATACGACGATACATTGCAACCACGAATTCCATAATTCGTAAAGACAATGCATCGTCCCACCATCAACGTAAAAACTCAAGTAATGCCAGCTGGACTTATATGCAATGCACAAGTAGATGTTTACTTGTAAATTCTCAAGTAGATATACAGATCTACTAAACTCATACGATTATGCACAATAATCACAAAACCACAATAGAAGCTCATTTGAGTCTCTAAATCAAAAGTGTCAAGTTGTCCACTCAATTCAATCCAAGTTCCAAAAGCTAGTAATCTAGGCAAATGGAATATAATTATCATAGGATCTCACCACGATCCTCGTAAGGTTCAATTGTTCCTTAACTCGAATCCGTTGAGTCCTTACTACAGTTTCATCCAAATAGGGTATAAATGCTATATGCATTTCTAGCCCTTCTATGTTTTTATTTAAGGCATACCTAAGTTCTCGTTCCATTTAGGAACCCTAGTTCACGTATCAATAAGTCAAGTAGAAGATAGAAGCCTAAGTTGATTAATATCAAATCGAGCCCTAGTTCAATTCAAGTTCATCATCCCACCTATTAGTGGAATCCAAGCCATGGCTGAAGTTCCTCCGATGCCTCCTGACCCTCCACCAATCTCCTCCAAGCCTGCCCCTTTGTCATTTGCTGCTGCACTTTGTGCCCCGACCTATGCTTCCCCTTTGCCCTTTACCATTCCTCCATCCACATACAAAGGTGAACCAACACTCAAGCTCTCCCCCGATATCATAGCAGCCATTGCCCACCCTTTTAGCCATGCATTGATAGGCAAGTTTTCTTATGGCCGGCCTTCTATGGAAACAACACGTAAGTACTTCAATACTATTGGTCTCAAGGCAGCCTACACGATTGACCATTTGGACTCCAAGCATATTCTTATTCAAGTTCATCACGCCGACGACTACCAACGACTATGGATAAAGGATCAGTGGTTTCTTGGTAAGTATCCCATGAGAGTCTTCAAGTGGTCTCCTGACTTCAGGCCGGATGTTGAGAGTTCCATAGTTCCAGTTTGGATCTCTCTTCCTGGTCTTCCAATCCACTTGTTTAACAAGTCGGCTTTGTTCTCTATTGCCTCCTTGTTTGACAAACCTTTGATGCTCGATCAACCTATCATTAACCTCACACGACCTAGTGTTGCTAGGGTTTGCATTGAAATCGATTTATTAAAGCCATGTCCCAATCGAATTTGGATAGACCGCGACGACATCTTCCCTAGCTTCTGGCAACCCCTTGAAGTTGAAAATAAGCCTCTCTATTGTAGGCAATGCCTCAGACAAGGGCATTCTGATTTGATTTGTAAAGTGAAGCACCCTGAAACGCATCCCCCCAGAAAATTCTAAACCACCCTCTCGACACAGATGGACACCTAAAAAGCCAGACAACAATGAGCCTTCGGTCGCTGCCCAAGTAAACCCTATAGAGACCCCGCCTACCTTCAATGACGAAGCTGCCACATTTGATATAAATGAGAAGCGTATGGAAACGCCTAGAGAAGAGCAAGGGGAAAAACCCTCGTCTCCTATTGATCTTGACACTTCAGATGTCTCTTCTAATCCCAAAAATCCTCCCACTATTCTGGAGTCGGAATCAGATCCTCAGGGCATGCACACCACAATTGAGAAAGGTCCTAGCTCATCCCGTTTGCTTGACCAAGAAACGTGCGTTACACATAATGATCAGATTGTTAATGACTCAACTACTGAAGATCCAAGCCAGCACTATATATCCATTATTTCACCAAACCGGTTCACAATTTTGCAAACTTTTGATAATGAAGATCCTGGCATTGATAAATCTCAGATCGAAGGTCTGAAACTAGAAACAGCTGGTTTAAAAATCGACAAGGCCAAACCTAATCAAGGTCCTACCACTACCAGAACTACTAGGTCTCGAGAGTAGAATAAGGTCCACTTTGGATGTGACGACCCGACCCGTATCCCAATACGAGACCCCAAGGTCGTGACGTCAAAACACACAAAACAACAAGCAATAACAAATAATGGGTAAGGCCATAACGACAATACACCAACAACTTAAAACACATGCGGAAGCGAAACATAATATTACAGTGGCGCCCGAGCTAACAATCTCAAATTAAATACAACCAAGAGATCATTAATCTCTCGGTCCAAAAATTTGACGCACGTGCCGCAACATTGGGCACGAGAACAAAAACTCCCTGTCATGCAATACAATTATATAGCACAAATAAGCTAAGTCATCGGCGACGTTACAGTCGGAACCCAACATTACACTAAGTCTAAGACTCTACTCTAACATACTCAATGGCTAAAACATGCCGGAGAACAAACATGATATATTAATCATCAACGTACATAACTTAAAACATGATCACCAACATTCACCAAGCGCGACTAACACAAGTCGGCTACCAAAAGAATAATCATTAACCAACATAAGTAAAAATATTACATCCACAAATAGGTTTGCTACCCATCGTGAAGTTTACATAACTTCACTTTTCCCAACGTCCTTACCAAAAGAAAATGAACTAAGGCTACAAAAATAAATTAAAGTAGCAACCTTCACAAAATTTACACTTCTATCGTAGGCTCGGCGGTTCTTTCGAATTACTAGCTCGGCTCGAATCTAAGGAAAACAAAGCAAATGAGTAAGTCATAATGACTTAGTAAGCTACTAAGGATGCAGTGTCATGGCATGATATTATGCGCAAAATAAAACATATACATCTCATGTCTTACTTATGATATAACATTTTATGATGCAATTCTCATCATAAACCCAATCTCATCCATAAACACATAGAACATAGTCCTACTTAATTTATCATAAAGTCATCCATATCATATAGAATATGCATATAAACTCCAATCACATGTAGCATGTTATTTCTACATTTCAACTTATCACCAACCCACATAAACCAATTACACCATGAGTTTCATAATTCTTCCTTTATCACAACTCATATAATAATTCATGAATGAGGGACTATTGTTTCCATTCTAATCATAAATAGCATGTTATAATTTTAGTATAACATAAATCATAAAAATCATCATTTCATTAGCATGTTATATTTTTACTATAACATTTTATCAAGAAATCATCATCTCATAAAAATCATATCATTAACCATGTCGCACAACAATTCATACGTGCTCATAAAATAAACCACATAAGCGAGAGAAGATGATTTTCTTTTCCTGTTTCCAGCGTGTAACTCCTGCGGAAACAAACGTGTCCTCGATAACCCTTTCGTGGCATCGACGTCCCCGAAACAGTCCCCGTTCGGATTCCATAGCTATCAAAGTCATGTGTATTACTCTAACTAAGATCAGCTACTTCCCCACCATGGCCATCGGTGGAGGGGTGTGTGCAAACCCGGTGCGGCGATCCATTGCGATCACGAATCACAATTCGTGAAGACAATGCATCATCCCGCCAAAACTCAAACTAAAAACCGCCAGCTGGACTAAAACTCAAGCACAAGTAATATATACTTGCATGCTCAAATAAAGGGAAAAGTACAACACATCGTACTAATCCATTCAAGTAGATATTTACTTATAAATCACATAGTTATGCATTTCTATGCTAACTAACACATAAACGTCTTAGAGCGATATTATCAAGTCTCTAAAACCCAAATGTTCTTCATACACTTGAAAACGCTCGGAGGCTTGACCTCTATCAAAACTACCCCAAATTCCGTAGGATCTTAATATGTGATTCACTATATTCATATTAGTCCAATAATCGACTCCGTTGAGTCATTTCTACTCTTTTCAAATTTGAAGGCATAGAAGCTATTTGCATCATAGCCCTCCTATTATTCATTAGCTATTATTCATGGTTAAGTTCTTAAGGTTAGCAACATTGTGCAACCCAACAATCCACACTTTCCCAACAAAAACCCCAATACATAGTTCATAGGTCAACACTTAACATTTAAAGTCAACCATTACAATTCAAGCATGCATCTCAATATAGCACTTAATCAAGCATGCTTTCATCCAAAATAACCATTAATCTAAACAAGATGTAATTTCATCTAGCATGCTCATCACCAATATATAAATTAATCTAGCATGCTCATATCCTTCAATTCATGAATCATAGTTGACCAACATACTCTTATTATATAAAAGTCAACTCAACCCAATGAAGTCAAACATTACATTTTTAATCATGTAATCCAAAATGATAAATCATTATTCTTGCTCACAACCAAAATTCATGAATTAGATAGCATCATACTCTCATATGCATGATAGTCAACTCTTATTCTTAAAAGTCAAATGAAACATTCAAACATGTAATTCATTGTAAAAATTCTTCTTCATGCTTACAATAAAAAATTCATCAATTAGATGGCAACATTCTCTTATGTACATGAAGGTCAACTTTGCTCTCAAAAGTCAAACGAAACATTCCATCATGTAACCCATTGCAAAAATTCATCCTTCATGTTTACAATCAAAAATAGAGATTCATCAAGTATACTTCTCAAACCTTAAACATATACATAAGTGATTCCAACAACTCATAACATTTCATAAAATTCTCTAAAATCATTCATTACATCAAGAATCCATTTACTACATAATCATCATATCAAACCCTAGGTTTCTAGGGAATTATGTACCCATTAATCTCAAGTCCAAACTCACAACATGAAGCTTAATATCATACTTCATTGAACACATAAATCAACCTATTCATCCTTCTAGCAAGTTCACCCATCAAAAATCCGAAAAATCAAAATAAAATCACACACAACATGCTTGTGTACTCATTGACCTCAAATAACAATCCTTTTTGTTTTCCTTAGGGTTAATGAGCACAAAATCAAGAGAAGAAGGAATCTAGTAGCTTACCTAGCTTGAGTGAAAACTCAAGAGAATTGAAATTCGATCGGTGAAGTTGTTCCATTTGACGAGGGCTTCGCGAATCCGAAGTTTGGAGGTCATCCGACGGTTGGAACCTCTCTTCTAACTCTCTATACGTATGAATGAAGGTGAAGAATGAAGAGAATTTCTGAATTTTTACAAGGGAAATTGGTATTTATACTTCCACAACTAGTAAGGGCACAATAGATATTTCCTTGGTACAATTAGTGATGTTTAGGTGTAATCAAACCCTAATCAAACCTTAATCCACTCCCCAAACATGTTGGGACATGATTAGGACTTAGTATGAGGGTTAAGAATGGTTTAGAGGGGGTTTAGTGGGGGGTAGAATAGGAAAATCACATCAAAAACACAAAACAGGGACAAGGCTGCTCGACACCCCATGCGGTCGCATGGACAGATAGTGAAGCGACCACTTCACCCTATTTTTCACTTGTTGACATTTTCTGGTTGTCTCGTTCGCGTCCGATCGTTCCCGCATGCAACCGCAAGCCTTAAATCTTCAAAACGGCCTATAATTCAACCCTTAAAGTCCTTAAACCCTTGGCTAAACCACACAAGTCTCAAACCACTTTTAAAGTAGGTCTAAACTCCCATAAACAACACTCGAAGCAACCCGGTGCGAAACCGGCGAAAGGCGCAACAACTCGCTAACGAAACGTCGAATGAAACCACAAACCGACGGGCAACAACCCAAGGTTATAAACACTTCAAAAGGCTATTTAATAGGACTGAATGCCCTTCAAATGATTAACAATAGATGGGAGAAACGATCTCCCAAAAGGCGAAACGATCTCCCGGCTCAATCTTAAACTACGCGATAAGGAGAATTGCTATCCTCGGAGCGTCGAAACTTCATGATACTTAAGGAATACATCCAAATAGAAGTCTAACACATCTAAACATGTTAATCAACCATCATGTAAAGATATAGGACCAAATCGAGGTCAGGAACACAAAACCCGAGTAAACTCTCAATCGCGTCACATTTCGACTATCGTCGAGTTACGACTTGTGACTTTAGCAAGTCAACAACTATATGGCATCTCTTAAAAGTATTTTGATCTTAATGTGATCTCTCATACACATCTAGACTCTCTCACAAACCAAACAAGCCATAAACCAAGGAAGAAATACGAGCATTGCACGCAATTCAAGCTAACCGGGAATCGGGGTCTTACATTGGCAGTGAACCGTTGGTTTCCTATGCCGATTAAACCTCTTTTCTGGAATGTTCGGGGCATTGGTTGGTAATGACTCCACGGTTTCCCGACTCAAAAAATTAATTGCTCCCCATCAGATTTCTTTTCTTTCTATTAGTGAGCCAATGATAGATAAGTCCAATCTTCCTTTTATTGCTCGCAAGCTTAAATTCTGTTTCTTCTTTTGTAACATGGCTAAAAATATTTGGGTCCTTGCTAAATCTGCTTTCTCCTGTCAGACCATTTATGATTCGGTGCAACATATTACTAGGAATCACTCAGCCATCTTCACTACTGTCTATGCGAAGTGTACGGTTGTTGAGCGTCACACTTTATGGCATGATTTGATTAATATGGGAGCTGAATTTATTAATATTTCTTGGCTGGTTTTTGGTGACTTCAACATCGTCATGGCTTCTCACGAGAAAATTGGTGGAGCTGGCTGGGATAGGCTAGGGGCTCATGATTTTCAAGCATGTCTTAACGCTGCTGGCTTGATGGATTTGGGTTACAGTGGGAGTCAGTTTACTTGGAGCAACAACAGAGATGGTACCGCCACTATTTATCAATGGTTAGATAGGGATACTTGTAACATGGTCTGGAATTCCACTTTCGCCGCTACTTCGGTGGAACACCTATATAGAACATGTTCTGATCATTCCCCCATTCTCTTGTCTATCTCGGACTCTTTTCAAGCCAGGTCTTACCACTTCAGATTTCTGAACATTTGGACTACGCACCACTCATTCATGGATGTTGTTCGGGATGCTTGGCAGTCGACTTGCAATGGCCGTCCCAAGGTGTGTTTTGCAAATAAATTAAAGGTTGTGCGTCTTGCTCTTAAAGAATGGAACAAAAATACTTTTGGTAATGTTTTCCAAGCCTTTAAAGAGGCAGAAGATCGAGTTCTTGAGAGGGAACTGATATATGAAGCGCATAATACCAGTGACAATAGAGCTGTTCTCCATCTTGTCAAAGCTAACCTCCAATTTAGACTGAAGAATGAAGAGGATTACTGGCGGCAAAAATCCCACCTTCGATGGCTGAAGGAAGGTGAAGGAAACACTAAAGTATTCCATTCTTCTCTTCAGCAAACCTGTAGCAAGCTCTTTATTCATGAAATTCAAGACTTGCATGGCAACACTCTCACCACGGAAGATGATATTAAAAAGGCCCCGGTGGAATTTTATAGCGATCAGTTGTCTTCCTGTACTCGATCTGATGAGGATATTTTGTCGGTTATTCCCCCTCTTGTTTCTTCAGAGCAAAATAGCCTTCTTATTGTTCCCCCTACTATTGAGGAGCTGCATAAGGTTGTGACTGAATTGAAAGGCGATAGTGTCGCAGGCCCTGATGGGTTTTCGGGCACCTTTACACCTCCTGTTGGGATATCATTGCTGTGGACTTTCATCGTACGGTTACTGAATTTTTTTCTGGGTTTGATATGCCCAAGTCGTGGACCAGCACACTTTTAATTACCATACCTAAATTTGCTCAGATTATATCCTTTATGGATTTGAGGCCGATAAGCCTTTGCAACTTTTGTAACAAAGTTATTTCGAAGCTGCTTTCTTCTCGGCTGGCGCTTATTCTTCCGGATATAATTTCTGAAAATCAAAGCGCTTTCACTAAGGGTCGTATTATTCAAGATAATCTACTTTTAGCCCATGAAATGACTCACCATTTAAGGAAGAAAATTAATGGATCCAATGTCATTATTAAATTAGACATGGCAAAGGCTTTTGATCGGGTTTCTTGGATCTTTTTGATTAATGTTCTGAGGAAATTTGGATTTGGTGAGGTTTTTATCGACTTGATATGGCGCATTGTTTCTAATAACTGGTTCTCGGTGCTGATTAACGGTGCTTCGACAGGCTTCTTTCATTCTTCTCGCGGCTTACGACAAGGAGACCCGCTATCCCCCAGTCTCTTTATCATTGTTGCGGAGGTTCTAAGTCGTTCATTAAATAAGTTGCAAAATGAGCACCCTCGTTATGGTTTTCACTCTAATTATGGTTGCCCCATCTTTTCTCATTTGTCCTTCGCAGATGACGTTGTCATATTTTGCAATGGACATAAACACTCTTTAATGCATCATCGTTCCCTTCTTGCTGCTTATGAGAGATGTTCGGGCCAGATGCTTAACATAAGTAAGAGTTTCTTTATGGTTTCTAGCCACACTCCATCTTCTTGAATCAGTTCTATCCGGAGACACTTGGGATTTAGTCACAAGCCTCTTCCAGTTAATTATTTGGGATGCCCGCTTTTTGAAGGTCGCAAAAAGACCTCTCTTTTTGATAACTTGATTGGAAAACTTCAGGCTAAAATCTCTTCATGGGTTTGTGCGTTCCTTAATAAAGCTGGTAAAGTCACTCTGATCAATTCGGTGCTTCAATCCATTGTTATGTACCAGATTGCTGTTCTAGATCCCCTATCTCGGTTGTCAAGCACATTAATAGAATGCTTGCTAATTTCTTTTGGGGCTCTATTGATGGCAAATTCAAATTCCCATTGGATTGCTTGGGAGACGTGCTGTAGACTAGTTACTGAAGGGGGGATTGGTATTCACTCAGTTTCGGATATTATCCACGCTTTCCCATTGAATCTTTGGTGGCACTTTCGGTTTTCAAACAACTTGTGGGCTCAATTCATGAGAAAACGTTACTGTCCTTAATCTAATCCTTCATGTGCCAGCGTTAGTGGGTCTCAGATCTGGCGACGTATGTGTTCAGTTCGGAATGAGGCAGAAAATGTTATCAAATGGATCATTGATAAGGGTGATTGCTCGATATGGTTTAGACAACTGGGTTCCTTGTGGTATTATTCCTTAACCGGCTTCCAGTTCTCTTTCTCTTGTTCATGAGATTTTCAACGATGATAACACTATTTCCCCTACTGCTTGCCGTGAATTGGGATGTCAACGGGTAGATCTCATTTCTAATCATGGTATTGAGATCATCGACTGCCCAGATAGAGCGGTCTGGAGTCTCACTACCAAGGGCAATTTCACCTTATCTTCGACTTGGAATTTAGTTCGCGCTAAATGGCCTACTACAGACTCGACAAAGTTTGTGACGACCCGACCCGAATCCCAAGACGAGATCCCAAGGTCGTGCCACCAAACACACAAATAACAAGCAAATATCAAATAATGGGTAAGGCCATAATGGCAATACGCCAACAACTTAAATACATGCGGAAGCGAAACGTAATAACACAGTGGCGCCCGAGCTAATAAGCTCAAACCAACATGCAACCAAAGAGATAATTAATCTCTCGGTCCAAAAATTCGACGCACGTGCCGCAACATTGGGCACGTAGAACAAAAACTCCCTGTCATGCAATACAATTATATAGAACAAATAAGCCAAGTCATCGGCGACATTACAGCCGGAACCCAACATTACACTAAGTCTAAGACTCTAGTCTAACATACTCAACGACTAAAAACATGTCGGAGTACAAACGTGATATATTAATCATCAATGTACATAACTTAAAATATAATCACCAACATTCACCAAGCGCGACTAACACAAGTCGGCTACCAAAAGAATATTCATTAACCAACATAAGTAAAAATATTACATCCACAAATAGGTTTGCTACCCATCGTGAAGTTTACATAACTTCACTTTTCCCAACGTCCTTACCAAAAGAAAATGAACTAAGGCTACAAAAATAAATTAAAGTAGCAACCTTCACAAAATTTACACTTCTATCGTAGGCTCGGCGGTTCTTTCGAATTACTAGCTCGGCTCGAATCTAAGGAAAACAAAGCAAATGAGTAAGTCATAATGACTTAGTAAGCTACTAAGGATGCAGTGTCATGGCATGATATTATGCGCAAAATAAAACATATACATCTCATGTCATACTTATGATATAACATTTTATGATGCAATTCTCATCATAAACCCAATCTCATCCATAAACACATAGAACATAGTCCTACTTAATTTATCATAAAGTCATCCATATCATATAGAATATGCATATAAACTCCAATAACATGTAGCATGTTATTTCTACATTTCAACTTATCACCAACCCACATAAACCAATTACACCATGAGTTTCATAATTCTTCCTTTATCACAACTCATATAATAATTCATGAATTAGGGACTATTGTTTCCATTCTAATCATAAATAACATGTTATAATTTTAGTATAACATAAATCATAAAAATCATCATTTCATTAGCATGTTATATTTTTACTATAACATTTTATCAAGAAATCATCATCTCATAAAAATCGTATCATTAACCATGTCGCACAACAATTCATACGTGCTCATAAAATAAACCACATAAGCGAGAGAAGATGATTTTCTTTTCCTGTTTCCAGCGTGTAACTCCTGCGGAAACAAACGTGTCCTCGATAACCCTTTCGTGGCATCGACGTCCCCGAAACAGTCCCCGTTCGGATTCCATAGCTATCAAAGTCATGTGTATTACTCTAACTAAGATCAGCTACTTCCCCACCATGGCCATCGGTGGAGGGGTGTGTGCAAACCCGGTGCGGCGATCCATTGCGATCACGAATCACAATTCGTGAAGACAATGCATTGTCCCGCCAAAACTCAAACTAAAAACCGCCAGCTGGACTAAAACTCAAGCACAAGTAATATATACTTGCACGCTCAAATAAAGGGAAAAGTACAACACACCGTACTAATCCAATCAAGTAGATATTTACTTATAAATCATATAGTTATGCATTTCTATGCTAACTAACACATAAACATCTTAGAGCGATAGTATCAAGTCTCTAAAACCCAAGTGTTCTTCATACACTTGAAAACGCTCGGAGGTTTAACCTCCATCAAAACTACCCCAAATTCCGTAGGATTTCAATATGTAGTTCTCTATGTTCATATAAATCCGTAATCGACTCCGTTGAGTCATTTCTACTCTTTTCAAATTTGAAGGCATATAAGCTATTTGCATCATAGCCATCCTATTATTCATTAACTAATATTCATGGCTAAGTTCTCAAGGTTAGCAACATTGTGCAACCCAACAATCCATACTTTCCCAACAAAAACCCCAAAACATAGTTCATAGGTCAACACTTAACATTTCAAGCATGTGTCTCAAGTTAACATTTAATTCAAGCATGCTTTCATTCAAAACAACCATTTATCTAAGCAAGATGTAATTTCATCTAGCATGTTCATAACCAACATGTAAATTCATCTAACATGTTCATAACCTTCAATTAGATAGCAACATACTCTTATATACACGAAGGTCAACCTTATTCTCAAAAGTCAAACGAAGCATTACAACATGTAACCCATTGTAAAAAATTCAACTTTCATGCTTACAATCAAAATTCAAGATTCATCAAGTTTAATTCCAAACTCTCAAACATATATCCATGTATGATTCTAACAATTCATAATATCCAAATAAACTCCAAAAATCATACATATTATCATTAACCCATTTACTTCATTAACATATAATCAAACCCTAGATTTTTAGGGAATCAAATACCCATCATACCCAAGTCCAAAATTACCAATTGAAACTTAACAACATACTTCATTCAACATAGAAATCAACCTAATCATGCTTCTAGCAAGTTCACTCACCAAAATTAAAAAAAAAATCAAAAAAAAATCAAAAAAAAATCACACACAACATGTTTGTGTACTAATTGACCTCAAATAGCAATCCTTTCCATTTCGTTTGAAAGGCATACAATTTTGTGAGGGAGTATGGGAACTTTAGGTTGAATGTGGGTTGCATAACCATGCCGAGGCCCCTCACATGCATGGCCACTCATTTGTTGGTCGATTATCAGACCCAGAGAAGGCTTATGTTCTTGACATGTCGCATGCCAATTCGAGGCCCAAGGAGATTTTGCAAGGTTTACACTAGAAATTTCAAAGTAATAAGTCTTCAATACAGAATATTTACAATGCTCGCAGCAAGAATAAAATTATCGAGCGTGATGGTCGATCGCAAATACAGCAACTTGTAGCAAAATTGAAGGAGCATGGATATAACTACCAATCATAGAAAATGTGAGAAAACCAACATTGTTTAAGATTTGTTCTTGGCTCATTCAATGAGCGTTGAGCTATTGCGTTCTTTTCCCAAGGTTCTCTTTATGGATTGCATTTACAAGACAAAACAAATATAAGTTACCCTTGTTGGAGATTGTTGGTGACACGTCGACAAATATGACATTTTTGGTTGGAACTACCTATATGGGGTCGGAGTTTCAAGATAACTACATTTGGGCGCTTGGTATCTTGAAAGCTTTGATGAATCAATCCTTCTTGCCAACTGTGATAGTAACTGATAGAGATCTTGCGTTAATGAATGCAATTAAGGTAACTTTTCCTACCTCCCAACACTTCCTTTGTTGATGGTATATCAACAAAAACATCCTTGTGAATTGTAAGAAATACTTTCGCACGAAAGTGCAATGGGATCAATTTACCCTCAGTTGGAATTTTTTGGTGGATGCAAAAAATGAACAAATATATGAAGAATACTTGAAGAGATTTCAGATGGATTTTATTGATTATCCCGTTGCGGTTGAGTACGCCATGAAGCAATGGATACGACCATACAAGGAAAGATTTGTGTCGGTTTGGACGAATAATGTAATGCACTTCGACAACAACACAACAAACATGTAGGTTGACATATTATTTGGTTTAAATTATTTATCGACATCATCTCAATTTATTTGTAGGAATTTTAACGTGATGGTTACCCATTAGCAGCTGTGCCGTGGGTCTGGGACCAGAATTGCTCGTCGTCTGCTAATGCGTGGAAATTACTTTATATTAATCGAAAACTTTCTTATGGTGAATCTGTAGACACAACTAGAGTTGTTGGTAGTTCTAACAGTATAAATTTGGAGTAGTTCTGATTATATTATATTAAAAACATGCATTTGAACGTGTCATTGTGGTTAATTATCTAATTTTAATGATGCTTCAGTTATGTGTATTTAAATTATGTATGATATCGAGGTTCTGCTAATGCTTCTTTTATGTTGCTATGAAATGTCATATGCTATACAAAGTCTGCAATAAGATAATAACATTAAAACCAAGCCACACGAATTCATGAAAGGCTTGCTAAAAATTTCATAACCACAAAAAATACTAAAAACTGATTTACAAGTCATAACATTCAAAAAAAAACATAAACTTAGTTCAGATCAATATTGCCTCCTATGAGACTGTCCCGCATCATCAGGTGGACCGTTTATAACTGTGTGAACTCTGTTAAGCAATGAGCCTAGCTCCTCATCCGGTATAGATCGGTCACCAAATCTCCAGCGCCGCGCTGTGGGTTCAATCATAGTCCTCACAACTCCCAACATCCTGTCATATAAGTCGGCTTCAATGGCGCCAGACGTAGTGGTGTTGACGTATCTGGATGGTCTACCACAGGGCTGGACGACTACATGTGAACACTCCTTGTACCAATCTAAATAACCATGATCATAATCCCAAGCATGAAAGGCACGCCTATCGAGACATTCTTCAGATAGGAGATGGCTATCTTACATCAACCAATACCCACCAAAACCAAGTCATAGAGGCAAGGCCTTCGAGTTATCTTGAGGGCCGTAGTTCGGAACAATGACTGTCCTCGGAATCGTTTGCACATTCTTGAACTATCGAAGGACTTTGTCTGGATGGTATAGCTCGACTATATAGCCCATCTGTATCATCCTAGATACGTGGCAATCCGATGCGATGCAAACCGGTCCCTAACCTTACTGTCGTAAGGAAACCAGTCAACCTAAAACAATAGACCAACAAAAAGTCAAGAAACTTTCAATACGAAGCCTAATATTAAAAGGTTGTTGAAATTGATAGAAAAATACATATACTCACGTCATGGCTTGTCAGTCTATCTAACTGCTCATGTGATGCCAACAAACGGATCGCGCATCGTTCCTGATTCCCTTGCGAGATCCACCAACGTGCAAGCGAGTATCTGCACTTGTAATCAACATCATGTGGAGCCCTCAGATATGAAAACCGCAAGTAGATCCACACCTAAATGCAATAAAACATACATTTTATGAGATTAAAGTATCAAATAAAACATCTTAACTTTAATAGTAAATACACAACATAAAACTATAAAATAATTATAATTATTACCTCAAGTAATGCTATGGAACCAACTATCTACTTCGTGTTATACCTAGACGCTTGCCCTAGTTGTCTATATAAATATGCAAGGGTGACAGTTCTCCACGCATAAGTGTCTAGATTTTCAAGATCCTCAAGCCACTCTAAGTATGCAATAGGTACATGGGTCCCGCTCTTATCAGCAAATATCATGCAACCCAAGACTAATAAGAAGTACGGCCTCACAACACAACCCACCCTAAACTCATCCTTAGACGTGACATTATCATTAAACCTCACACGTAGCCACTCCAATGTCACCGAAGCCCCCCTCTTATTTCCCATGCCCTAAAAAACCTCTTCAAGTGACATTCCCAACATCTGACTCACATATGCGGCATCAACATCCCTAGCACTAGATAATGGATCACTCACAATCGGAAGACCGAACAAACAAAACACATCGTCTAAAGTAATGGCCATCTCCCCGAAAGGCATATGGAAAGTGTTAGTCTCTGGATGCCATCGTTCCATGAAAGTAGAAACTAACACCTTATTCACATCAGCATATCATACCTACCTTATTCAACTAAGCACACTGCCCCTGACCATACCCCAAAAGACCTTCGAAGCTTCGCCATTAGGAATGACCCAATTAAGCATCTTCTATGTGTGATTGTGGCATTTTAGAACACAACGCTCTTCTTTACTAGCCCAAATATATACAGCTATGTGTGACTCATATGAAGCCAACAATGATGTATCACGTGGACCACCAGGAAATCCACGCTCAATATGAGGCTCATAAGTCCACTGAAACTGTCCCTGCGACTGCTCAAATTGGAATGGCTCTTGATCCTACTCAAAAGTCCGCTGGAACTGCCCCTGCGACTGCTCAAACTGAAATGCCTCTTGATCCTACTTAAAAGTTTGCTGGAACTGCCCCTGCGACTACTTAAACTGAAAATGGTCTTGGTCCTGCTGAAAATGGTCATCTTCCTAGCCCTGCTGAAAATGCTCATGCTCAAAAGTCTGCTGGAACTGCTCATCTTCATGTCCCTGCTCAGGAACCTGCCCCTTGCCCATCCTCATGTTCTTGTTGACGTGCTTGTTCTATTTCTTTCCTAGTGGATGCCGTCACCTTTTTCCTTGTATAAACGTTTCTAAACATTTTTCCTTTAAACACCAAATAAAATAAATCATAATTAGGTTATAGTTCCAATAAAACAAAATCAAAGTCTGAAAAGTGTGCCTAGTCTGACTTTCGTCCAGTGTGAGATGAACATCTAAGGGAGAGTTCAGCCAGAGTGAGATGAACAACCCATGGACAGTTCGACCAGAGTGAGATGAACAGCCCATGGGCAGTTCGGTCAGAGTGAGATGAACAACCCATGGTTTGTTCGGCCTAAGTGGGATGAACACTCGACAGACTGTCCGGCCAGAGTGAGATGAATGCCCTATTCAGTGTTCGACCAGCTTGAGATGAACAACCTATGGGGGTGTTCGACTAGTTTGAGATGAACAACCTATTCATGGCTCATCAAACTAGGTCCGAACAACATGGTTTTTACAGAATAAAATTTTCAAATTTTTGGTATTTTTTTAAAGAAAATTCAACACAAATTCATGCATTTCATACTAGTATTTAACTTTATTCAGGTTTGTTGATATTTAAATTATACCTATAACTAGTATTTAAAGGTAGAAGATGATGGAAATTTATACCAATAGATGAAGACATTGTTGATGACTTTATTCAGGTTTGTTGCACAAAATGTTGACAATGATGTTGTTGTTGTTGTTACTGAGAGTAAGGGACTGAGATGAGAGTAATGGTTTGGTTCGTTTTTTGAATTGTCTATGAATTGAGCGCAAGAGAGGGAGGGAATTATGCGCAACTTCCTTCTTCGAATGACAGTCTAGAGTGGTGGGGGTGGGAAGGAAGGTACGTAATTAACCTGGTTAGTGGTAATTAATTGGGTTGGTTGGGGAAAAGAGTACAATAGGTATTTAGTTGAGGTGTAGAGAATGAAGTGAGGAAGGAGTGGGGAGTAGAGAGTAATGGGGTGTAGTGATAGGTTTTTGGGGTGCAGTTATCCCACCCTTCCCAAATTTGTAAATTTAGAATCCAATAGTACAAAAATAGGGGGAGAAATGGCATTCATTGCACATGTAACAATGAATTCAATTGGACGATAGCAAAACATATTCCCATTTTCAGACACTAGTAAAAGGCCGACGCCGCCGTCGCTATCTAGTTCTATTATCCTTAAGTAGAAGAGGTCTGTTCTAGTTCTTTCTCTAGCATCAAACGCACATGTGCAGTCCCTTGCCGACGGCAAGATGCCTTCTTCACTTGCTCTACAAAATGCTGCTCTCCATCTCCCAATCATGGTACTTACTTTTTTTTAATCATTCCCTTCATCTTTATCCTTTTTTCCAGTTCCACTGCTTCGTTTGCTACATGGATTGATAGTTGCTCAGAACTTATTGTTTGTGGTTCCCAATGGAAGTTTCCTCCTCTTGTGGGTCACGGGTTTGGAAAGGCATTATGAAAGTCTGGGAATTCTTCGAAAGTCAGGTTTCCTTTAACATTAAAAATGGGGAGAAGGTGAGATTTTGGAAGGATGGTGCCGTTTGGTAGCCAGGGTTAAGGGCAGATAGGATTAATAAGCCGAGTTGTCTGATGTTTGGTACATAATAGGTGGTCGGGACTAATAACACGAGTTATCCGGATTAAGTCATTATTGCCTCACTATTAATACCAAGGAGGAGGGTGGTATTATTAGCGTCCTCACTAAAAAAATTGGGATTAACATTTGTAATCTCAAAATTACCCCCGATATACAAGTGAGGATTAATAGCGAGGGAACTAATATTACTGGGAGTAATAATACTGCTTATCCTTGTCTGACTACCAAACAAGCTCGATAAGTGGTGCGAAGAAGTTTCTCTTCAGAGGGGATTCCGTAATTTATTCAATATAGCTCTTAATCAAGAAGAGTTGGTGAGTGGTGTGGTGGAGTGTTCTAATGGGGTAGATTCTTTGAGCCCCTCATTCTGTACTAATCTACATGATTGGGAGTTTGGCAATATTTCTAGATTCTTCGAAATGCTTTAAGATGTTTAGAGGGGAGGTTTGGGGGAGGACAGAGTTGTATGAGATGGTTCGAAAAGGAAAACTTTCTCGGTGAAATCTTTTTACTCATACTTTAAAAATGAGGGCATGAGACACTATCCTTGGAAAGTAATTTGGAAGTCAAGTGCTCCTAGTAGAGTGATGTTCTTTGCATGGGAATCTTCGAGGGAGACAATTCTGATCGGGGATAACCTGAGAGCTCGAGAGAGGGTTTATGTTAATTGGTGCTTCCGGTGAAAAAAGAAGGAGGAATCAGTTAATCATTTGCTTCTGTACCACGGAGCTGCTAGGGACTTATGGGACCCTTTCTTACTCATAGCTGTATTTTTGGGGTGATGCCCAGGTCTTCTCTTTAATTGCTTTATGGCTGGTTTCAGTACCATTAGTAAACATAGTAGATTGAAGTCTATTCCTTTTTTTTTATAAGTAAAATATTATATACCAAAGCGCCAAACGAAGTGACGCATCCTTGTACACTAGAAGTATACACAAAAGGACTAATCTATAGAAAAGCTATTAATACAATTGACAAAAGAGTAATTATGCTTGTGAGAAGTATTAGTATCCTCGGCACACCAAAAAACAAAATACGAAGCAACTCATCCTTTAACTTGTCTATCGTCCTTTCCTCATTCTCAACCACCCTTCTATTCCTTCCCTCCAAATAGTCCACCAAATACCCAATGGGACATCGTGCCAAGTGATATTCCTTCTCCTGTTCCGTTTATACAACGACCAACTCAAAAAGAGTTCCTTCACCGATCTCGGCATCACCCTTGCAATAGGAAAAGATCGAGCAATGAATTCAAAATCATAGTCACTATCGGGCAATAGAGCAACAAATGGTTCATATTTTCAACACACCCTTTGCCCATGAAATACCAATTAACATAGATCAATTGACGTCTCCGCAAATTAACTTGTGTAAGAATGGCTTCTCTAGTAGCTTCCCACGCGAAAAACAACACTCTACTTGGAGCTTTCACTTTCCAAATACTTTTCGAAGGGAACACAATCCTCACTCTATTAGATAGAATATGATAGTAGGAACAAACAAAAAAAATCTTACTCTTGGAACCCACCCACACCATCCTATCCTCCCTCTGACCCACAAGTTGAGAATATAACCTATAAAAAAACTGCACGCAAGAGTCCATCTCCTAATCTTGAAGATTTCTCTAAAACATAGGGCTCAAAGGTTTATTTCCCATCCTCAAAATGCAAAATCAAATTTACTAAGCAATCCTTCTCCGTAGCTAAATTAAACAAGGTAGGAAAGGATCTCCACAACTCCGTATCGTCATACCATTTATCTTGCCAGAATCTAACTAGTCTATTTCTTTGGCGATTTGGTGAAGCGTTTGGAAGTAGAGGAATCATAGTGTTTGACAATGTGGAGTTAGACTTCGATCGGCTAAAGAAAGAAATGCACCAGTTTCTTCATTTCTGGCATTCTGATGTGGTGTCATGTTCAGGGGATTCTTTTGTTAATATTATGGATAGTTTGCAGATCTAATTCTTTTGGTCGTGTATGCACCATGTGTACAAGAGCGCGTCTCCTGATTTGGCGTTGTGTTGATATTATATTTACTTAATAAAAAAATAAACATTAATCTAGGTTTTGAGCCACATATGGGTTTGTAGTGAGATGATACGCCCTTTGTCTCAACTTGAGTATCCCTTTTTGAAAAGTTTTTGTTCCAAAATGAGTGTCCCTTTTCTATGTAGTTAGTAAGTTACTAAAGTCACCTTTGCTTACGATCATGTTCCAATGAGCACTTGCAAATTTATGGTTTTGAGACTTTAGGGCTTTCATGTATATGTACTTCTAAAATGACCTAAAGTCAACTTTCTTAATTTTAGAAAAAAGCTAAAATGAGACATTCTTTTTGAGATGAAGGGAGTAACTCTTTTTGTTCTCCCATGTTGTTGAGGGTAGCAACTAGGATTGGTGCAATAGTTCCCTTGTGAATCAAGGCACTAAGCAAGATGCACTCACTCAAGCCAATTTATGCCTTGGGACGATTCAAGATGTTATAAGATGTTCAAAGGAGGATAGTGTTTTATGGGATGGTTCGAAAAGGAAAATTTTCTCAGTGAAATCTTTTTACTCGTACTTAAAAAATAGGATAGGAGACACTATCCTTGGAAAGTAATTTGGAAGTCACGGGCTCCTACTACAACAAAAATAGGGCAATTACAACGTTTTTAATTAAACGTTGTTAAAAGTTTATTAAGACAACGTTTTTTCCTTAACGTTGTGTATCCCTTGATTTACAATGTTTTTTTTTAAAAACAAACGTTGTTATTACCCTTTCTTTAACAACGTGTTTTATTTAAACGTTGTAGTTTTAACAACATTTTTTATGTAAACGTTGTAAGATAATATTTTCCCTTCCCACTCGTAGCCCTTTTGCGCGCGGTAATAATTGCTGAAAACTTAAAATCCCCAAAACATCTCTTAAGAAAATATCTCCTAAACAAACATCTCTTAAACAAACGTCGAAATTTCTCTCTTCTTTCCACCCCTTTCATCATCGCTGTTCTCTCTCAGCCTTACTAGCAACAACCACAGAGATTTCTATCTCTCAAATTGATCTAGGCTTAAGGGAGCTGGGACCTTAATTAGAGATTATTTGGTGGAGGAGTTCAACTTGAAGCAAGCAACGGGACGACATGTAAAACCCTAGAATGTTGCTTGCTTGTTTTATGCTTGAGTTCATACATTCATATTCATCATAAGTATGTTAACGTAACTCATTCATATGTTTAGAATCAATGGCATGTTCGTTGACATCGGTTTCTATGCTCAAATGCATCTTTTCTTCATGACATGCCTTGGGACTTTGTTTGTTTATATGTATTGAAAGCATATGGATAAGTGTTAGACATCATTCATAACATCATTAACATGATTTAGATGATGATTGAATGCTTGTTGCATCGACGATTTGATTGCTAGTTTGCTTCTAGTCGTTAACCTTCTTCATTTGGCCTTTTCGGTTGTCGTTCGGGAGTGTTCTTCTTGAGTTCTGAACCATCTTTGAGTGAGGTTTGAACCCTTAAGGTTTTGGTTATGAATTGGAGGTCATTAAGATTGAATTCTAGACCAATTTGGCTTTGGAGGACTTGAGGTTGCATGGGGGAAAACCTAGGCCAAGCAAGGGAGCAAGAAAAGTTGGAATGGTGTAAACCTGAAGGATGCGCTCACATGCAAGCCCAGCCATGCGACCGCATCCTATGCTGTCCCTGTTACGGGATTTTTTGGTGATTTTGCCAAGTTGTCCAACCTAACCCTACCCAAACCCAACCTAACCCACTCCTAAACCTTCCTAACTATCTTATGATATATCCTAAATATCTAATTGAGTTTTAGAGGGTATTAGTTGGGGTTAATCAAGGGAATCAACCACATTAGTTGGACAACTCACCCACTTAACTTTCTAACCTTAGTGAAGCCCTAACACCTCATTTAACCCCTCATATTCAGCCAACACTTATAAAAACATGGGAGAACTCTTAAGAGCTGAAGAGAGGAGTCTTCTAGGGTTTCTTGAGAGCCCATCCTTGGAATCCATAGCTAGAGACCTCCATTGCACAATCCAAGCCATAGATTTGAAGAGGAGGTTGAGGAGAATCTTTCCCACCGATTGGAATTTCGAATTTGTAGCTTGAAGTGCTGAATCTAGGTAAGTTTCTACATCTCTTCCTCTTTGTTTTTGGCCCCATTGACCCTAGGGAAAACAATCATTGTGCTATGTGAGGTCAATGGGTTCATTCTAGGGCTTTTTAGAGATGCTATGAACCCTAAATGCCTAAATGATGATTTTGCTTGGATGAACTTACTTGAGACCTTGATTAGTATGATATTCATGTGTAGAATAGTATATTCATCCATTCTATGTGATTTATTCATGTTTTGAGAGCATGATTGGCGAGGTGACTTGAATGGGTATATGCCTAAATGTTGATTGTTGGTTGGATGAACTTGCTAGAGACCATGATTAGGATGATATACATGTGTAGTGTAGTATATTAATCCCTTCTATGTAATTTATTCAAGTCTTGAGAGCATGATTGGTGAAGTGACCTAAATGGGTTTATGCCTAAAATATGATGTTTGCTCTATGTTGCCTAATTAATTGTTTTGTTGGGTTTATATGGGTTTAATGAGCTTGGGAATATGGTCATTGATGATAGTCATGAACATAGGAGGGTATTCTAGCCCATGCTTCTATGCCCTAATTTTTGGAAAGTGTAGATTGGACTCAACGGAGTCAACCTTTGGGTTAGTATGAATTTTAGGAACTATAATCTTAAGTCCTACAGAATTTGGGGTAGATTTGATGGAGGTTAAGCCTCCAAGAATTTTTGAAGTGTATGAAGGACACTTGATTATGAGAGCTAATATCATTCTCTAATGTGAATTTATGCTAGTTGTGAATGAAATGCATGACTAGTTTGATGGTAGAGTATGTGCCTACTTGTTTTTGAGCATATGAGTATATATTACTTGTGCTTGGGTTTGAGTCCAGCTGGAGTCGGTTTGTTGAGTCTTTGGCAGGACTATGCATCGTCTTCATGAATTGTGGGATTCGTGATCGCGATAGATCGCCGTGCCGGGTTGCACACACCCCTCCATCGATGGCCACAGTGGGGAAGTAGTTGATCTTAGTTGTAGTAATACACATGACTTTGATAACTATGGAACTCGAGCGGGGATTGTCTCGAGGACGTCGATATCCACGAAAGGGATATCGAGGACGCATAAAGGTTTGCACGTGTTTTTGCAGGAGCGACACGGCAGAAAGGAATGGTAATGGTGTCATATCTCTTTTATATGAATTGACTCACAAGTACTTATATGTGAATAATGTGCTATGTGAATATGATATGATATGATGGTTGAGATGGTTTAGTAAGTTGCTGTACTTTATGGATAACATGATGTTTAAGGTTGTTAAGCACAAATGCCTTGACATGAATATTGTTGGAATGCTATATTATGCCAATAACATAAATTATTATTGTTAAGCATAAATACCTTGATATGGATGTTAATGAAATGTTATACTATGATGATAGCATGATTTATTATTGTTGAACATGAATGCCTTGACATGATTTATAATACAATGTTATTTTATAATGATGCCATGATATATTATTATTAAGCATGATGTCATGATAGGAAGTTATGTTTAGTAACTTACTAAGTCATTATGACTTACTCCTATTTGTTGATTGTTTTCCCTAGATCCGAGTCGTGCTAGCAGATCGAAGTGATTGCCGAGTACGTTGGTGAAGTCTTCTTTTGGCAAGGTTGCTACCTAATAGTTTAGTACCTTTTCTTTTGGCAAGGACGTTTGGGGAAATTAAAGTTATGTAAACTTTATTTTGGGTAGCAAGTCTTTTGAGTATACTTAATGTTTGTACTTATGATTATTAGTACTTATTCTTTTGGTAGCCGACTTGTGTTAGTCACGCTTGTTGAATGCTGGTGATTATATTTTAGTATGTTGCATTGATTGTTAATTTATCATGTTTGTTCTTCGGCATGTTTTTAGCCGTTGAGTATGTTAGACTAGAGTCCTAGACTTAGTGTAATGTTGGGTTCCGGCTGTAACGTCGCCGATGACTTGGTTTATTTGTTGCTATATATTTATATTGCATGACAGGGTGTTTTATTGTGCGTGCCCAATGTTGCGTCACGCGCTCCAAATTTTTGGACCAAGAGATTAATTATCTCTTTGGTTGTATTTAGTTTGAGCTTGTTAGCTCGGGCGCCACTGTGTAATTATGTTACGCTTCCGCATGTGTTGTTGTTGTTGGCGTATTGTCGTCATGGCCTTACCCATTATTTGTTATTTGCTTGTTGTTACTTGTTTCCCGATGGCACGACCTTGGGATCTCGTCTTGGGATCCGGGTCGGGTCGTCACACGAGCTATCCATCAGTGAGTTCTTGCTCTTTTTCTCTCTCGTTCTCCCTATCTCTCTCTTCCAAGAATTCTCTCTCACTCGCTTGTTTTATTATGATTTTTCATTCAAGAATTTAGGGTTCTTAACAAAGTTGGGGTTTGTGTTGTCAACAAAGAGGGAGTAGCAACAATTGTTTGTTGTTATTGGTATTACTCCCTTAATTCCCTTTATTGTTTCTAGCCCTTTCTCCAAATTTATAATTCTGTGGTCAGTTTATTCATTGATGATACTGATTTATAGTTGTTATTGATTATTATTCCTGCTTTACTATCAGGGAGTAATGAAAAGCCATATGATTTGTTTGCATATGTGTGTATACAAGATATGAACAAACAGGAGAAGGAACATAGTGCTATACAAGGACAGATCTGGAAATGTAATTTGTCTGTATCTCGTCTTGCTGATGGAGTGACCTAGGCTGAGGTGCTCCATTAATTATACTATTGAAATTAAATATGTTTTGTTTTCATAATGCATAGGTAATTAGGTATCATTCATACACTAACACTTTTAGGGTTAATCCATCTGTGCTTGAGTTTTACATAATTTAGCAAAAACACTTTTCATCATTTGATAAAGTTGAATGTTATAGTGACATAATGCTTGGCTTGCTTTCATGATAGCATGTTAGATACTGCTTGGACTTGTTATGTGGCAAAATATATGAAATACCATTCTCAATGCTTACAGATTCAAAGACCAAAGAGTATAATAATTTCTTCTAGTGAGAAGTACTTCGGTGTATCAGACAAGCGCAAACAACATATATGGCAAGTTCCAGCAAAAGAGGCTGAGCGTGTTGCGTATAAGAAGATTAGATTGCATCACACCAAAATTATTATAGCCATTGATTTCCATCCAACACAGAGAATTGTTGCAGTAGGTGATGCAACAGGGAGGATTCTGATTTGGAGGGGTTTTGGCAATACAACATTCTCTGTTACTGATGAATTAACAAATGGCGGCCTGGTGAAAAATGAGGATGAGAGGCCTGGGACGAGGGACGATGATGATGTTGATTCTTGTACGACATGGCATTGGCACTCTGCAGAAGTGAAAGTCCTCTTTTTCTCTTCCGATGGAGCCTATTTATACTCAAGTAAAGAGAAAAAAATGAACTTGACTATATTTGGGAATTCGTAAATATTTATTTACCGTAGGGGTGAGAATCGAATTTGTTGAAGCTTTTTAGTCACCTCTTTTTCAATCATCATTTTTGCTGATGTCTATATGATCTGCATTCAGGCGGAAGAGAATGAGTTCTTGTGGTTTGGCAGCTAGATTCAGGAAAGAAGAAATTTCTACCTTGAATCGGATGTCCACTACAATATTTTATGTATTCTCCGGATCCTTCACTGTCCTCTATAAGAAAATCTTTTTGTGTATTGCAAAGAGTTGGTCCATTACCATGAATGTTGTTTTCTTGTCATAGAACTAGTTCTTACAGAAGTAAGTCTTCAGATATCCTGTGCTGATAATCGGGTCCATCTACTGAAAATGCCTTCGATGGAGATAATAAAGTCCATTTCTGGAATCAAGGTTTGTTCAATAAGATATTTTGCTTCACTTTTATCTCATAATGGATAGACAAAAGAATACAAGTTTTCAAAAGCTTACAATTTTTGGGCTGCTTAAACTTGTGGAGTAGTGATAGGGATACTAATCTTTTGCACAATGTTGTCATCCCAACCTAGGTAGCAAAATTTGATTGGTTGACTTAGCATGTGATGTCACCCTTTAACCCATCACATGCTTGACAGCTAGATTGGAATGAGAAATTTGTACAAAAGAGTTTGTATCCCTATCATTTTCCTGATGTGTATGTAAACATTTGTATTTAGAACATTGTAGTGGCTTATTCTTTTGGTTTTGTATACTCCTAGTGTACGAAGGCCGCATCATCTGTTTTGTTTTGATGCTATTTATTTAATCATTACTTATAAAAAAACATTTGTATTTAGAACATGATCAAAATAGGAAGATCAAGTATTTAATGTTTTTCAATCTCTACTCCTCTTCTTATTCAAACATATTTTCTTGTGTCATCTTGATGCTATGAAATCATCGCACTTATGAAGTTTATTACCGTTCATATTCAGCTTCCTCGTTCAGTTCCAAATTATCTTGGCCCTTGTAGTGTTCATGCCTTTGATCCTGCTGTTGGAATAGTTGCCATCAGTATAGAGAACTACTGTATCCAATTCTTCAGTTTGTTTGAGGAACGTGAAATTTCTGAGGTAAGCTAGTTCAATAATGTGTCTAGTCCTTTCCCAATTTTTGCCGTAGTGGCAATATGTATCGTCATTTTTGAAATGATTTTCATCTTTATGACACATACAGAAAGCATGCAACATATTTTATACTTGTCTATTAATATCAAGTTTCTTTCGTAAAAACCCTCTTGTGAATCAAGGAGCATTTACGACAGATTAACGTATAATATTTTAAGTAATTTCCCTCTTTCAGCTATAGATACATTAGGATGCAAGTGAAGAGAAAGATTAAGAATTGAGAAATAGTAGAAGGAAGACGAGTTTGAAAGCACACACAAATAGCTCAAAGCTCAACTTCATTCTACAATCAATTCTGTTAATAACTTTGAAGAACCACAATTATATTTTTAGGTTGGGACTTTCTCCTTATAGTACTAGGACAAGGGCTAGAATTAAGCTGATACTACTAGGACTAGGAAAACAATATATATGAAATAACCACATAACTTAAATATCTCTAACAAATAAAACAGCTAAATAACCAATAGTAGTAATCTTAATCCACCAAGGACACTTTCCAACAGACCAGAAGTCTTGTTTGATGGCACATGGCCATTGAGCTTTCAGTCGGGCTTCCAAAGTTGTATGAAGCTATCTTGTCCTGCATAAATATACCTTTTTTGTAGGAAAAAATGTGCAAGCTAATTCTTAGTTTTTGATAGTATTCATACTGTTTCCATACGGTACATTTACTTGGTGGCTGACTGGCTGGATAGTAACTTTCTTTCCTCTGCCTTCATGTTCTAAAGTTGGACAGACCTGAAATGGGTGGGTATAATTTCTGGTGTTTTTCATTAAAGAAAAGATTCTGAAGCCTTTGCTCTATCTTTGAACTCCCCTAAAATTTCTTGACATTGTTGTTGGAGAATATTGCGAACATATAGGATTTTATTCATCAAGTGATGTTCCAACTCCATAGTGTGTGCAGCAATCTCTCTTAAAAGCTATTTCTTATTTTACAAAATTTAAATTTTTATGGTTATAATGTTTGGTAGTTGAATTGCCTTAATATCCGGTTTCGCAGGTTCAGGTCTGTGAAAGGAACCATCAACCAAGTGACAAAATTATGGCACACAAAATTTCTTGACTCCATATACATCCCTGAAAGTTTTTATTTTACAATCAGCTTTTTCTGAGATGAAATCTAATAACTCCCCCCATTCATCATTTCTTTTAGGCTTATGATTTTTAATTTTTTTTGTTGTTGTTCTCGTTTAATACTCATTATTTCTCACACTATCTAATTTCTTCCTCAAATTGTCTGTGGTGCTACGAATGTCACGAGATCTTGAATTTGAGGGTTATTCAAAGTATTTAAACTATTCTTAATTTGTAAATTGCAGGCAATCTGAGTAATATTTCTACCATCTTAAGATTAGTCCTGGGGTCACTTGTGCATACACATGCGCCTGCTGCTTCTGTGTTGAAGCCCTTGTTTTTCAAGAAGGCATGGCATTATGTTAAATGTTTTCCTCTTCTAAATTGCACGAGAGTTTGGACACCATTCAACTATTGAACTATAATGGTCAGTTGTACCTTAGTTATAAAAGTGCTATCATTGACATTACAAGTCCAACAATTCAAGGACTTTGTGTTGCGAAGCTCATCGGGTGACTCGGTTACTTGTGGGATACCCTCCAACCAATTGATGCTACCCCTCTTGAACCATGGTACCCGGTATCCTTAACATGTTATTTTCCCTAGTACAAGTATAACAACCAAACCAACACTTGAATGAAGGACGCACAGATCAACCCCAACCCTAATAGTAACATCTCTGACAACTCTAGCATCTCTTGCTCTTTTTCTCTCTCCAGAATGGTTTCCCTTGTTTCCTTCCTCAGCCATCTCCCAACTTGTCATACTTTTTGACCTTGCATGCAATGTGACCCAAATCTTCATATTTGAATACTTTTGACAGAATCCATTATAAGGACCCGCAGTCCAATAGTTGCCAAAAGTCATCAACAAGTGATGTTGTTGATGGGTTAGCAACTTCTCATAATTCAATAAGTACTTTTTTTGACAAGTAAAAATTATATACCAAAAGGTGTCAAAACAGGTGACGCGTCCTTTGTACACTAGAAGTATACCCTAACTCAAACTATAGAAATTGTAAAATTATTAACAAAATCAACATCATAGTGATTAGAGCTAACCATTAATGTCTTTACACACCAAAAGTGGATAGTGCAAATCAGAGTGTTCTTCATGTTAGCTATGGACCATTCTTCATTATCGAATACTCTATGATTGTGCTTCTTCCAAATTGTTCAGCACATTCCCAAAGGAGCAGTTTTCCATATCAGATTTTCCTCTTCCGAGCATAGAAAGAGCAGCACAAAAACATCTCCTTAATCGATCTTGGCAATACCCAAGAAACTCCAAAGAGGCTCAAAAGAAAATTCCATAATTCCGATACCACCGGGCAATGAAGAATCAAATGATGGACGTTCTCTTCATCACTTTTACACAAGAAGCACTGATTAACATAAATTATGTTCCTTTTCCTCAAATTTTCCCCTGTCATAAGTACTTGTTCAGTTTGTAATTGCGATATCTCGTAGGTTTTGGCTTTGAATTATTGAAAAGGTTGCCTTGTAAATTTGCTCTTTTGATATAGATTTGTAAGTTAGCTGTAAATGTTGTACATAAACCTTTTTGTTGCTGTATACTTGTGCTCATATTTCGTAAGATGTATTAAAATATCAATATCGGAATAAAAAACCTTTCCATTTGGTAAATGTAGGTAGTAGTGCATTTAATGGCTCTTTCAAACGATGGATCTTTGATGAGTACCGTTGAAACTAAGATTTCTGAAGAAGGAATAGGAGGCCTCGTTAGTCTTAAGTTCTGGGAATGTGGCTCTCAGCAGAGAGACTTGAGCTTGTCCACTGTTGTATATGAACCTCACAGGTCTTTTCTTGGCTTATTCATTGAGAAATTGGATGGAAAATCTATTTTTAAAAGTTTCATTGGTTTATGATTCTCTTTAAGATCCCTGATCATTATGATTGAGTGTAACCAAAACTGAAATCCGTTGAGTCTATTGAAGGGATCGTGGATATACTTCCCGTTGCATTTTGGTCTTATAAAAATAGACGCCATTATATAACTCAATTAGCAGTTATAAATCGTTGGGAAAAAGTATTTAACCTAGTATACCAGATGAACGGATATCAACAATGTATTACAGGACTTACAGACGACATTGGGAATAACATCTTGCACTTAGCTGGAAAGTTGGCTCCTTTATATAAACTCAATCTTGTTTATGGTGCAGCATTACAAATGCAAAGAGAGTTACAGTGGTTTAAGGTAATACTATTAGCTTACATACCAGCCTAATACTTCAAATTTTCTCCATTTTATGACTATGAACATAAGAGCTATGCGTACATATTCTCCTATAGGAAGTGGAGAAGATAAATCCAATATGTGTCCAGATGGTGAATTCTAATAGAGAGACACCTGCAATGGTATTCACAAGAGATCACAAAGAGTCGAGTGATAGAAGGAGAAAAATGGATGAAAGATACGGCAAACTCGTGTACAATTACAGCAGCACTCATCATCACAATGGTCTTTGCATCAGCAATTACTTTGCCAGGTGGAAACAATGGGGATACTGGTATACCTTGTTTCTTATGTAATTCAGGTGCAATTTGTGTAAATCTCTTTTTCCCTCTGTTTTCTTAGGGATTCCTGGTATACCTATTTCTTATGTTCACAATCATAGTACATTACTCTGTTGTGAAATTGTAATTCACATCACCCCTCTGTTGTGAGATAGTTGATTAATAGTTCACAATCGTAGTATATTACTATGTTGTGAGATTGTAATTTACATCGCTGCTCTTAAGTGTATATGTATTTTGTTTCCTTACAATTAATACAAAGTACAATGGGATAGTTTATCTGTATCTTGCTGTCATTTGTCTCTCTGTTTGATTGGTAATAATTATATTCAAATAAGTGATGTGCACCTAGCTAAATATGTCGAGAAACCCTCATTATTTGTCCTTATGATGCACATAATATTTCAATGATCTATGTTGCTCAAAACAATCTAAACTTTGGACAGGAGATGTGATATGTAAATTGATGGACTGGCCTCATATTGAAGAGGAGCAAAATAAAAACAAGATTTTTTTTAAAAAAATTATCATTTAACAACGTTTTTCATAAAACGTTGTGAAAGACTTTCTACAACGTTTTAACAAAAATTTGTGAAAGTCCTTTTACAACGTTTTTACAACAACCGTTGTGAATAACTAACAACAATGTTTATCAGAAAATGTTGCGAAAGATATATGACAGTGTTTTTCAAAAAAACGTCGCAAATGACTTTTAACAACGTTTTTTTAAACGTTGTGAATACTACCAACATCGCTTATCAGAAAATGTTGTGAAAGACCTATGACAACGTTTTTTTTAGAAAACGTTGTGAACGACCTTTAAAAATGTTGTGAAAAAACCATCAACAAAAAAAGACCCTATTACAACATGGGATAAGACAATGTTTTCGGAAACGTTGTAAAAGGTCTACTACAACATTTTTAAAATGTTGTTAAAGGGCATTTTTGTTGTAGTGTTATAGTAGAGTGATGTTCTTTGCATGGGAAGTTTCGAGGGAGGGTTTATGTTAATTGATGCTTCATGTGCAAAAAAGAGGAGGAATTTGTTAATCATTTGGTTATGCACTGCTAGTTGCTAGGGACCTATTAGATTCTTTCTTCCTGCCATATTTCTAGGGCAATGCCTAGGTATGTTTTTCAACTGCTTCATGGATGGGCTCCTTTCAAAAGTATAAGTTAATACATAAGATGGGATTCTGTTATCTTGGCGATTTGGTGGAATGTTTGGAAGGAGAGGAATCATAACCGACTTCGATCGACTAAAAAACGAAGTGCATTAGACTTTTCTGTTTGGGTATTCTGATGTGGGGTTGTGTTTAGGGGATTCTTTTGTCAATATTATGGAGAGTTTGTAAATCTAAATATTTGATTCTTTTGGTCTTGTATACTCCTTGTGTACAATCACCTGGATTGATGTTGTGTTTAATATTATATTTACTTATCAATTTTTTTTATTCCCTTGGACAGTTCATGGTTTTAGAATTATCCCTACTCTTGTCATGAGTCCTACCTTAGATCCCACTAGTTCAAGTTTCACTACCTCCAATCCACTCAAAGAGTCTTACTTTCCTTTTTAGATCTTTCTCTCAGAAAGACTATTCAAATATTAAGGGGAAAATTATCCAAATAACCACCGTACTATTCATAGGTAACTGATTTGATCAATCACATTACAATATCCCAAATGTGACCAATGTACTCAGTAATTGAGTGCGATGTGGTAATTGCTGTCAACACCCTATCCAATTTTGTAACGAACCTGTTGACGTGGATTAATAGAGGAACTCTACAAAGGGTATTTTTGTCTTTCAATTGCACCCAGGAAGATGAAATTGAAGGAAAAGTGTTTGGGAAAGAAATGTGTGCAATTGAAAGATAAAAAATACCCTTCGTATTGTCCCTCCATTAATCCACATCAATAGGTTCGTTACAAAATTGGATGGGGCGTTGACGGCAAGGACCACATCGTACCAAATTATTGAATACATTGGTCACATTTGGGATATTGTAATGTGGTTGGTCAAATCTACAACTTACGAATTGTACGATGGTTATTTGGATCATTTTCCCAATATTAAGCTTACAATTACCGGTATCCTCTAACTTTGCGTCTTATGTAAAAAATAAGACAAGTTAGATACAACAAATACTTTTTATTATTTTGGTTATCTTTAAGGATAACTATGTACCTTTTAACTAATTGACTTTTCAAATTTTGGACCCTTTAAGTGGAAATGAGATATTATATGTTTTTCTGATAATACACATTTCACTTTACTCGTAAAAGATGAACCTAGTTTTGACTGGTTGCCTTTTTCTTAATATGTTACATGAACAACCCCATCCTTGTATCAATTTGGGTTCACCTTCATGCTTGGTCAAATAGAGGCTCCTTGTTGGTTTTATAAAACAAGCAAGCTCTATGCCATCATGTGAACCACCATGTAAATTCTCTGAGCTTTATTTTGAAGGCACACTAAGGTGTCGTTTGAGAGCCAGGTTTAAGGGTAGATTGGATTAAGGGTGGGGATAACTACACTCCAAAAACCTATTTCTACACCCCATTAATCTCTACACCCCACTAATTTCTCACATTTCTCTAAACACCCCACCTAACTATCTATTTTACCCTTTTCTATTCAAAACCAATTAATAACCCACCAACCCAATTAATTACTAACCTACCCATTCTAACCAACCAATTTACCAACCTGCCACCCTTCCCAACCCTTTCTGAAATCGGGACAACGCAAAATGCAAAACATAAAACAGATACTCTCTTTTTCCTCTTCCTGCGAACTACAACGGCTATTGCGCACTCTCGCTTATTCGTTCCTGTATCAAGCAACATACTACAACAAAATAGCAAGAGTTCAATTGTCCTGAAACAACAACAACATATTGTTTCTATTTTGAAACATATATACTACAATGTCTTCAAATATAGGTATGAATTTTCATTCTCCTCGTACACTTGAATACTAGTTGTAGGTCAAATTTAAGTATCAATAACAATGTAGGATTTTTTTCATTCATGATTTTGGGTTGCATTTGTTAAAAAATAGAAAAAAAAATTGAAAATTTGAATATAAGGCTTGGCTTCATGAGCTCACTCACCAATTAAAAAAGAAAGTCAATGGATCTAACGTCATTATCAAGTTAGACATGGCTAAAGCGTTTGACAGAGTATCTTGGAACTTTCTGATTCATGTGCTAAGAAAGTTTGGATTTGGAGAACAATTTATCGATATGATAGGGTGTTCATCTCATACTGGCCGAAAGAGTTCCTGTCTGTTCATCCCATGCTAGCCATACTCACCCAAAGGCGTTCATCTCAGCCTGCCCGAACGCTCCTTTGCATGTTCATCTCAGCCTGGCGAACTCTCCTTTGCATGTTCATCTCAGCCTAGCCCTTGCCTATGACCGACACAAGAACTCTACACTATGCCCTAGCCACAGTGTTCAACAAATGTCTGCTCATCAAATCTGGTGGACATGATATAATCGGCGAGCCTCAATTATTTCTAATGGAGGGCATTGTTGAAAACTATGAAATCAATGTGTTGGTTGAGTGTGTCTAGGCTAACATAGCCAAATACATGGAGAACATGGAATTTGGTAACCCAAAGCTAACCCACCATCTTATTATCAATCATTTCCTACGATCAAATATTGCACTTCACCCTCATCTCTTTGCCATTGGTGATATGGCACTTATCAAAGCTAAGAAATATCTAGAAGCTGATGTCAATAGAGCACTTATCTCAAGCAAGTTTGGTCAAAACCTTCCTACTGCATCTACTGGACGAGGATCTAGAAGAACTCGATATCAAGGTCCCCCTCAGCCTGCAACATCATCCAGTCAGCCAACTGAAGTAGTTCATCCAACTGACAACCTTCCTCCATTTGTTATGACTCGAAGAAGACGAAGGCTAATAACCAATGATGATTCAGTTGAAGAAAGAACAATCCATAATCCTCATGTTATTCAAAGAACAAGCCAAGCAGCTGCACCAACTCCCTCTCTGCCTCCTCGATCAAAAAGACATATAAGAAATCTCATTTTGAATCTAGGTAACTTCGTTCCTTTCTCTCCAACCAAAACCCCTGAAAATCCTACCACTACTCATATTCCAAACTTTCCTTTCACCCAAACCTACTTCACCCAATACAGGGCCTACAAAATTCTTCCCTCAAATGTAGAAACTCTTTTGCTTCACTCCATTTAGGAGGATAGGAAGCATAGAGAGTACGCTAAAGACATCAGTCTGGAAAACAAGGAACTCAGAAAGATTCTAGGACTTCGAGTCTTTGGTGAAGATGTCCCTATGCCAGTTGATCCCATTACAAATGAAGAAGTGCAAGTTCCTCCAGTTCAGTCAGCTGACATCCCTCCAGCTCAGCCAACCCTACACATTCCAAAAGAAGGATCTGGATCCTCTCAAGATTGAATCAAACTCTCTAAAACTCTTTAATTCATATCATAAACTGCTTGAAGTACGTTTCTTTTGATAAACTATCTCTATTTTGGCTAATGATTCATCTAACCTCTTTTGCAGGGTTGATTCACTAATATGTTGTATATTACTCTCTAATTATAGGTCTTATCTATTCTTTTTATCTCTATGCTTAAGTGAATGGATTTAAGTAAATAGGACAAGAATGTTGAAATAAGCTTATTTGAATTATCTTAAAACCATTAAGGCTGATACATGCTTAGTATTAGATAACTTTGATCTTAAGTTGATATCGAGCTGACATTTTGTCAGCTAGCAAATTGCTTCTAGAATCAGTTATGTCAGCATGTTTCCATTAATGGAAAAACACTTTTGGTACTAACTGATTTCCTTGTTTGTGCTTTGTAAGAAGCCTCTTTTAGTTAGCTCTATCTTACAGTATCTATGAAATATCATGTGAGAGATATACTCTCGAATTATTGGAGTTTTTCAAATTTCAAATGTGTTTCGAATTGATTGTTGTTCAAGAATCTCTATATATATTCACAGGAACCAGTTGAAGAAATCACTGAAGCATTCATACTCTCTTAAAGCAGATTTCTTACTTGAAGTGCCTCAGCCAAAACATTAGCTAGATAGTCTTATATTCTTATTCATTTATAGTTCTTGTTTTAGACAATCATTGTTTCGATATTCCGTACTTCTTTCAATTCATTAAGGAATCATTTGATTGTCCCACGAGTGTGATTGTCTTTCAATTATACTCCTCAAACACCGGTCTTTGTTGTACAATGATCCATTAGTGATCACCTAGATTATTAATAATATTAGTGCACTTCAAAAATCCAACTTTGACCAACTTCGTAATTGACGTAACAGTTTATACTGTGAACCACTTTAACTGCCTTATCTTTTATTCATCAGCTTACACAAACTGCACTAACACTTAAGCAGCTTCAATCTACTTAAGTGTCGGCCATTCAGTTTCATCAGTTGTGTACTTAGTTGTTTTGTAAATTGTTTTTCAGTTCATTCTTTATAACTTGTGATCTGTTGCAAAACATCTAAAACTGTGTTAGCAAGCTGACCAATATTATCTTTCCTACTGACAACGTTAGCTACTAAGGATTCATCAATTCATCAGCCAGCTAACTAACAGAAGTTGTATTTTCTGCTGTAACTTTTGAAGTTTTTCAAAACAACCCTCAAAGTTTTAAAAGGCTATTCATCACCCCCCTCTAGCCTTATTTGTTGTCAACTGGACTTACACTCACTCTATTATTGCTTCCACATATTTGACTTTTGTTGACCCGTATTTCTGTTAGGCGTTACATTCTTGTGTAGAGCTTGTTAGCTCGACTGATCCGCTTGCACCATTATTTTACTAGGGGATTGTCTACTATTCGTGTTAGTTCTTGCGAACCAACTCGGGATTCCTAGTCAGGGTTCGGGTCGTCACACGTTAAGTCCAAGTTAGTACTTCTGTTAAAGTAACTTTTATAAAAGGTAATTTTTCAAAAACTTAAAAGGATTGGATCTCACTTTTACTATTAACTTTCAAAATATCTAAGGAAACACTTGATGAAAGACAGCTATCGATCATCTAAGTTATCCCTCATAAGGTGACTTTTCATTTCTTTTTATAAGGAAATGAACCACCGGTTCTAAAACTTTTACAAACCTTTAAAGTTTTTTCTCTCTTTCTCTCTCTTCAAACCGCCATTACTCTCTGCAACTGCTCTCTCTCTTACTCTCTAGTTTTCTTAGTTCTTCGCTTCTTCTACCTCATAACAACAATGGTAAGGATTTTAACTCTTCACATATATCTTTGGCATGGGTCATTTGGTTAAAAAAAATCATATTTATCGGTATTTCTGTTGAATGTAAAGCGTCCTTTTTCGCTTCTTGTGTAACTTGAATCTCGACCACTGTTTAACTACATAACTTAGAAATACATGGTTAAACTACCATTTCTTTCAATATTTGTTAGTTTCCATTGTTGTTTATCTATGATATTGGTTTTCAAAAGAGGATATTCCATCTTCAAACACTTCGAGTTCACTAACATAAAAATGTTATTGGTATTTGTAGCTCTTCATGAAAAAAGCCCTAATTTCTGAGTTGTTCTACAAGTGAAATCTGGTAAAAATGTTGACACATCTGGGAAAGGAAAGGGAAAATCCAAAGCCTCTTCTATGCGTACGGAGGAGCCTTTCATAGTACATGAGGCTCAGCAAAACGTCCCTGGGTTTCCTCCATATCCTCTACCTCATGACATCATCCAGGAGCTCCCTCACCAACTATACCTGCCTGGGATATGCATAGAGTTGGACTCTGTCTGCACATTTGATGTTGGAGCAAAAATGTGTGAGGACATGAATGTTGCTGGAGTCTTCCCTCTCTTTGAACTCAATGATACCTCCTACAGCAATTTAGTGTCTGAGGAATTCTATCAATGATTGGTGCCTAACCTCAAAGTTAGCATTATTCTTCGTGGGTGGATTCGAGGCCAATATGTCACCATTTCTGCCCGATACATATCTGAGGTCATCGGTGTGGCCTAGGGAATCACAAGGGAAGATGTTTAGAAGATTGTTTCCTTTGGATGCCTATTGCTGCTGGACAAGTCCGTTTTCTTCAAAAATGGATCCCATGATGTTTGCACATCCCAACAGTTGGCCATCACTAGTGCCATCTTCCCCCGTATTCAACTAAACTTCGCTGCCTACATCTTCAACAACATGGACTCCCTCATCCCTACTGTAACTTGTAAGGAGCAATCCCTCATTCAAGCGCCCATATACAAGGCTCTTAAATGCCATTATGAGGGCAACACCATCAATCAACTCTGCCATTCAGAGTCACGAGCTAAAGAAGGTGACGAAAGACAACTAATTAACTACTACTTTCCTCACCAAATACTTTAATGACCTGGATGGAATGAGAGTTCTCAGGGGGTTCTGGAAATTCAACCAAAGATGGTGAGAAACCTTCCTACCTTTAAATTAAGGCATTTTGATGTTGTTGGGTACCTTGGAAGAAATTAGGGGATTGAATCAAGAGGATGAGGAGCTTAAGGGGTAGAATAAGGCCAAAAAGGCTCGGCAGGCTAAGGTTAATGTTCACACCGAAGTAGAAGCCTGGATTGTTGCTGAGAGGCAAGTCAAAAAGCTTGTTGCTATGTCTGTTGGAACCCACCATCTCTATTGCGGGAACTTCCACCTCTGCCTCACCAGCACTCCAGCCTGAGCCAACCCCAGCCCAGCCTCAACCTACCGTCAACCCTACTGGTCCTACCCCTTCCTTATCCCAGCCATAAAAACCCTCCACCAAAAGGAAGACATCTACATATATCCCTTTCTAATCCAAAAAAACCATGCACCACCCAACCCATATCCATCCTAACAGAGAAAACCTTCCCTAATATTGATGAAGCTCCTGGATCTCCCGTCGAGCAGCTAAGGAACAAAAGGAAGGCTTCTTCAATGATGAGCGCAAGATTTCCACAAATTTTCTTGGGAATTTTCTTCTATTTTGTGTTATTTTTGAGTTAATTATGCTTTGGAAATATTATTATTTGTGTTTTAGTGCTTAATGTAGGTTTCCATGCATAATCGAGCTTTTATATGGTGTTTACACAAAGTTCGAGACAATTCCAGGCTTAAAAGTTGTTTTGGGAATTATTTGGACAAAGTTCGTTATGTCTGTTAAGGAATTCAAGGCAAATCAGGCTTCATAGAGGTTAACGAGGCTAACATTGCTAACGGAGGACCAATATGAGAGACCTGGGGCATGAAGGAAGGCGGCGCTAAGTTCCAGAACTTCAGGGGCACCGGAGCTCATCTAGAAAGGACAGGGGAGGGTGGAGTAATTTCCCAAGCTGCTTGTTCGTTGTCGGCCCACCGCTGGATCAACGTGTCGCCCCCTGGATGCTCCTCTCCATTAGAGCAGCTCGTATCCAGCTATTCGGACCCAGTCCAACCAGACCCATATCTGAACCTCCTGCCCACGTCCCATCCCATCTCCCTCTCTCCTTCCAGCCCGCTTTCCACCTAGGTGACCCGCGAAATCCCTTTTGGTTCAGCCCAGCTACAGCCCGTGCCCCAGCCAACCTTATTCTTCCATTTCTGCCCTCATTTCCTCCCTGTTCTGCCTAAAATACCCCTTGCCTTGGCTGCCCTTTGTTGCCTTCTTCCTTTTATTCTCCAGCAGCCTCATTTGTGAAAACAAGTCCCCATTTCGGGACTTTATTCCCAAAATGGGGCACCAGCCCCATTCCACTAAAATTTCCACCAAATCCTTGAAGCTTGATCACCTTTGAAGGTTTGGAACATCATTTCAAGGGTAAAGGATGCATTTACAAATGATTTCAACCCTAGAAACACGATTTGTTCGGTTTAATTCTTCCTATCTCTATTTTTGATAGTTGGTATAATTTATTGGGTTGATTAATTTGAAATTGTTGAATTGGTTTATGCTTAAATTATTTATCGAATGCAATTATTTTTCTATGTCCAATGTAGTGTTTTAATTTAATTTATCCCTTTATTTAGTACACATTCATGTTAGTTATTATTTTGTGAACTTAATGCCTTTAATTAATTGACCATTAATTAATTGGTTTTAGAAATATTTAGGATCCGCGAGAGCTACCTTTATATTTCGGGCCAATCAGTTTAATAGTTGGTGTTTTGTGACACACATCGATAGTCAGTGTGAGACTAGGTTTGACACGCGATCAAACCACCTTAGCCATCGCGAGGTCGGGGAGGTTAGGGTTGACTATAAGATGCGAGAGCCTGTAGTTAACAAATTTTATTTGTCTCGGCTACCAATATGACTTGTAGAAAAATAAAGAGTTTTTTTCTACGAAGTATTACCCATGCACTTGGTTATTATTATGTGTTCGTCATGCTTTTAATGGCGTAGCGAACCATTAGATGATCATTAGAATTATAAAATAAGATGCGAGAGCCCGTCCTATTAATTCCGAAAATCACAATAATTGTTTGCGTTATGTGAGACTGAGAGGAGATCGTGCGTAGATAGTCATTGGGTGCTTGGTTTGACATGCGGCTATTTTCTCCTATGTTATAAGAAGCGAGAGCCCGTAGCTAGGAGTTGTAGCTAGATTTGCTATACGTTGCGAGAGGCCGTAGCGAATATTACAGTGCGCCCGACTACCAAGACTTGAGTTAAAGAAAAACAGAAAGAGGATTAAATTAAACACCTGCTAGACTAGAAATATTGCACTCCTATATTTTTATCTTGATTTGTTGTTGCCAAACCACCTCTGCAGTAGCGTAGAATTAATTGCTTTCTAGGTTGTTTATATTTTTAGATTTTAATTCATTTTCTTTTCACTCAAATATAATTAGTTAGCATAATTTTGGTACTTAGTTGGAGTGAGAATTATGTGCATTCCCTGTGGGATCGATAACTCTTACTTAGGTACACTTTATTACTTGATACGGCCGGGTAATCTTGCCCGTGTTGCGTTTCACGCACATCAAGTTTTTGGCGCCGTTGCTGGGGAATGATTTAATTTTTGCTCCTATATGTTAATATCGATACCAAGCGAAGCTATTTGTATTTTGAGCATTTTTTTTAATTATTTACTTGCTTTTGTATTTATATGTTTTGTATTTCGAGTTGCTTTTCGAAGCCCTACCGAGTTTGTGGGTTTGTAGGAAGGTGTATATAGTGTCCCCACACAAAAATATTTTCTTTTCTTTTTTATTTCATAATTACGTTCCTACTCTCTTTTCTTTTGAGTTTGATTTGATGCAGGGGTTTAGCGCTTTATTGTAGAGGTTGCTTGTAGAGATTAATGAAGTGGATCTTTTCGGCCTGGACTCCATAAGAAATCAACTTTGAGGGAGTTTTCTTTCCTTCCTTTCTCCTTTTACTTTAAAGTTTAGGGAGTATGGCTTGGATAGTGAACTTTGAAAATTCTGAAAATCTTGTGCTTTATATGCCCCAAATTATTTATTCTTTGATCACTCATCTCTCCATTTTGGCGTTCTTTGAGTTGTACTTGCATTATTTTATTGGAGTCAATTTTGAGATTACTATATGCAAGTTGACGATATGTTTGTGATTCATGTGGTAGCATCACCTCATTCATGATAGATAATGCCCAAGCTGATGATGGAAATATTTTTATGTTTTGCTTTAATGATGGTTGTGCATGTCTAAGAGTACCATATTGTGAGTCTAAATGCCGAGAGTTATATTTTGATGATTAAAAGCTTGGTTTAGGCATGTGTGTATGACAAGGGCATGATATAGGCCATCTTTGGACCGTTTGTGCCTTTCTCTATCCTACTCATTTATCTCACAAAAATCCCTAGTGTCCCCGTTGAGCTCATTTAAAGAATGGCGTGTGCCTAGAGCACACAATGACCCCCGTTCGATTTCATTTCTTATACCCGCATTATCTTATCCCATGAACCTATACACTTTTGCTGTCGCCTTCAAGAGAGCATGATTTGGAATGATTTATTTTATTTTTGTATTCTTGTTGGGAAGTGTATGATTCATGAAGGTTTTGTGTTCATTAATGTTGATGTTGGGAATTCAAATTGTTATTGAATGGTGGTGAAAAAAAATGAAATGAAAAAGAAAAAAGCCCCCTTGCAAAAAAAAAAAATGAAAAGAAAAGAATTTTTTTTTTTGAGAAGCAGGGCGGCACCTGCGGAGATTTATTAAAAACAAAACCAGGAGAACAAACGAGAGGGGGACAACCAGCCTTACCCAAAAACGGGGGGACAAAGGAGCCTGACCTCTGAAACAGAAGATACAAAAAGGCCTAACTATGATTTCTAAACTTATACAGGCCTAACCTATCATGAAACAAAGCTCTGCGAACTTCACTAGGAAGATCAGTCTCAAAATTATAACTCTTAAAGCCTTTATGAACATGAGCAGCAGCAGCAAGCCTATCAGCAACCGTGTTTTGTTCCCTGAAAACATGAGAAATAGGGAAGTCTCCAAGAAAAACAGAGCAATCTCGTAACTCATACTGATATTTCCAAGGCGCCTTATGACCCTGGGAAAGAACCATGACCGCAACCAAAGAATTTGACTCCACTATAACATTTTGAAAGTTCAGAAGACGACATAACCGGAGACCATCCCGAAAAGAAAAAGTAAAGGGTGGCCACAAAAGAAAAAAAGAAAGCAAGAAGATGTAAGGGTGGTACTTAATTGTTTGTGGTGGTTGAGACATTTTTTCAACCCAAAGTTTAACGTTTTAGGGGTTGTTGAAGTGAGGTTATGGTATTGAAGAGTTGTGCTTTCATGAAAATAGTCATTATGTGAAGACTTCAAATTCTTTGCTCTCTTGACTTGCTATCATATCCTTCATTTGTAGCCCAAACCTTGGCCGAACATTACAAGCTTTATAAAGTCCTATTGATATTGTCATACCGTGTGTTCTTGCCTTGTCTTGTGAGTAAATAATAGTTGATAACTCTTTCGGTTTGACTTGCATTTGGTATCTCGGTTGGCCGTTCAATAGCTAGAGCATTGCTACTTTTTGGGTATAGAAAAAAATGTTTGATGGTATGAATGATTGTTCGAGGATTGTTTGATAGCATGTGAATCAATTCATACCTCTATTATGCATGTTTATAATCTTTTGGTTGATCTCTTAAATGGTATTGCTTGTGGGATCTTATTTGAGCGCCGCCTTCATTTCATGTTGTTCTCGAGCATTTTCATAATTCATTTTCTTTGTTCAGGATGATCAAAGTTTAAGTTTTGGGGTGTGATGAGCGCAAGATTTCTATGAATTTTCCCGGGAATTTTCTTATATTTTGTGTTATTTTTGAGTTAATTATACTTTGGAAATATTATTATTTGTGTTTTTGTGCTTAATGTAGGTTTTCATGAATAATCGAGCTTTTATATGGTGTTTAGCACAAAGTTCGAGACAATTTCGGGCTTAAAAGTTGTTTTGGGAATTATTTTGACAAAGTCCGTTAAGGAATTCAGGAAAATCTGGCTTCACAGAGGCTAACAGAGGCTGACATCGCTAATGGAGGACCAATATGAGAGACCTGGGGCATGAAGGAAGGCGGCGCTAAGTTCCAGAACTTCAGGGGCACTAGAGCTCATCTAGAAAGGACAGGGGAGGCAGGAGCAATTTCCCAAGCTGCTTGTGTGTTGTCGGCCCACCGCTGGATCCATGTGTCAATATGGGGAAGTGCGCCATCAGTTTGACTATGTCAAGGCTTAGATTGATCTTCAGCGCAACCAGCTTTAACGATAAGTACACACTATCTTCTTTTCTCTATTTTTCGTTGTGTCTGAGCGCATGGGAAATGGCCGCGTCAAAATAATCGAACTTATTACACTGATGAACACTGATGTTCATGAGGATGATGTTGTTGTTATGGCCTGAGATCTGACCATCACGGATGAGAGACAATTGAGGCCTATGAACACAGTTCTCATGGATGAGAATAACAAGCTCCGTGAATAGCTCAACCATCGATCGCGTGATTTTTATGCCCGAAATGTTGTGGAAGAGTATGCGAATAGAGTTCGTTAACAGGAGAGAAGACGCATATAATAGGAACAAGCTACTGCAGAAGATGCTACGGTGCAAAGCTCAAGAAGCTGCTGCCAGGCGCAGACATGAAGAAGTCGTTGCCAAAGACAAAAGGAAAGGAAAAATGTCAAACAATATGTAATCTTTACACCTTTCTCCTTTGTATCTATCTCTTTGTGCTAAAAATATGTACTTTTAAACAACTTGTTTAAAATACATAATTGTCTACTTTTAAGTGTTCTGTCTTAAATTCCGTACTGTCTTATAATTTCTCATTTCCCTACTACTTGGAATTTAAACCGTTGGTTTAAATCCTTATTAAAATCATTCATCTCTACTGTTCTAACCTTGTTTGCTATTTACTAATTATTTCTCATATTGTAAGCACTTAGATTAGCTTCTACAAATCTAGGCTACTTTGGATTAGGCATGTCTGTTGTTAAAAAATGTATAATCTCTTCTGACATGCTATTATCAAATCCTTAGCGTTCAAAGCCCTCATTTTTAATAACGATGACCAGATAAACAAATAGGAGGAGATTGTTGTTTCTACTTGTAATTTGAATTTGCTTATGTCAGTTATTAATTTTAGCTCTTTGCCTAAGTGGTTAAATGAGTTGCAAACCAATTAGTGTGGCAACTTAGCATAGGACTTAGCTTTGGAAACAATTTTTATTATACTTTGTACATTCAACATCACCATCACTCTTCAGCAAGCCTTCAACGCCTTAACAGCAAACTTCACCAGCAGACCTTGTCTGCTTGTGTTTTGAATATGCTTTAGCCATATCTGAAGATGTGGATTCAAGATGTCCAGCTCAAGATTTGTTATAGGACTATCCTCTTAGATATTTGAGATAAATATATGTCCAAAGGATCTCCATAGTTGACTTCTTGAGATCTCACTTTCCGTGTTTAATGGATAAAGTAAAAATGAAACTTTCCTCATTAGTGATTACTGCATAGTGAGACATAGTGGGTACATAGTCTTACACGCCAACTTTTGTCATACTTGTAGACCGTACCAACCCTTGCAGGTCTAAATCTAGAAACTGTTCCTGCACTGTACCTGCTCCACCTTTACGTTTGATTTTACCAAGTGATGAAGAAATTCAAACAAACATCTCTTCACATTTAATGCGCTCAACACTTCAACCTAATATATCTATTACTCTTTTTTTCTCCAATGGTCTCTAGGTCTCTCTCTTATAAATCCCGCCATTGAAGATGAAGAACTTAATGCTCTAAAACGATTTCAACAACTTACAAGCTCTTACTCTCAATGCATTCAAGAGATCCTTAATAGATCAAAGAAAGTCCTCAACAATAACAAGAAGCTGCTCAATTATTTACATTTATTATCTTCTTAGTCTGTTGTTTCATTAATTGTTCTACATCACAATGAATATTCTGATTTTTAGATATTCACCCCAACCACCAAACACAAGTCAAATATTTTTATACATGATCCATTAGAGATTTCTGTAATAAAATTAGTAGAGAACATAGTGCATATTTCAAATCCAATGTTGACTTCTTTGGTGGTGGACGTAGTACTATTCACAGTACGAACCATCTCAAAATCTCTAAGTTCTTCATTTACTGCTTACCCTTTGATAAATTGTTTACCATCTTATTTCATGTTAGCTTTTCACTTTGAGAATCACCAAGTCTATTGGTAGTCCTTATCAACAGACTTAGTGAGCATTTCCAGTGCTCTTTCCATTGCTGCAATCCTACCAATAGTTACTAGTATTCACTTTCAGGAAATCAACTCAATAGTTTTTATGTGTAACTAGGCTATTCAACCTCCCTCTGCCCCCTTTCAAGCCTAGTATTGTACCATTGGGACTAAAAATTGGTATCATAGCTTAACTCTTCGAAAACAAGTTTTTCCAAGATTATACTCTTGTCGAATAAGATCAAATGGCACAAACACATTATATGCTACCAACATTGTAATACCCCGATTTCCGGTTAGCTTGAATTACGTACAATGCTCAAATTTCTTACCTTGTTGATTGCTTGTTTGGTTTGTGAGAGAGTCTATATGTGTATGAGAGACCACATTAAGACCAAAATACTATTAAGAGATGCTCTATAGTTGTTGACTTGCTAAAGTCACAAGTCGTAACTCGACGTTAGTCGGAATGCGACACGATCGAGAGTTTACTTGCGTTTTGTGTTCGTGACCTCGGTTTGGTCTTAGATCTTTACATGATGATTGATTAACATGTTTAGATGTATTAAACTTGTAGTTGGATGTATTCCTTAAGTCTAGTGATGTTTTGACACTTTGAGGATAACAATCGTTATTATCGCGTAGTTCGAGATTGAGTCGTATGATCGTATCGTCTTCGGGAGTTCTCATTCTCCTAGTTGTTGTTTAACTTCTAAGAAGTATTCAATCCTATCCATTGGCCTCCTGGCTTGCTTTAAGTCTCATGGTATTACTCGTTTGATCGCTAGTCCATTCGTCGATTCGTTAGTGAGTTGTTGTGCCTTGCTCCGGTTTCGCTCTGAGTTGTTTCAGAAGTTGTTTGTGGGTGTTCTATGGGAGTTCTAGACCTACTTTGAATGGGGTTTGAACCTTGTTTTATTTGGTTATGTATTTGGGGTCATTTGGGGTTGATTTCTAAGCCCTTTTTGGTCTGGGAGGGTTGCGGCCGCAAGGGGGAAGGACCTTGCCCCCACAAAGTCAACAGAAGAAACCACCAAATGGTGGACAGGAGGATGCGGCCGCATGGTGCCCCGACACTTCTTTCCTCTGTTTTGTGATTTGAATGCAATTACCTATTGTAGACACCCCAATTTCGTACCCCTGGTATGTGACATGACATGTGATATCAAGACTTGTTAAAACTTAACAAATGTCAAGTTACAGGGTTTGAAAATGCAAAAGGAAAAGCAGAATGTGTAAAACAGTGAAATGCAGGGGCCAAAGTGTCAAAAAGAGGCAGAAAATTGGAACCAGGCACCACCCATAGAGGAACCAGACGCGGCGCACACTTCTCATGTGGGTGGCGCCCAAATAGTGATTGTGCACTGTAGCACTTTGCCTCTGGTACACTCTCTCAAGCGCGCGGTACAAGCCGTGAAACACAGAAAGAAAACTCAAAATGCCAACGGGATCCCCACTCCAGGCTATAAATAAAAGTGCCCAGCTTCAGTGAATTCATTCACGATTCACTCCGCACACAGTTCACTTCATCGCACACAGTTAAGAAGCCGCGTTCAGTTTATGCAGTGAGCGAGAGAGAGAGTACCCCTCCTCCTATAAGCCTCAAAGCTCCGTCAAATCTCCTCCAAACTTAAATCCAACCAGTCAAAGTGAACCCTAGCCTTCCAGCTAGGATTTCACCCTATTTTCCCGGTCCAAAAATCCAAAAAAGAGCAGTTGCCCAGCCCGAATCCAGAGGCCAAATCCGCAAAAAGCAAGCAATTTGCCCGATTTTCGCCAATAGCAAGCAAACAACAGCAAAAAGCAAGCAGTTGCTCCGCCCGTTTCCCAGTGCCAGAAAGCAACTTTCGGAAGCAGTTACTCTGCCCGAATATCCACAATAACAAAAGACTCCTTCTCCCGAAAGGACAGAGCAAGCACACCCCACGCTCTTAAAGGTAAGCCTTTAAGAAGTTTTATAAAAAGTTCTATTTTCTGGCTGGCCCAATGTAAAAATATAAGCAGTTATACTGCCCGAATTTCTATATAAAATAGCACTGAAAAGAGTCATTATTATTGCCAAAATATTTATAAATATATTTGTTATTACTAGAAGGAGGCTGCTGCAAGTTTGTAATAATGTAGATACATATATACCTATTTAAATTCTTTATTTCATTTGCTAAATAAATATAATAAAAGCATATTTTTAGCCAAAAACTATTATTGAGACCGAAAGGGCGAGTTTGGTGCTTAACACCTTCCCACCTCGTAACTTAGCCTCCGAACCCTTTTTACAAACTCTGGTTATTTTTTGTTTTTCTTTATTTCTCCTTAAAATAAAGATGGCGATTCTGTTACAACATTTTGGATCACATTGAGGCCCGCAACATCCTTTTTTTTGCACTTTTCCGTTTTCCCCTAAACAAGGGAAGATGAGAATGAAAAGGGTGATGCATTTTTTGTATCTTGTTTTCCCCTAAACAAGGGAGGATGAGATATGGAGAAATTTAAAGCACTCATAGTGACACAAAATGAACCCAAGTCCACAGTGAGGCAAGGCGTGTTCCCACGCGCCTTTGCAACATCCTTTTTTTGTTTTTCTATTTTCCCCTAAACAAGGGAAGATGAGAATGAAAAGGGTGATGCGTTTTTTGTATCTTGTTTTCCCCTAAACAAGGGAGGATGAGATAGGGAAAAATCCAAAGCACTTTTAGTGGACTAAAGCACACTCAGTGACCGAGGCTTATTCAACGCGCTTTTCGACAACACTCTTTTTGCACTTTTAATTTCGTCTTCCCCTAAACAAGGGAGGATGGAATGAAAAGAGTGATGTCCGTTTGCAACTCGTGTTCCCCTAAAAAAGGGAGCACAGGATCCGGGAGCATTTCGAGGCACTCACACCTATCCTACCCTCATTAAACCCCCTCTAAACCCTTCATAACCTCTCATACTTAGTCCTAATCATGTCCTAACATCATTGGAAGTTAATTAAGATTGGATTAGTGGTTGATTACTCCTAACCTTTACTAATTGTACCATAAAATTTCCTATTGTGACTTCTTTATTTGTGGGGGTATAAATACCCAAACCCACTTGGGAATGCAGCAAATTCCTCTCATTTCCCCTCCTTCCTTATACGTTTTATAGAGATAGAGAGAGTTCTTGGGGGCTTTGAGCCCTACCTTTCTTCTTCCTTCGATCCGCGAAGATCCAACTGTCGGATTGCCTTCAAACTTCGGATTCTTGAAGCCTTCTACGAGTAGAACAACTTCACCAATCCGATTTTGATTCTTTAGAGTTTTCATTCAAGCTAGGTAAGCTACTATACTCCTCCTCTTAAGGATTTTGTGCTTATTGACCCTAAGGAAAACAAAGGGCTTGCTATTTGAGGTCAATAAGTACACATGTATGCTTTGTGTGATTTTATTTTGAGTTTTTGAGGAGTGAACTTGTTAGAAGCATTAATAGGATGCTTTCTATGTTTAATGAAGTTATTATTAAGCTTTATTTTGTAAGTTTGGACTTTGAGCATGATGGCCATGATTTCCTAAAAACCTAGGGTTTGACATGATGCTTATGTTGTGAATGGTGTTATTGGTGATATGAATGATTTTGAGAGTTTTATTGAATATTATGAATTATTGGAATTACACATGGTTGTATGTTTAAGGTTTGGGAGTATCCTTAATGAACCCCTATTTTTGGTTGTGAGCATGATAAAGGAATTATCATTATGGATTACATGATTTAAATGTAATGTTTGGTTTCAATGAGTCAAGTTGATTTTTATGAATATAGAAGTATGTTGTTCAACTCTAATTCATGAATTTAAGGTTGTGAGCATGCTAGATGAATTTACATCTTGGTTATGAGCATGCTAGATAAATGTCTATTTTGGATGAAAGCAAGCTAGATAAAATCCTATCTTGAGATACATGCTTGAAATGCGATGATTGACTTTAATTAATAAGTGTTGATCTATGAACCATGTTTTGGGGATCTTGTTGGGAAGGTATGGATTATTTTGGGTTACACAACGTTGTTAACCTTGAGAACTTAGCCATGAATATTAGCAAATGAATAATAGGAGGGTTATGATGCAAATAGCTTCTACGCCTTCGAATTTATAAAAACTATAAATGACTCAACGGAGTCAATTATGGGACTAATATGAATATAGTGAATCACATATTAAGATCCTACGGAATTTGGGGTAGTTTTGATGGAAGTTAAGCTGCGAGTGTTTACAAGTGTATGAAGAACACTTGGGTATTAGAGACTTGATATTATTGTTCTAATATGTTTATGTGCTAGTTAGCATAGAAATGCATAACTATGTGATTTAAAAATAAACATCTACTTTATTGGATTAGTGCACTATTTGGTACTTTTCCTTGGTTGAGCATTCGATTATAGATTACATGTGCTTGCATTTGAGTCCAGCTGGCGTCTTTTGGTTTGAGTCTTTGGCGGGACGATGCATTGTCTTCATGGATTGTGGGATTCGTGATCGCAATAGATCGACGTGCCGGGTTGCACACACCCCTCCATCGATGGCCACAACGGGGATGTAGCTTATTATTGTTAGAGTAATAAACCTGACCTTGATAGCTATGGAACTTGAGTGGAGATTGTCTCGGGGACGTCGATACCACGAAAGGGATATCGAGGACACATTTGGTTGCACGTGTTTTGCAGGAGCTACACGGCGGATGCGAAAAATGAATCATCTTCTCTCTTATGTGGTTTATATTACGAGCACTTATATGAATTGTTGTGCTACGTGGCTAATGATATGATTTACATGAGATGATGATTACTTGATGAAATGTTATAATAAAAGTATAACATGCTAATGAAATGATGATTTGATGATATAATGTCATATTAGAAATATAACGTGCTATCCATGAATAGAATGGAAACAATAGTCTTTCATATATGAATTAATATATGAGTTATGTTAAATAATGAAGTATGAGACTCATGGTATAATTGGGTTATGTGGATGGTTGTTTGATGCTAAATTAAAATGTAGAAATAACATGATACACATGTTGGAATTGAGAATCATATTCTATTTGATATGGATGACTTTATGATGAATTATGTAGAACTATGTTCTATGTGACTATGGATGGAATTTGGTTTATGTTGAGGATTATACCATGAAATGATATATCATGAGTATGACATGAGATATATATGTTTTATTTGAGCATAATGTCATGTCATGACATTGCATCTTTAGTAGCTTACTAATTATTTATGACTTACTCTGTTTACTTTGTTTTCCTTAGATTCGAGCCGAGTTAGTGATTCGAAGGAATTCGCCGAGTCTACGATAGAACGTGTGGTTCTTTTAGAATGTTGCTACTAGTTATAATTGTTATAAACTTCACTATGAGTAGTAAAACTTGTGGTTATTATTTGGTACTTGTACTTGTTAAATTTATTACATGGTCTTTTGTGAGCCGACAACTGTTAGTCGTGCCTTGTTAATATTATTACATTAATTCTATCCATCTCGAGTTTGTTTATATTGTTGGTTATTTTGTACTTCGGCATGTTTAGCCGTAGAGTGTATAGACTAGAGTTGTAGACTTAGTTAATGTTGGGTTCCGGTTGTAACGTTGCCGATGACTTGGATATATTATTGTTTATAAATTGTAACATGTGGTTTTATTGTATGTGTCTAATGTTCCGTCACGTGCTTTGAAATTTTGGACCGAGAGATTTACTATCTCTTAGGTTGTTTTGTATTTCGGAGCTTGTTAGCTCGGGTTCCATTATGTTATTTGCTTCCGCGTTTGTTGGGTCGTTGGTATATCGCTGTTATAGCATTACCCTTTGCTTGTTAATTGTGTGTTTTGGCGGCACGACCTTGGGGTTTCGTATTGGGATCCGGGTCGAGTCGTCACAAACATCAAATGTGAACCACGTCTCAATATTGGACAAAGGCCATTTCAATGTTTGGAAGGACAAGATTATGCGCTACATGAATTCTATTGATAACGGGTTATAGAGATGCATCATAAAAGGACGTCACATTCCAATGAAGCCAAATCTCCTTGCAGAGATTGGAGGTGGTCTACCAGAGGTTGAAAAACTAGAAGGTGAATGGATAGAGGACGAAAGGAAACTAGTAGAACTAGACAGCAAAGCTATAAACATAATCATCAGCTCACTGGACACTAGCATTTATCAACAAGTCATCCGATGCACCTCTGCAAAGGAGATGTGGGAAGCACTTGTAGAGTACTTGGAAGAAGACCAAGACACAAAAGACAACAAAATATATGTGTACATTCAACAGTTTGACTCATTTAAGAAAGATCCAATGGAGACCTTGAGACATGCTTACGATCATTTCTGCGAGGTAATAAGTAGATGTTTCTCTCTTGGTAAAATTTATGGCAAAAAGGAAATGAACATGAGAGTTCTAGGCACTCCAGGTAGTCTCTGGCACGTGAAGGCTACCGCCATGAAGGAATCTAAGAACTTGAATAACATGACTCTTCGTAGTTTGTATGCAAGTTTGAAGGTTTATGAGCTTGAGGTTAGCCAAGCTCAAGAGCATGACAAATAGTTTATAACCTTGTCCTTGCCAGCCACGGTACAAGAGTTGTCACACGTTGATGACAAACCTTCTACTTCCTCCTGTGAAAATGATTTTCTTTTGACGAACAATTCACAATGTTCGTAAAACATTTTCAAAAGTTTGCTAAAACTGAGAGGAAGGACACATACCAATAGCCTTTCAGGAAAGTTGTTGAAAACGCCCTTTCAAGAAATTTCAAAAACAAAGAGGTATATAGGCTGAGGACATTGAGGAGAACCATGAAGCTACTTGGTTTGATACTAATTCAGAAGAGGACGAGGATGATGATGAGCAAGCTCATATATGCTTAATTTCTCAAGAATCCAGTCCCACCTATGACTCTACATATACGGGTCTAATGATGCTCCTCTTTCCCAACCCTCCTCCCTCATACAATATCACTGATCACTCGAACAGTGACATTGAAATTCCTATTACTCCCTGTAGACACCCAAATTTCGTACCCCTGGCATGTAATATCACATGAAATATCAAAACCTGTTAAAAGCTAACGAATGTCAAGTCATAGGATCGAAAATGCAAAAATCAAAAGCAGAATGCATAAACGGTGAAATGCAGGGGGCCTAAGTGCCAAAAAGAGGAGGAAAAGGAGGGCTGGGAGCCGCCCTAGCTTCCACTATGGGTGGCGCCCAATAGTGAATTATTCCCTGTAGCACTTTGCCTTTGGTGCAATCTTTGAAGCGCGCGGTACAAGCCAATGAAGCTCAGAAAGTAAAACTTAACTACGAAGGAATGCCTTACCCCCAGCTCTAAATAGAGGTCACCGGCTTGTGAAAAATCATAGTTCACGCAGTGAAAAAACACACTCAACGCAGTGAGTTCTCCCGAGAGAGTTGAGAGAATTTCTTCCTCTAGCCCCAAAGCTTCGCCAAATCTCCCCCAAACATTAAAACCAGCCGGCCAAAGTGAAACCTAGTTGCCCTGCTAGTATTCCACCATATTCCACTGATCCAAAAATCCCAAAAATAGCAATTTCCCTACACAAAATCAGACACCGAATCAGCGAAAAACAAGCAGTTGCTCTGCCTGATTTCCACCGTCAACAAGCAAACAACAGCAAAAAAAACAAGCAGTTGCTCCACCCGGATCCCGAGGCTGAAAAGCAACTTTTGGAAGCAGTCACTCTGCCCAAATCCCCGCAACAGCAAAGCAGCAAAAAAAAAGACTCCCTCTCCCCGAAGGACAGAACGAGCGCACCCTAGAACTTGCCAGAAGCTAGTTGGTACGGGATACAACCCCCATGCTTCAAGACGTAGGCTATTTAATGTTTTTTTATATATATAAAAGTGCTATTTAGACTAGCCCGATGTAAGAAAAATAAGTAGTTATGCTGCCTGAATTTCTATAGAAAAATAGCACTAAAAAGAGCCATTATTATGGCCAAAATTTAATAAATGTATTTGTAACTCCAGGAAGGAGACTGTTGCAAGTTTGTAATAATATAGATACAAATATATATATATATATATATATATATATATATATATATATATATATATATATATATATATATATATATATATATATATATATATATATATATATATATATATATATATTCGGGCAGCACAACGACTTATATTTTTACATTGGGCCGGATGGAAAATAGCTTTTTATAAAATAACGCTCTTAAAGGCTCACCTTTTCGAGCGTGGTGTGCTCGCTCTGTCCATCTCGGGAGAGGGAGTCTTTCCTTTTTTGCTTTGCTGCTGCTGCTGCGATTCGGGCAGAGTAACTACTTCTGAAAATTGCTTTTGGGCCCCATGAAACGGGCGAGAGCAACTGTTTGCTTTTTTTGCTGCTGCGTGCTTAATGCTGGCGGAAATCGGGCAGAACAACTGCTTGTTTCTGGCGGATTTGACATTTTTACTCGGGCTGAGCAACTGCTTTTTTTGAGACTTTTGGATCGGGGAAATAGGGTGGATACCTAGCTGGGGGGCTAAGGATCACTTTGACCAGTTGGATTTGCGTTTGGAGGAATTTTGGCAGGGCTTCGAGGCTTTATAGGAGGGGGCGCTCACTATCGCTCGATCGCTCACTATTCTAACAACGTAACAACAACGCTGAAAGCTTTGGGGATATTGCGGTGTCCTGAAAGCGATCCCCGGGGCATCTATTTATAGACTGAGTGAGGGACATCGAGGGAATTTCTTTTTCTCCCTTTGTGCTGCTTTTGTTTGTACCGCGTGCTTCAGAAATTGCACAATGCGTTAACTGTAGCACTCCTGTAGCACTTTGGGAGCCACTGTAGCTAATCTGGGCACCGGGATATGGGATTATGGGCGCCGCGCCAGAGCCTTCTTTTGGCCGCGCCAGACTTCAATTCTCAACCACTTTTTGTCACTTTATGTCCCTGTATTTTATTGTTTTGCGCATCCTGCTTTATCTTTTGCATTTTTAAACCCTGTAACTTGATATTTGTTAAGTTTTAACAGGTCTTGATATCGCATGCCAAATTTACATACCAGGGGTACGAAATTGGGGTGTCTACAGAGCCCCTCAACGATGGAGTCTACGGGTAACCCGAAGCTTGCTGAGTAGACGAACATCGTTGATAAGAAATAGACTCTCCAATTTCGTGCAATTATAATGGGGAGAGATGCAATAGGTAGCAGTTATAATGCAACAGTTTATAATGCTAACCAAAACTCACATATCCTAGACATATTTAGTCGATTATAGCAGGTTATTGTAGTTTTTAAGCAGATATGCAAATTTAATGCTCTAATGGTCGGACCTACTAAAGTAGGTTGTCTACGTATCCCTTAATAAAGGAAATCAGACCAAACGTAGTTCAGGCTAAGCCAAAACAAGCATGCTGCGATGGTCGTGCCTACCGAAATAGGCTGCCTATGTATCTTTAGCCAAGGAATCATACCAACCGTAGTTCACACCAATGCGAACAAACAATGCCGGGTGGGATGCCAAGATCAAACATCGTGTCCTCAGGACAGGATCCTTCGTCGAAACACGACAGCTTCTTCCTCTGGCCCGGGGTTGCAGCCCCTTCGTGAGAAAGGCAAAACACAACTCACATCAAATGCATGTCGTATCCTCAAAGGGTCGAAACCCTTTGCCGGACACGACGGCGGAATGCATCGTCTCCTCAAGAACTTGCCTTCGTTAGAGAACGATAGTCTTTCCCTCTGACCCGGAGTTGCAGCCCCTTCAGGGAAAGTTTCCAAACACAAATCACATTAAAGGCTAATCATTCTTCTTGATGTTACGCCCCGCGAGGAGATGATCCTGTGCTACTCCTATAAAGCAGGAAAAAGAATGCATCCTCAGGAACTCAATCCTTCGTCGAATGCGATGGCGGAATGCATCGTCTCCTTAGGAACTTGCCTTCGTCAGAGAACGATAGCCTTTCCCTCTGACCCGGGGTTACAGCCCCTTTAGGGAAAGATCCGACAACCAGGTGGAACACATAATGGGCTGATCATTCCTCTTGGAGTTACGCCCCGCGAGGAGATGATCATATGCTACTCCTATAAAGCAGGAAGAAGAATGCATCCTCAGGAACTCAATCCTTCATCGAATGCGATGGCGGAATGCATCGTCTCCTCAGGAACTTGCCTTTGTCAGATAACGATAGCCTTTCCCTATGACCCGGGGTTGCAGCCCCTTCAGGGAAAGATGCGACAACCAGGTGGAACATATAATGGACTGATCATTCCTCTTGGGGTTATGCCCCGCTAGGAGATGATCCTATGCTACTCCTATAAAGCAGGAAAAATAATGCTTCCTCAGGAACTCAATCCTTCGTCGAATGCAATGGCGGAATGCATCGTCTCCTCACGAACTTGCCTTCATCAGAGAACGATAGCCTTTCCCTCTGACCCGGGGTTGCAGCCCCTTCAGGGAAAGATCTAACAGTCAGGTGGAACACATAATGGGCTGATCATTCCTCTTGGGGTAACGCCCCGCGAGGAGATGATCCTATGCTACTCCTATAAAGTAGGAAAACATCGCATCCTCAGGAACTCAGTCCTTTGTCGAATGCGATGGTGGAATAAATCATGCATGCAAAAGGTAAAATACTTTACCTTTTCTTACAATTGCTTTGCTTTTGTGACTTCTGCCGCATTTGCTGCCTTTCCCTTTTTGCTGCACTTGCTGCATTTGCCGCTTTTGCTGCACTTGCTGCATTTGCGGACTCATGCTGAGGATTTTCTTTCTTTGCTGCATTTCCGGCTTTAGATGGAAATTTTCCCCCTTTTGCTGCTGCATTTCCGGCTTTAGCAGGAAATTTCTTCTTTGCTGCAATTTCTGGCCTTGGCTAGAAATTTCTTCTTTTTCTACAACATTTCCGGCTTTAGCTGGAAAATTTTTCCTTGGCTGCTATTTCCGGCTTTAGCTGGAAATTTCTTCTTTTTGCAGCTATTTCCGGCTTTAGCTGGAAATTTCTTCCTTTGCTGCTATTTCCGGCTTTCGCTAGAAATTTCTTCTTGGCTGCACGCACATATATATTTTTTCTTGCATTTTTCTTTTGCATGCATTTTTTTTCTTTCTTCCTTTTTTTCTTTATGCTTTTTTTTTCTTTTGCATGCTTGCATTTATTATTTCTTTATTTTGCATGCTTATACATTTTTTTATTTTGCATGCTTGGATTTTTTTTACTGCATTTTTTTTTTTTGCTTTACATTTTTTTTCTTTGCAGAATCTTACCTTTGCTGCCGATTTCCCTGGCTTTTCTGCTCATTCCGCTGCTGATCTGCTGGGAATATGGACTTTCCCTAGCCTTTGGATGGATGACCACTAAATTTTTGTAAATAAAGTAAACTTTGTTAACTTTTCGTTAAGCTTCAGGGGTCATTTTGCAGCTTTGAAAATTTGAGGACTTAAGTGCCGAACCTTCAAACTTTGGAGGGGGAAAAGGAAAATTTCCTTTTTCCACCCTTATATGCGACGGGAAGCAGGGAAGAGCTGAAGCCACTAGAGGTGTCAAAACGGGCTTGCGGGGCGGGAAAGTCCGCGGGCCAAAAAGCCTGTGAAGCAGGCGGGGTGGGGAAAGCCAACATAACGGGCATGAAAACCCCTAGCCTAAACCGCCCGCGTGGGGCAAAAACTGCAAGCCCACGGGCTTTGGGGAGGCACTGTCTATTTCTCAAATGTTTGGCCCAGTTTGGGGGAGGGGTTACAATTCGGCCAAACCTCAAGGGCAAGGGCTACATCTTTGCAGACTCTGCTATTGATTTTGAAGACGAATTAGAGGCCGGTCAGATCTATTTCATCCTCCCTACCCACAAAGCTTCGAGACGGCTTAGCGCCTCGACATGGCCTCTCTGCGCCGTCAAGGCCACGCCCTCAATAATAATACTCCTTCCTCCGCATCAGCGCTAGCATTAATATTGATACACAAAATCAACCTAGTAATCGAGACGAAAGAATAAGGCGCGATTTCTCCTTCTATGTTAATGGAAGCGAATCGAGTTAATGTAGTGAAGGGCTGAAGGAGTGGCCGTAGTGATGGTGATGACAAACTGTGAGGTGAGAGCGTGGATCTGTGAGAGAGACGCCGTCTCGTCTGCCCGTCTGCTCTAATTACTAGTGAGAGACTGAGAGTTGAGTCTGTCAGTTTGAGAGAGGCAGAGAGGAGTAGTAGTAGGCCGAGGGAGAAGCGAGGAGGAGGAGAACTTTCCGAAGTGCCGAGAAGGCTTGAAGCCGAGTGAGGAATGAGAGGGAGAATACGATCACTGATTCAGTATAAGTGTATAACCTAACCCTAGGTGATTGTTGAAGACTTGAACGTGGAGTGGGCTGCCAGTGCCATTGGGCTGCTTAAAATTAAAACAAATTAACAAGTCCAATCCATATTTTAGTATTTCATTAAACCAGTAAATTAGAGGCCATAAAATGCGGGCTGCCCGATGCCGCCAAAAGCCGTGGCTGCAGAAAGCCAGCCCGTTTCCTAACGGGTATTAAAAACACCAGCCCAACCCGCCCCTAATAGGGGGCGGGGCGGGCTTGCCCGCGGGCTTTTGCCCGTTTTGACAGCTCTAGAAGCCACTGCTTCTCTTCTTCTTCGTTCATTTCTTGCGACATTGTTACTGCCTCTGCCTATTTTCTTCATTTTCCCTCATTTACGTGTTTCTCTTAGCAGATGACTTCTTCTTCGCGATCACGGAAAGGAAAGGCTCCGATGCACCCGGACAGAATTACGTTAAATACCGCTACTCCAAGGATTGATTGGAGTAATCTTCACCGCGATTGGAACACCCACGTATCCAATCTTCTAAATTTTGCTGTAAGTTTCTTCTTTTCTAAACCTATTTGGATGCTTTCTCAGATCTGCTAGATTTTTGCACTGCTTTGGCTTTTTGGAGCATTTCTAACTCTGCTTATAATGGATATGCATGCAATATATATGCTAAAATGATGCAATTTGGTGATTATTCATGAAATTTATGCAATTTATTTTTGTGATACATAATTTAACTAGTGGACACTATTTGACCATGCAATGCATGATTTATATTTTTAATTCAATTTTGGCTATACGATGCACGCCTATGAAATATTTTAATATGATGCACGCCTATGAAATAGACTTTTTGGAATATGATGCATTTTTTTTGGACATATTTTTGGATATATTTTCGGATGCATGCAAAATATAACATGGATATTTTATGTGATAAGATTCATTTTTATGAAATACTTATGCTACATAAACGTGATAAATGCCACGGAAATATTTTCTTTTCATGATTTCACGACATTTTTTATTTTTTATTTACACGAATGCTACAATGCAATTATTCAGACAATAAATGCAAATGATAAATGCATATATCATTTTATTTGATGCAAATGCAACATAGTAAATTTATGGGATGCTTGCTAATATTATGCTTGGGCATTTTTTTATATGCACAAGAAAAATGCGAAAAGACAAAACATACATTTTTCATTTATATCGTTTTTATGTTGAAATGCCAACATATTTTTTTTGAATGCAAAAAGATGCATTTTTTTTAGAGATGCTAAAAGATGCAAGTCAATATTTTTGAATGCTAAAATGCAATAATAAAAATTATTATCATTTTATTTTTCTTTTGAAATGCCCAAAATGTTTTAAAAGCAAAAGATGCATTTTCTCTCTCTTTTTTTTTTAATTTTTGAATGCAATAAAATCTTTTTTGTTTTTGTTTTTTGAATCCAGAGTGCAATATAGAGATTATTATGCACACATTTTATTTACCATATACAACATGCTTATATTTAATAATGTTTGTAGAAAATAAAAGGATAGTAAACTTACCTCTTTTTTTCTGATATGCCATTTTTCTTTTTGCAGATGCGTACGCCCCTAAAACGGATTCGAGCCACCTGTGCCAATGTTTATGATATTTATAGTTTGCTGTCCCGAGGCGGCACAAGTTTTGGTAGAGGGCTCTAGCTTCAGTACGTTTTTGCGGGCTTTTGGCCCCTTCCGCAGTTATCTTCCCATCTTCGAGGTGTTGAGGAACTACTGGTGGGATAATATCCACACTTTTCATTTTAGCTGGGGGGAGGCGACCATGACCCCTTGCGACTTTGCTGTTATTACCGGCCTTCCTACCAGCATCGGTAGGACTTTGGAGCCTAACTATACCCTTCGTCACCATCATGACGTGGTGGAAGACCTCCTGGGCATCGAGCCTGAATATAAATTAGCAGATGAGATCCTTATTGGCAGCGTGCGGAAATGGCTCTTGGACAATGCCGGGAGGGTGCCAGAGAACGACAACAAGGTCGTAGCTCGCATTGCTAGAGCGTTTCTATTTTTTTTTTCTTGACACTTCTCTTTTCGCCAATTCTTCCACCACTCTGAGGGTCTTCATTTTGGCATGCCTGGCAGACTTTGATCATATGACTGATTATGACTGGGGGCAGGCAGGCCTGGCCAAACTTTATGCCTCGATGAATAGGGCTAGCCGCAACGACTCACCAACCCTTAATGGATTAGCCCCGGCGTGGGAGGTATTTTTTTCCCTGCCTTTGTTTTTGTTTTTGTTTTTTTTAAGGAAACAAGGGCGGCACCCTGTAGGATTTTATTAATGAAAGGAAAATGGTACAAACTTGAGGGGGACGACCAGCCTTGCCCTTATAAGAGGGAGGACGGAGGAGCCTGACCTCGAAAAAGAAAAGGCTTACAAGCAGGGAAAATAAATAAGAATTGGAAACAAACATAAAAGAAATATAAGAAATCCTAAGAAAAGACAAAAAAAAAAAAAAAAACTAAGCCAACTAAGACATCCTTAAATACGGGGTTGCAGTCTTATCAAGTAATATAAGGCCTCGAATGCGGCTGGGAAGCTTAGAATCAGAATAGAAGGAATAATTGGAACCCTGATCACATCCAAAATTGGCTAGAGAGTCAGCAACAGCATTAGCCTCACGATAACAGTGAGTTAAGGAACAGGCCATTGAACCATAAATAGGCTTGATAGCCCTGATGAAATAGATACTGTACCAAGGAGGGGGGTGACGATCCAGAATGCAGTCAAGAAGAATTTTAGAGTCAATCTTAATGAGGGAACCCAAAGCACCATGGGCTTGTAACCATAACATGCCTTGGAGTAATGCTTTACATTTGGCGATGAAACTGGAAGAATCTCCATAAGAGGAAAAATAGGCAAAGACCAACTCACCTTTGTCATTACGAATGATTCCCCCTCCAGCACTAGGCCCTGGATTGCCCCGACTGGCACCATCCGAGTTTAATTTGAGGGAGCCAACATGAGGCTTAATCCAGGAAAGAATGCAGACTGATCTAGAAAGAATACACCCAACCCGAGGGAAAGCAAACCAATCATGGGAGGAGAGTGTTAGCCCACTGCTTTGGAGAATATTTGAGAGCAGATGTTTAATATGGCTGGAGAGGATTCTCACAGGCCAACGAATGCCCTCAAATAATTCCTGGTTTCGGTAGTTCCACAATTCCCATAAAATTATAATCGGCGTGATAATATGAAGCTTAGAATTTTTTGTGGAATACCACCACGAGAAACAAACTTGAGCAACCGAATTATTAGAAGCCTGAACTGCCCCCAAGTAATTAAACTCAACTCAGATTTGAGAAGCAACCAGACTATCGAGAAAAACATGCTGATAAGTTTCTGAATGGCCTATAGAGCAGCAAGAACATTTAGAAACCAGCTGAATGCCTTTGTTGATGATGCTTTCATCAAGAGGAAGTCTATGTAACCACAGCCGCCACATGAAGACACTAATGTGTCGATGAATAAGCTTGTGCCAGATGAAACTTGAGGAAGCAGACGTAGGCCAAACAGATCGGGATATTTGCCAGGCCGAGGACAAGGAAAATCGACCAGAAGGCGATTTGTTCTAGCTGGCAGAATCATAAATATCAAAAAGGCAGATACCATTACGAAGGATTGAAGAAACAGCGTTGGGTCCGATTAAACTCTGAGCTGCATCCGAGAGTTGAGAGAGAGAGAGAGAGAGAGAGAGAGAGAGACAAAAAGTTCTTTAACTTGGATAAGAGAGGAACCAGAAGGCCTGTTAATACAACTATCAAAAGTCCAGTTGTCATGCCAGATGGAGCACTCACAACGACCAATAACCCAAGAAATATGAGGTTCAGTCAACTCACGAATGAGTGACATCCGCCGCTAAATATGAGAACCTAAACAGAAGGCTTGGGTAGGATGAGAGGAAGAGCAATATTTTTCATCATGAAGGAAGCCCAAAGACTTTTGGAAGACCTGAACCTCCACCAAATCTGCATAGAAAAAGCTTTCACAATATCCTCTATTTTACGAATACCAATTCCCCCTTCGGAAGTGGGACGACAACAAAGACCCCAAGAAATCCAGTGAACTTTATTCTTGCTATCGATGGAACCCCAGAAGAAGTTTGCTAAGATTCTATTGATAAGCTTGATAATCGAAACCGGGGGATCAAGAATAGCAATTTGGTACATGATGATAGATTGAAGAACTAAGTTGATCAAGGTGATTTTTCCAGCTTTATTAAGAAAAGCTCCAAACCATGAGTTGATCTTGCTTTGCAATTTCTCTAAGAGATGATCAAATAGGCTCTTTTTCTTACGGCCTTCATAAAGAGGGCATCCCAGATAAGTGATTGGAAGAGAACACGAGCGGAAACTCAAATGACGCGAGATGGAGGAGATTCTTGAATCAGAAGCATGGCTAGATAAGAGAAAACAACTCTTATAAGCATTAATGAGCTGCCCAGAGCACCTTTCATATTTGGAGAGCAGAAGTTTGTGATGAGATAAAGAATTCTTGTTCCCATTGCAAAAGATCACAACGTCATCCGCAAAAGCAAGATGGGAGACGATCGGGCAGCCACTAGATGAGGAGAAGGAATAATGAGGCCGAGAGGACTGGAGAGCATTAAGCCCACGACTAAGGACCTCTGCCGCAATGATGAACATGCTGGGAGATAAAGGGTCCCCTTGACGCAAACCACGAGATGACTGAAAGAAACCCACATAATCACCATTAATCAATAAAGACTTCCCCAAAACCAAATTTGCGAAGAACTTTGATGAGGAATTGCCAAGAAATTCTGTCAAAGGCTTTTGCCATGTCAAGTTTGATAATAACATTGGACCCATTCACCTTCTTTTTTAAATGCTGAGTTAACTCCTGAGCTAAGAGTAAACTATCTTGAATAACCCTTCCTTTGACGAAAGCACTCTGATTTTCCGAGATAATGGAGGGAAGAAGACTAGCCAAACGGGTCGAAAGAATCTTAGAGATAATCTTATTGCAGAAGTTGCAAAGACTTATGGGATGAAGATCTTTGAATGTAGAGACATTATTCGATTTGGGAATAGTAATAATAGTAGTGCTAGTTCAGGATTTCGGCATCTCAAATCCCGAAAAAAAATTCTAAATGGCCAAAAAAAGATCTGGGCCAATGATATCCCAACAAGCGGTATAGAATTTTCCGGTGAAACCATCAGGACCAGCCGCGCTATCACCACTCATAGAAAAAACAATGGCCTTGATTTCAGCATGAGAAGGGGGGGCTGATAAAAATGAATTATGATCAGAAGATACCAAAGAAGGAATAACATTAAAGATAACCTCTTCAAAAGTGTTGCAAGTTGTAAGTTGATCTTTAAAGAAGTCCACCGCCGCCGACTTAATAGCATCATCAGATGAAAGATTATTACCATGCATGTCAACAATTCTGTGAATATGCAACTTGCTGCGAGTTTGATTTACCAAAGAGTGGAAAAGTTTTGTGTTTCCGTCCCCATCTTTGAGCCAACGTAAATGATATTTTTGCCTCCAAAAATCTTCTTCAATCTTAAGAGCACATTTCAAAGTGGCTTGGGCTAAGTGAACGGCTTCCCGATTACTAGCACTGTTATCAGTCCCAAAAAGCAATTCCTTTTTTAACACGTTATCTTCAACCACCTTAACAGCCTGAAATATATTCCCAAAGGTGATTTTGTTCCAAGATTTTAAGGCCAATTTGACAGCTTTAAGTTTATTAGAAAATCTCACCATAGGCCGTCCCCATTGGGTGATCTGCCAAGCCTCCTTAACAACATCTATAAAGGTATGGTAGTCCAGACATTGAGAAAGCGAAAGCGATATCTGCGGGAATCATGATGGGAGGAAATCTTTAGCAATAAAGGAGAATGGTCTGAGCATGTGCGATTGAGATGCTCCATTGAAGATAAAGCAAAATAGTTTGACCAAATATGATTGCAAGCTAATCTGTCCAAACGTTGGAAAATAGTAGCCTGGCCATCGCGTTGATTGCACCAAGTGAATTTGCTGCCAATGAAACCCAGATTAGTTAAGCCAGAAGCATTGAGGCAAGCTTGAAAATCCATCGCTCCTTGTCTGTCCCAGCCTGAACCCCCGTCTTTCTCATGAGCCGCGAGAATGATGTTAAAATCCCCGCCAATTAACCAAGGAGAAGAAGAGAAGTCCATGTCAATTATATCATTCCAAAGAGCTTGGTGTTTAGAGCTAGAGCATTTAGCATAAACTGATGTGATATAAACAGCTTCAAACCAAGAGTAATGTTGAATCCTGATTGTGAGATGCTGAATAGAATCCAAGACAACCTGGCAGGTGAAGGCTGATTTAACAAAAATCCAAATGTTGTTAGCAACATTATAGAAGTAAGAACGAAATTTAAGATGAGAAGCAATAAACTGAATTTTGGACTTATCGATCATGGGTTCGCAGATAGAAATCAAGGAAATCTGGTGAAATTTGATCAACTTTTTCAATCGAGACACTGTGGACTCATTGCCTACGCCCCGTAAATTCCAAAAAAGGCAATTAATCATCATGGGAAACAGAAGAATCCATGGATCCTTGGGCTTTAGCTTGCATGTGAGATCCGGTGGCTCATTATAGGAGGAACAGTCCGGGTTTCTCGCCTTTTTTCTTCTTATCGAACTTCAAGATTGAGAGCCTCAATGTTGGGGATATCCAAGTTTGGAAATTCTTCTTCGAAAGACCGTAGGACCACAAATGTTAGAGAGACAATACTATGATCCTCATCTCGCATCCTAATAGCTTCGGCCCCGGTTTAAAGAATTGGGAGTTGTTGTCTTGGACAAATCATTAAGGGCTATAGAAGGAAAACCCTCCTTATTTAATGCATCAGCATTGTTGGAAGAAGTCGTTTGATCCAAGTTGTTGGATGAATTAGAGATTACGTTAGGGGGGTTCCTTATCTCATTCGTGGCAGTATCATTCGAAGTAGTGACATTGGAAGGCTGAGTAGGATTCGTGGTACCCATGATAGTAGACGGGTTTTTGTGTTGCTCCAAAGTAGACTTATTCAAAGAGTTTCCTTTAGGGTTCGAAGTGTCACTAGGGTTTGAGTTACCATTAGGGTTCAAGGTGCCACTAGGGTTTGCGTAACTACTAGGGTTTAAGGTATCATTAGGGTTTAAAGAAACAGAGGAGCTTGGGATGGATCCGAAGTAGGGGTAGTATCAATCAATGCGCTTTTTCCTTTGTCAAGGGATTTGGGAACCCATTGAGTATTATTACCGGATGGGGTCTTGGAGGTATGGATGACAGTAGAGTTGTCTGAGGGAGGTTGTGCTTGGTGGTTCTTCGAAGAGGTAGACGGATATTTAATTTTACATGAATTGATCGAGTGGCCTTGTCGACATGTGTTACAATAGTGGGAAGATTTTCCGCCTCCGTAACTTGCTAGAAATCCGTAAGATTGTGTGCCACTTTCGATCCATATTCGCTTGGGGACAAGCACAGATCAATCTCGACACATATCCTAGCGACACTCGGCCGGGAGAGATTGATGGTGGCTTGGCCAAGCATTAAGGGTTTACCAAAAAGATTAGCAATGGAGAATAAAGCAGTTTTATGAAATAGGTGTATAGGGAGATTAGGAATTGAAAACCAAACTGAACGATCGAACTTTCTGTGATCGTGGCGAAAACTGGAGACCATTTAAAAACTCACATAGGAATCTTCCTAAATACCACCGATCTTTAATCCGTAGACGTTGATAATCTTCATCATGGTTGACTTGTATAAGGATGTGTTTGGAATCAAGATGACCTACCGGAAGGCAAATTTTGAGACCAAAGGTTTGGAACAGCTTTACGTAGATTCCATAGAAGGTCGGCCATGCGAAAACTTACCAATGAGAGTATGTTTAAACGATCGTGAAAGATGGAGAACAATCTCATCGAAAGTTTCAAGGCATGTTCCCTTTGAAAGAAGAAGGGGGAATTAAGAAAGCAAGGGGATTTGAGTTCGAACAAGGAGAAGGAGAAGAGAGAACGGAAGCAAACGTCGGAACGGGCGTCGGATCAGGAGGAGATGGGGCCGCATTGCCGCAAGCGACATGAGAAACGCCGTAAACCCTAAATAAGTCATTATTATTTTTCTTTTTTGCAAAGATATTATTTCTTTTGCCGCCGATGATTTTTTTTCTTTTTTTTTTTGCAGGTTTGGGCCTTTTCATTTCACGCCGCCGAGCAGCTTTTCATGAGCCACCCTACTTGGCTGAGTTCGTGGATGAAAATAGGGTTCGGCGGGAGCGTATTGCCAGGTCGAGCGCGGGCACCGTGCACTTTCTTCCTTGGAGGGGCCTGATAGGTCATTATGCTGTCACATTGGAGATGAGCCGCTGCCGGATACTGATGGTATCCATTATGGTTAACTCGTTGTATATGGGCGAGCGGGTCAATCGCCAACATTCTCCACTTTTGACTCCCCCAGTTGTGCCTCTTATGCCTCCCATGTGGGTAATTGCGCCAGATTTTCTGCCAAACAGGTATCAGTACCTGGCGAAGTTTCCTATGCCTCCGTGTGACTTCCCGCCTATGGCATACGAGGACTTTCTGAGGACCATGCTCCATCCTCCTCCTGCGGCACCAAAGGCGTGTTTCATGCTCGCTAGGCCGAGGCCTTCTTTTCCATCTCTTGACGAGCATCTCGAGTTCACTAATCCTGATGATGCTTTCTCCACTTTTCGATATCATCGAGGCGACAGGATGGTGGAGGAAGTTCTTCCTGATGCTGACATTCCTGAGGAGTACCGGGTCCCGGAGCAGGCTCGTTCGGTAGACACATTTCATTTTTTGGCATCTTTCATCTCTCTATTTTTTTCATTTTTTATGCATATATATATATATATATATATATATATATATATATATATTTGGATACTAATATATCTTTTCTTTTTTCTTCACCCCCTTTTTCTCCAGGTGAACGTGTATACCTACAAAAAGTCGTCATTGGGAGTTTTTCAAAGATCAACAACCTTTATCAAAAGCTTGTGGATGAGTTCTCTTGCCGAGGAACGATGCGGCGCACTAGGCGCCGTGGATGATGACGACGATGATGAAGCGGCCGCCGGATCGAAGTCGCTAAGCGAGGACGAGCATATAGGACCGGCGGCAGATGGCCCTCGAGTCATGGGAGGCAACCGATAGAAGCCCATCTTCCCGTGCTCCATTAGCTTTTCGATACCGCACTTATTAGCTTCTTTTTTTTTCTTGGTAACAAAATCTGTACAGATATTTATTATCCAATGCAATATAATTTTATATGATGCAGACTCAATACTCATGCACAAAATAAAGCTAGACCAATATCTAGGGGTAATGGCACGCTGTAGCTTGAAAACGGATTTTAGAAAAATACACCTTCGGGCTCGAGCGGGCTTTTCTGATAATCTGCGAGGAGGAAGAGGTAGTCGCCTCTTTCTGTGCTTGACCTTATAATTGGCGCAAAGTGTGACGACCCGACCCAGATCCCAAGACGAGATCCCAAGGTCGTGCCATCAGGACAAGCTAAGGGACAGACAAACACCTGCTAAGCAAAATGGTGCGAGTCAAAAGACGAGCCAACAAGCTCAAGACAAGAAGACATAGCCATAACGGTAATACAGATAATAAAACTAAACTGGGAAGCAAAACCACAATGGGACCCGAGCTAACAAGCTCCTAAATATAAACAACCAAAGAGATAGTAAATCTCTACCAAAAATTCGACGCACGTGACGCAACATTAGACACGCGCAACAAACCATCGGCAACCAAGGCCGGCAACTATCAAAATCCCAACCTGATAAACAACACTCAACGGCTATAACTTGCCGGAGGAACAATTCAACTATAACAATATAATATCACTGCTAGACCACCAACCAAGATCTCACGACTAAAACTGTCGGAGATAGGAACAATAATAATACAAACTAGAATAAACGAGCTACACATGCTCGAAATGACAACGGGAATAATTCAAAGGATACAAAAGCTCGGATATACAACCGGCTCCCAAATACACAACCATAACATAATACTACATCTACCCAAGTAAAGTCTACATAACTTTACATTCGAGCCTCACAAATAGATAACAACATTAATAATAATTAACTCCAAGCTTATGACTTGGAAGACCACCCGCTAGAAATTGCTATCCGGCCAAGGCAGTACTAACGGGATCACTGCACACACTAGGGAAAACAATCACACGGAGTGAGTCATAATGACCCAGTAAGCTTCTAAATGAAACTATATGGCATATTATGTCATGGCATGGCATAATGTGCAATCATATAAAAATCATGGTATCATGCTAGTATACCAACAAGAAACATGTACTTAATTTTTAAAGCACATAAACTCACATAAATCATGTAGCATAATATCTTTCATTTAAATGCTCATAAATAACCATGTGTAACAAGAAATGTAAATCGAACTGTTACAATCAAATCCGGGTTCAAACCCAACCAACTTACCATGAGATCAAATCTCAAACCAAGATCCGGCTCAATACCCAATCAATCATACCCCGGGTTCCGTCCCCAATAATCACAACTCATCGCTTCCTTTAATGAGTACTGTTACATTCATCCATCCTCCTGATGAGAAATGGGAGCTCGAAGTAGGCTAGATGGCTCTCTCTCGAGACCACATCCCACTATTGGCCAAATAGTGAGGAGAGAGGGAACCAATGCAACGATTCATAGCGATTGTTTCCAAAGACTATGAATCGTCCCATTGCCGACACAAACCAAACCCGCCAGCTGGACTTTACCAAACCATCAAGTAGATATTCACTTGCATAAACCAATGAGACCAAATTCATTATTATCGGGCTCATTATATCATGTAGGACATAATGCTCTACAACAACTCATAAACCATGCACATAATTGCATATAACCACGTAGGACATAATGTTCTACGAAATCTCATAAACCATGCATATATTTGCATATAAACAAGTAGGGCATACTGCTCCATGAAATTCCATAACCCATGCACATATTTGCATATAATCAAGTAGGACATAATTCTCTACCAAGTATCAAGGACAATGCTTATATTTGCATATAACCAATGTGTTTAACTAACTTACAAGTTTAGTTCAAAAACTACATATTGAGGTACTTATTATTCCTCAAGTCATCAACCCAGTCAAGTATAGCTTACAAGCTTAATAAAATATAATGTGAGGTCTTCCATAATCCTCAACTCGAATCAAACCAAAGACTACTACGCTAGTCTCAAAATATCCACAATTCAAGACTTATTATTTTTAGTCTCTATTTTAAGTACACCGGACTCAATCATAGTCATAATCGTCATACATGATCGACATCACCAATTTCATACACAAAAACATCATGACTACTCCGTAGTCACTTTCTCACAAGTGATTTCATATACACGCAACCAAAATCCTTAAGAAGATAATTCTTTCTTAATCTTCTCTTAAATATTCTCATGACCATCCGTGGGTCTCTATTGTCCCATGCTCTAACAAGCATGCTCAAAATATATTTCTGGTAAGTCTCCATACCATGAGTGTCTCCATTGGACACAAACCAAAAACCCGGTGTGCACAAACATGACCTAAACAAACCCAAACATTGTAGGGTTTCAACCCAAGTTCATTTAGCACATAATCGAACTTATAATGACTCCGATGAGTCCAATCTACCCTTTCTAAAATTTTAGGGCATAGAAGCCATGGGTCTCAATTTCCCCTATATCCATAACTATCAACATTAGTCATCAACCCGAGTTCATTGAACTCGCATAAACCCAACAAAACATTTCTCAATGTAACATAGAACAAATTCATCAATTTGTGCATAACTTCATCTAGTTCACCTTACCAACCATATTTTCCAAAATATGATTAAATCACACAACCCGGATTAATATACTACACTATACATGTATATTATTTTAATCAAGCTTACAACTATATTTATTAAGCCAATTCATGATTTGGGCAAAATCCCCTTCCAAGTATCTTGACCAATCAAGCTCAACACACATAAACAATTCACATAACAAGGTTTAATAGACCATTTAGCATATGAATTCCATACTAATCAAGGTCTCACATAGGTTCATCCAACTATATCAACACATTGAAAACCTAGGGTTCATGGCATCTCTAGCAACCCTAGAAATTGCATCCATTGACCTCACTTAGCAAGAATGATTGTTTCCCTAGGGTCAATGGAGCCAAAAGAAGGAGAAAGAGGGGTAGAAACTTACCTTGAATCAGCCCCTTCAAGCAAGCAAAACGAAATTCCAATCGGTGGAAGTTGTTGTCTTCAACCTCCTCTTCAATTCCATGGCTTGGTTTGGGAAATGAAGCTCTCAAGCTTTGGAATCCATGGATGGACCTTCAAGAACCCTAGAAGACTCTCTCTCTAGCTCTCAAGAAGCTCTATCCCGTTTTTTGAAGCCAATGGCTGAATATGAGAGGTTAGACTTGGTGTTTGTGGTCTAAAAGGGTTAGGGAATAAGTGGGTGATGTGTCTAAATGTTGTGGGGGTTCCTCCTTAATTAAACCCACTAATCAAACATTAATTAACTCCCCTCACATGTTAAGACATCACTAGGACTAAGTATGGGTGTTAGGAGGGGTTTAGTTAGGGGTAGGATGGATATTTCACAACAAAAAAATCAAGACAGTGTGCTGCTACTCGTACTGCTACAGTACGCTACAATCTTGGCGTCCAACTTGCGACGGCTCCGCTTTGAACACCGTTCGACGAAACGACACGATTTCTTCTCCTGCCACTCTGTAATTGTCTTAAGTAAAAGCCTTAAAAATCCCAAACCAAACAAAAATTTTCTCGGGGGTTCCTCGATCAAAACAATTCAGCCGTGTACCGAAATCGGTCCGTAACTGCTGTACAACGGACGAAACTACGCAGGACAACCCAACGATTGAAACAACGAACAAACAAGCATACATACTTGTTTTAAAACATGTTAAAAGACTAATAAAAGGTACAAAACACATACCCAAGGTTACACCAAAACTAAGTGTAAGGAAAATACGAAAAGCGATACGTTAACAAAACGCGAATCGCAAAATCAAACATATGACGACGACTATACTTTGAACGTTGTGACCACCTGTAAAATTTATAAACATGGTTATAAACACTTCAAAGGGCTATAGAATAGGCCTGAATGTCACTCAGATGATGAACAACAGATAGGAGAAAAGAACTCACGAAAGACGAGACGCTCACACGGCTCAATCTCAAACTACGCGATAAGGAGAATTGCTATCCTCGAAGCGTCAAAACTTCACGAGACTTAAGGAATACATCCAACTATAAGTCTAATACATCTAAACATGATATTTAATCATCATGTAAAGATCTAGGACCAAATTGAGGTCAGGAACGCGATACGCAAGTAAACTCTCAATCGTGTCGCATTTCGACTATCGTCGAGTTACGACTTGTGATTTTAGCAAGTCCACAACTATATGACATCTCTTAAAAGTATTTCGGTCTTAATGTGATATCTCATACACATCTAGAAACTCTCACAAACCCAACGAGCAATCAACTAATGAAGAAATGCGAGCATTGCAGGCAATTCAAGCTAACCGGGAATCGGGATCTTACACAAAGCTATTCTCATAGCCCCTGCGTTTTTCTTCGCGATCAGACAGGGCAGCAGACAAATGGTCGGAGCCGAAAATACTAGGATACCAGGCCAATTTGAGGGAATAGTAGCAGGAGCCTGGCGCCACCCATAAGGGTTATGGGCGCGGTGCCAGGGAAGCATATTGGCGGCGCCAGAGTCTTTTTCTGTGCAAATCCTGTTCAGCACTGTTCGTGAACTGTGCTCAGAAATCGTCCGCTTCTTCAGTTTTTCGGTATAAATGGCGGACAAGGCAGCGTTTAATTTACATCAGCTCGCTTTCCTTCTCTTCTGCTTAAGCTTTTCAATCTTTCTTTTGCTCAGCTTTGCCCTCTTTTATCAGATAAACTTTTGTTTTTTCTCCAAAAATGGCTGCACCAGCTCATACAACATTGGAGATGGAAATTTATGAAAATGCCTTGGATTTCTGGATCCTTTCCCTGCGATCGGATGAACGTAACTCGTTTGAGCACATTTATGGGTACAGGTGCCTACTGTCCTGGCGGATCCTTATCATCAATTGGGATATGCTGAGGGGAGCCTCCAGATTTTGGTCAGCTCAGGACCAACTCTTTAACTTTGGCATGAACGAGATGTGCCCCACTTTTGAAGAATTCTGTGCTATGGTGGGGATGGCACCTTCTGGTCTTATTGTCGTGCCTTCTCACCAGAGGCGTCCATATATGGCAATAAGGGAGCTCTTTGGCACCACTCGCGCTGTTACGCCAGGCTTTTACAATGGAGTAAATTTTGATCTAACTGTCCTTCCTGGGGCCTTTACAGAGTACAGGGAGGATGACCATGATTATTTGCGACACCGGCTATCATCTCTTTTTCTTTGCCTTGTGGGGAGATACCTGCTGGTGGGTCAGCCCGAATATATCGATGTGCGGGTCGTGGACCTAGCATTGCAGGCTCGGGATCGCCGGGTGAACATTATCTCGGTGATCTTGGCAGAGACTTTGGCGGGCATGGATGCCTTTGCAGCTGGCGATGAGCTATTCCCTTCTGGCAGCCCTCTTCTGATCCACATGTGGTTAGAGGAGCATTTTAATTGGGTGATGGGCCCAGTGCCGCCGGGAGCACGGTATGATTCAGGGCTTTATGTCTCTCGCGGTCATTATAGAGTTTCTTGCGTAGGGGCTCCATGGACATAATATGGGTCATTAGCCACTGGCAGATCCATCGCTTTCTTCAGTATACCGGGGTATATACCCAGGAAATTTTGCTGGGTATTGAGCGTACCTCCTTTTATCGGGCGGATAGGATCTTGCGCCAATTTGGCAGGGAGCAGCTCATTCCTGACCCGAGCCGTCCTGTGGCCGTGGAGCTAGAGATAAGTAGGGACTTGGGCACCGTTATCCAGAATATATGGCAGCAGGACTTTGACTTGCTGCAGGTGGCCTACCTCTATTCTGATTACATGCTCTTTTCCCATGAATACTTGTCATGGATTATGGTGGCTACCGAGGCGCCTTCCCGCATAATTAGGCGAGGACTGAGCTAACTGTTGGGCCTTCAAATAACCACGGTCTAGATGCTCGCATGATGGAGATAGGCGAGGACATAGAGAGTTCAGGGCTAGTGATTCCCCAGGCCCTACAGGAGGATTTCAGGCGAGTGCACGACCTTAGTGCCCAGACGGCTCCAGGTCCAAATGAGGCAGGTCCCAGCAACGCGCCTCCTCGACTGAGTAATGCAAGCCGGTGGAATAATCCTTGGGAACTAGAAGAGGTTGTCCCTCCCCCTTAGACTAGATGGGGCACTGCCCTCAGGAATGATGGTGCTGGTCCGAGCAACACGGCTATTCAGGATAATGGGGATGCCGATGATGAGGAAGAGGACACTTCTGGGGGTTCTCACGCTGGTGAGACCGGAGCCTCTTCTGCGTCTCGCAGAAGGAGTAAATGGGCCCAGCTGGGCAGACGCCGCAGGCACTAATAGACCACTTCGGGGCTGAGCTGCAAATGAAGGATAGTTGGGGGGAAACAAGGGGGAGGAGGTAGCATGATATTAGATATGTACAGGCAATAAATACATAACCTAAATATCTTAAGCAGTTATTCATAAGTTGCACCTTAGGACCTTATATTATATTTTGGTATTTTAATGCGAACTTTCGTCGTAGTTTTTCTCTTACTTTCTCAGTCAAGACTCTGCATGCTGAAGACTGGAGGTCGGATGCTGAGGATTCAAAAAGTGCATTCCCTCCCCTTCTCCCGATTTTTTTGTTATGCTCTAACTTTTTGCCTAGGCTGCCCTTTCGGGTTTTCAACCTAACGAGCCCTTATTTACTCTTTTTCGTTGTTCTTTTTATATATATTCTATGCTCTAATTTTTGCCTAGGCTGCCCTTTCGGGTTTTCAACCTAGCGAGCTGGAGAGGGAAGCAACTATCAGATAGATCGGCTCATGCATAGTACCTTTTGAGCTTGTCGAGGTTGAAGGGCTGAACAAGATCTTCCCCTTCTTGGTTCGTATGAGTATCGCCTCCTCGACGGATTTCTTTGACAACATCAGGTCTCATCTAAGGAGATTTCCATTTTCCCCTAGTATCAACATAACTAGGGGGCTTTTCTCGAAGTACCAAGTCTCCGACTTGGATGTCGCGGCCTTTAAATTTTTTATTGAAGGCTCGGGCTATCCACCTTTGATATGCTCGGGTGTGTTCCAGGCCTAGCAAGCGTCGTTCATCGATCAGTGCTAATTTTTCAGACGCCTCTTGACCCGTCAATTTCTGATATGCCGAATTCCATCCTTACTCGTAATGCTCGAATTTCAATTTCTATGGACAACACCACTTCCATACCATATGCTAGAGAGTAGGTGATATGATTCTGACCACCAACCAAGAACCAAGATTGTCACAAGCAAGGGAGAGGCATTGGAAGCATGTAGATCAAGGTTCGAGGGTTCATATGAGCATGGATCAAGGTTCAAGGGTTCTAAAATGCATAGAGTATGATTGGAAGATTCAAGAGTTTTATACAAACTTAATTCGTGGATTTATTGGAGATTCAGGCTATTACAATGGCTACTCTACAAATTCAAACATGCGTTGTGAAGCCTTAAATTTCATGGAAGATGACTTGAAGACTCAAGAAATGTTCGTTAATGTCATACAATGACTTTGGAAGCTTTTAACGCCTAAAGGAAGACTTTAGGGGGCCAAAATGCAACTTTGAAAATTAGGCCTTTACAAAAAACGGGATTTGTAGATTTTCCTTATTTTGGAGGATTTATGTTTCCTAAATAGATTAGGTAACTTACCTAATTGTTTCCTACATAGATTAGGTAAGTTGAGTAGTTTCCTAAGTGGATTTTAGGTAGTTTCCTAAGTTGATTCTACTTAGACTTTTCCTTTTACTTTTAGGTTTAGGATTCACAACCCATATAAATAAGGGTTGTGGCTTATTGTTTTGGAGACAACTTTATGATTATTGATTAATATAGTTTTTGAGTGTTTTTCAAAACCTCCTTGTTCTTCATTGAACTTGTGATTATTTGGTGATAGGCTAAGTAATCGAAACTCGAATTTATCAATAGGATATTCATCCCTATTGTGGCGTTCTTCATTATACCAAGGTTCGTGTTCGTCTCGTAATTGGATCGCGGAGTACCACGTTCAAAAACGGATCGTAGCATTGGGTCAACTTGTCACAATTCATCAATTCATTGACGTTCTTCGCTTGCCGTACTGCGTGCTCTTTGATTCCTCCATCGCGAGTACACGTCTAGGAATCATATCAGTAGAGAGTAGCCCAGTGGGTGGCGGACTGAAGTGCGGTGGCCCCAAAGGGCTAGCGGGAATTTTTCTGGCCAATCTCTTCACGTGTCAGCCATTTTCTGATAATGTTTTCTAGTGTTTTGTTGGCTTCTTCAACGGTATTTGCTTGCGGTCGGTAGGGGGAGGATTTATGCCTTTGAATTTTGAACTCGTCGAGTAGACGATTCACGTCCCCTTCAAAATGTGTGCCGTTGTCGGAGATTATTTCGAAGGGCACTCCGTATCGATATATAATGCTGGTCCGGATGAATTCGGAAACCTTTCGAGCATTTAGGACTTTATAGGAAGAGGCTTCCACTTACTTCGTGAAGTAGTCGACAACTACCAGAACGTATTCGTGGCCATTGGACTCCTTCGGGTGAATTTGGCCTATAACGCCGATTCCCAAGTTGAGAAGGGCCAAGGGCCGGCGTGGAGTTATATAAGATGTGCGGGGGCTCGAGCTGCAAATTTGTGAAACGCTGGCACTTGTCACAATGACGCACCCACCGAATACAGTCGGTTTCAAGTGTACTCCAATAGTACCCCTGCTGGATAACCTTTTTGGATAACATATGGCCATTCATGTGGGGCCCGCAGGTACCACCATGAAGCTGGTCCATGATTTGCTCGACTTTTTCTTGGTCGACGCATAATAGATTAAGACCTTGATAATGCCTTTTGTATAGGCTGCCACCGCTAAACACGAATTGCGATGCCCATCTCCGCAGGAGACTTTCCTCTTTTGTCTAAGCCGGAGGATAGATCCTTTTCAAGCGCATTTAAGATATCATAATACCAAGGCTCGTGATCTGCTTCAGAGCGGCATTGATTTTGAAGCGATATGCAGGGGTGACCTTTTTCCAACTACAAATGGCTGGACTTGGGTCTCTGCGGGAATTTGGACCAACGATACTAGAGTGGCCAATGCATCAGAAATTGATTTCTATCTTGCGGCAAGTAATGAAACGAGATAGAATCAAATTTAGTGGCAAGGGCTATTAACTTGGCATGATAGATCTGCAGCCGGGGATCTTGGGTCTTCCACTTCCCTTCGACTTGATTTATAATCAGAGCGGAGTCCCCATAGACTTCCAAGTCTTTGGCTCCTTTTTGGAGAGCCTTTGTTAGGCCAACAATACAAGCCAGTATTCAACCTGTATTGTTTGAGCACTCGAACTCCAACCTTATGGCCAACGGAGTGTGGGAATCTGGGGTCGATTAGCAAGATTCTTATGCCAAAACATCTTTTGTTTGCGGCTCACAAATAACATTTGCCACCGGTGTCGTGGTCGGTAATTTCCGTGACACCTTCGCTCAGAAGCTAGGCTCACCGTATCTTCTCGCTTTTAAGGGCGTATCGCCTAAATGGTTTACAATTACCGCAAAGTGATGGCTTGCCGAAGAAATGTCAAACGTTGAGAATAAATGGTCGGAATTTCGTGACACCTTCGTCTAGGAAGCTAGGTTATGTCAAACTCATTGAGAAGAAATGACCACTTAGCCAGTCGGCTGGAAAGTGATGGCTTGCCGAAGATTTATTTTATAGGGTCCATTCTGGAGATGAGCTTGATGGAAAGTCCTTACAGATAGGTTTTGAGCCTTTGCGTTGCCCAGACTAGGCCGATGCAATTTTTCTCTAGTGCTGAATAATTTAGCTCGCTTCCTTGCCTTCCTATTTATGAAATAGATGGTGTTTTCAATGTAGGAATTTTCTTTTCCTTGGGCAGCATAGCCCCAACCGACGTGTCCGTGACGGTTAAATATAGGAGGAGCGGTTTATGTGTATGGGGCGGAGCTAGCACAAGTGGATTGGTAAGGTAGGCTTTTATTTTTTTCGAAGGCTAGATGACATTTCTCGTTCCAGACTTGGTCAGTATTTTTCTTTAGGAGTTTGAAGAGGGGCTCACATATGAATGTCACCGTCCGAAGAAGCGGCGATATATCGCATCGGCCGAGAAGCCTTTGACTTCGGTTGGAGTTTTGGTCAGTGACATTTCTATAATGGCTTTAATTTTGGCCGGCTCGATCTCGATGCCCCCGCTTTCGGTCACCATGAATCCTGGACCTTGCCTTTGGTAACCCCAAATGTGCATTTGGTTGGGTTAAGCTTCCAATTTTGATTTATTTTGTTTCATTGTTCAAATTTCCGCAATTTCTGATTGAAAGTGGACAGTGTCTTCATTTCATGTTGATGAATGATGTTGTTCCTGGTGCTCGACTGACTTTACAAGCTCAAGCAAGTAATTTTTATCTTTTGGGTCCATTTCATCAAATGACTCATTATTATAATTATTTAATGCGTCTTTTAATGTAGGTGCAACTAAGGAATAAGCAAAGACATTAAGATTATCATTAATAGCAAAATGTACGGGTTATTTACATTATTAAGGACCTGGGTTTGAGATCCTCAACTTTAGGGAACGGATCGGCATGACCAATCCGTAAAGCTAGGAGAAGGAAGGGGAATAGTATATCCGAAGCGGTCCACCAGGTCTGCGGTTGTCAAGAGCGGGCCGGTTGTAGTATACCAATTCTGCAGAGGCTTATCCATAATAGGCTCAAACTCAAGGGAGTTTTTCATAATCGCCTCCGTCTATCATACACGTGAAACCTGTCTCCCAGACTTTCATCATCTAATAGGCCGAGCATAATCATCTTGGTCTGTAGACCAAATGTTTTCAATAGTGACAGCTTTATATGCAGTGCTACGGGGCTCCAGGGTAACATGTTCCATTTTATCAGTGACACTACTGACATCTTCAAAGATCTCCCAACCAGGGCGACTTTTCCCATTCTGGTCTAGCCAGGGCTCAGGAAACATGAGGTGGGCTTCTGTTTCCCCTTTTCTTATAAAGTAACCATTTAAGGTTTTTCTATATGGTTGAAGAGGAGGATATTTGTAAGGACGTTTTCTCTTTCGCCTTTAATTTTCACATTTATGTTTCATAACATGCGGCTACTTCAAATTGAGTAGGTTTGTATCCTAGACCGAAAGGAGGGATACATTCTTAAAGTTCATCTTCGACTAAATTAACAAGTCCTTCGATTTCTGCCGACCCGATCGCAGCATATAATTCATTTTTCGAAACATGTTTAAAGGGACCATGTTTCCTAGGGAGGTAGTTTTTCTTTCGGTGATGTCGGTTTCGCCCATATTCAATGGCGTTGACCATAGCTTGGGGATAACCTCAAAGCCACGAGGAATATACTAGTGTCGTCGTGCTCTATTCGAGGATCGGGACATCCTCGTTTTCCTTATTTTCCACGATCTATTAGCCGAAATAATTACTATATGATCATCGTGGATGAATTTGACACGTTGGTATAGCGAAGAGGCTACCCTTTTACCCCATGGATCCAAGGGCGTCCCATGAATTTGAAAGTGGTGGTATGTGTCAAGACTTGGAATTCTCTGGCATGGTTAATGGCCCAATAGTCGGCATTAAAGTGACCACCCAGGACACATCGACTAGTGTTGTCGTATGCCCTTACTGTCTGCGATGAAGGAGCAAGCTCGATATTTTTGTTCCTAGTTTTGCTAGTGTACTAGCGGGACATACATTCGAGAAGACTTATTGTTCTATCGTAACTTGGGAACCAGTTTCATTATTCCCACAAAGGATACGGAGAGAGCATCAATGTTGTTGGTTCCTTCCTGCGCATCTAGATCAAGAACATAATCACATTCCCAAAGTGAATGTTTCCTCATCATTCGAGTGAGCTCATTCTGGAGGTTTCAATAAGAACAACCGGCCTCGACTTAAAGATTTAGCCGCTGTATCACTGGGTTATAAGCACAAAGCAAGCCCCATATGGATATGTTGGCCTCGAGTTTTCTTCATCCGAGCTAATAAAGTATCTTCTACCGCCTTAGCCCCAAGATTCTTCTGGTCTTTGCCGCAGTGGTCACCTCTTTCCGTGTTTGGCTGGTGCTCTCCGCATCTAGTAAGGTGGTCGATCCTCACCGAACCAAGTGGCTTTCTTTCAATATTGCGTATTTTGGCTACCCGTGATAGTGTCCCAAGAGAACATATTGCAACTAGGCTCTTTTATGGATGGAGATGGAGAGAAAGGGACAATGATATATGACAAGGATGTTTATTGATTTCGAACTTGGGTACATAAATTTTTTCATCAACCTCAATCATATTAATTTGAGGTAGAGGGTTATTGACTATATTTGGTCTAGGAGGAGGCTTCTCAATAACCTTATCATCTATTAGGTCCTGGATAACATCTTTGAGTGTATAGCATTTATCGGAGAGGTGACCACGCTAGCCGATGGTATTCACAAGACCGGGCATGATTCCACGCCCCGGGGGGGTTCGGTGGCTTATAACCTTCCAAAGGCTTTAGCACTCCCTCGTGCCATTAGCCCCTCGCATTATTGGCAGACTGGGAGCCGCTCATCATAAGACCGGTTCCTGCTCTTCCCTGGCCATTATTCCATTCGATCGTTGACAAAGTCCGTAGACCATGGAACAAAGGTTATAATTTTGGGTAGGAAAAGTGGCCGATGCATTTCCTACCATATTGACTGCCGGTGCCGATGCGACGCTTTCCTTTAGTGTATCAAAGAACCGGGGGCGATTGACTTTTAATTGCCCACCGTATATCTTCATCAATAACGGATTCCTATCTCCACTATTTCTTTAAAGTTGCTATAAGGGAGATACCGCATGTGTTCCAGTATATGGGTTGGAGATTTTTAATGAACATCCCGAAGACTCGCCTGATCGTCCTGTCGAACATCTGGGCTAATTTTTCCACCGACAGCAATTCAACCGCATGTTTCTTTTCTCTCTTTGATGCACGACTCAAGGTCTTTATTTTCAGGGCTAATGTTGTCTTTGTACTTTCTACGAACCCTTCAACTATCTCGTCCCAAGTACACATGGTGCTACTATCTCGATAACATTAATCATTGCTTGGCGTATTAAGGTGATGTGAAAATTGAAGCCATAGCTTCGAAGCTAGCCCC
>CM028384.1:7707583-7753119 GCA_013146195.2 Codonopsis lanceolata | reverse complement strand
GTGACATAATTTTGATATCTGACATGGTTCAAATGAGGAAAATTTTGTCGGTACGTAAATTCGTTGCTTAAGGGCTTCATATGTCGATTCTTGGTGACAAGATTTTGCTATGCCACTGGTGACCATATAATATCGGTGAGATATTTGTCGACTAGAGGCATGATTGACAAGTAGTATACCTGCAAAAATTAGACAAACCAAGAATATCTTTCTATGACATAATAAGCATTCCTAATTCTCTCTTAAAAATTCAAATGCATCGATTTTAAAGCTTTTTAAAAATGTCGGCTAATTGAAATTCGGTAGGAACATATTCTAATTGAACATTGCCTTTTTCAACATGATCTTTCAAAAATGATATCGAATGTCTATGTGTTTGGTTTTGAATGCATGACGAGGATTTTTAGAGGCGATATAGCGGAAGTATTATCACAATAAATAGACGGAGTTCCAGGCATTTCATAATCCAATAGTTGTTGTTTCATCCAAGAATGCGACAACAACTTCCAGCGACAATATATTCGACTTGATTAGTTGAAGTGGAAGCGAAGCTTGCTTTTTGCATGCCATGATATCGGTGTTTTCGGCGACATGTTCCAGGTACTTTTACTGTTGACTACGCAAGGCTGCAAGGTCGACACATCTGAATATCCAATCAAATTAAAAGAAGAATCTACGGGATACCAAATGCCAAATTTTTCGGTATCAATCAAATATCTAATGATTCTTTTCTTTGCAATCATATGAGATTCCTTAGGATTAGCTTGAAGCGAGAACATATACAAATAAAACATGATATCAAATTCGCTAGCGGTTAAATAAAGAAGAGATCAACTATACCTCGTATTCGGTTGTGATATTAGGCTTACCCTTTTCATCGGTGACTAGGTGACATTCACTCCCATTGGAGTGTTTCTGAATTTGCTTCTTGAAGATTGTATTTCTTGATCACTCTCTTGTGTATTTAGATTGATGGATAAAAATTCCTTCCTCGGTTGCTTAATTTGCAAACCTAAGAAGTAAGTTAGTTCTCCATCATACTCATTCAAATTTTCCTTTCATAAGATGCTCAAATCTCTTGCACAAAATTTCATTAGTAGATCCAAAAATAATATCATCAACATAAATTTGAACTAGTAAAATATTACCTTTGTGCTTCAAAGAGAAAAAGTTATCGATTTTACCTCTTTGAAATCCTTTTCCATAAGGAATTTGGATAGAGTTTCATACCATGCTCTTGGAGGCTTGCTTAAGACCATAAAGAGCCTTTCTTAGTTTGTAAACATGGTCCTTCTTTTTAGGATCAATGAAACCGGGAGGTTGTTCAACAAATACTTGTTCTTGTGATCTCCATTCAAAAATGCACTTTTTACATCCATTTGATATACCTTGAAGTCCTGAAGGTTGCATAAGCAAGAAATAATCGATGGCTTCAAGTCTTGCCACAGAGCAAAAGTTTGATCATAGTCAATGCCCTCCTCCTGTCTATATCCTTGGGCTACTAATCTTGCTTTGTTTCTTGTAACATTTCCATCTTCATCCAACTTGTTTCGAACACCCATTTAGTTCCAATGACTTGTTGATGAGGTGTCAGCCACAAGTTCCCAAACTTTACATCTTTCAAACGATTCGGCTCTTCTTGCATGGCCTCGATCACTTGAGGGTCTTCCAAAGCTTCATCAATCTTTTTGGGTTCTATGGAAGAGACAAAAGCATGTGAATCAAGAGTTTCATTTTGGAGCTACTTAGGTTCTTAATCCGACAAACGGATTTCCAATGATGTTTGAAGCGGATGATGTCTAGCTTCCTAATTTCTAGGAAGATCGCAGAAGAGGTTCGGTTTGTAAAGGTGGAGATGGATGAATGTTGGTATGAATAGATTGAGAACTAAGTATGTCGGTGGCGATCTATTGTGACGGGGTTAGGATTGTCGGTGGTGAAGGTTGTCGGCTTCTTGAAGTTCATTCGAATATCTAGGTTTACTACGGGGAGGGGTTGAAGATGAGGATTATTTTGAATTGAACCGGCCTTGTTTCTGTCTCAAATATTTCAAAATTGTTAGTAACATCAGGAGTCTTATAAGACTCAAATAAATTTGATTCATCAAAAGTAACATGCATAGATTCAACAATTACTTGAGTTTTTCTATTATAAACTCTATAAGCTCTACTATGCTTAGCATAACCAACAAAAATACCTTCATCAGCTTTTTCATCAAATTTACCTCTGTAATCACCACCATTGTAGTGAATGAAGCATTTGCACCCAAAGATTTTAAAGAAAGCAATGTTAGGGGTTCTACCTCTCCATATTTCATAGGGAGTCTTACCATGAAACTTGTTTATGAGAGATCTATTTTGTGTAAAACATCTTTGTGTTGACGGCTACGCTACGCCAAAATATTTTGGCAATTTTGCTTTGTACTATCATTGTTTTACACTGCTTCAATCGAGTCTGTTTCTTCCTTTCGGCTATACCATTTCTTTGAGGTGTTCTAGCTTGCTGAAAAGTTATGATCAATTCCATGATCATCACAGTATGTGTCCATCCCAAGATTCTTGAATTCTGTACCATTGTCAGATCTAACACTTATAATCTCACATTCCTTTTGAGTTTGAAGATTTCTAAATAGAGAAGTGAGAATGCTATAAGTTTCATCTTTGGATTTCATCATTTCAACCCATGTGTACCTGGAGTAATCATCTACAACAACCAAGTATACATGTTTCCTCCTAGGCTTGCGGTTGTAACAGCGAGGACCAAATAAATCCATATGTAGAAGTTCAAGAATTCTTTTGGTTGAAAGACATGGTTTTGGTTTGAAAGAGGTTTTTGTTATTTTTCCTAAAATACAGGCATCACATTTTTTGTCAGTAGGAAAATTTATGGATGGCAGACCCTTTACCAAATCTCCTTTTGAAAGTTTTGAAAGATACTTAAAGTTCAAGTGTGAGAGTCTTTTGTGCAAAAGCCATGAATTTTTTGAAATATTATTTGCTACCAAACAAATTTGAGTACTGTTATTTAAAGAAAGTAAATCAATAGCAAAAACATTTCTTTTTACGGAACCGGTGAGCAAAATTTCATTAGTGATGCTATTTTTGATAAAGCAGGTGTGTGGAGGAGAAAGAAGCGGCTCATACCTTTATCACGAAATTGTGAGATACTTAAAAGATTGTGTTTCAAACCTTGTACCAAAGAGACATTTTCAATTATTATAGATCCTCTGATAATGGATCCATAGCCAATAGTTTTTCCTTTTGAGTTGTCTCCAAAAATCACATGAGAAGGTCCTTTTCTTTGCGGTAATGTTAGTAAGGAGTTCATGATCGATCATGTGTGGAGCATCCAGCATCTAATATCCATATGTCGGTTGATTGATCATACGCCATTAAGCATACGAAATATGAATATTTAAATCATGGTACCCTTTATACTTTTGGGTCCAAAGGGTTAGTTTTCTTAGGTATCCAAACTTGCACGAAATTAGGCATTTAGTTACGTCGGTAGGTTTAAATCTATATAAGCATTCATGTGATTGATGACCAAAAGTAGAACAAATATTACACTTGTGATAACCAGGTTTATCAGTCATTTGAGGTGAATTCTTTGATTCCTTATGACTCAGCTTAGAGGTCTTAGCAGCAACAAAATTTATAGGCTTGAACTTGTCGGTTGCCTTTCTTACGAATCCTCCTCTTTTTTGTACTAGGCGACATTGGCGTTTGTCGATCGGCGACATTTGTCGGTTGAGTTAGGCGATTTAGAGGCTTGTGACGGAGGCCGAAAGGCATGTCATTGTTCGACCTATCCTTTTGTTAATGTACCTCTTGTCTTTGATTCATGTTTAAGGATAAGTGAATGGCACAACATTATAAGGCGATCCCTTGTTCTTTTTACGCGAGAATCTTAGGTTCACCTTTTTGGTATGCGATCTCACGATCTTCATCATCCTTTGAGTATCCAAGACCATGTTGGTCTTCATGACTTTTCGTTGGTGATGATTGTTTCTCACACTTTTGACTTTGAGTAAGTATCAACAACATTGGTCGGTCGAAGATTTCTTTCCACAAGGTCGGCAATCGGGCATCACGAGATTTTTGCTTGAATCTCATGTTTTCATTGAGACTTTTAAGTTGCGGCAATTCTTTTTCTTGAACTTTGTAAGCTCATTGATCTTTTGAAGCTCACAGTTTTCTTGAAAATTCTTTTAAAATCACGGATAAAGAAACATGGATTCTTTTAAGTGTTTCAAACTTGGAATACATTTCTTGCATTTGTTCGACAAATCATCAACACTTGAGTCGATAACCTTCTCCTCTGCCTTTTGAATCAAATGGCTTACTTTAGCGATCCTTGGAGAAGTTGACTTGACTTTCCTTTCTGGTGACTTATGGTTCCTTGTCCATAAAATCTATTTCCTATTTTCTTAACCACAAACTAATCAGGTTTGATGGCCTTGATCAGTTTGGAGTTTGTAATAGGTGAGCTTGACAGCTCATTTTTAGACTCTTTTGAATATTTTGGACTTGGAAACTCATTATCTGAATCATATATTGCTGATTCTGCAACAAGACACATATTTGCTTCTTGCTCAAAATCAGCAGATTCATCTTCAGAATCTGTTTCAATCCAAGTTGCAAGATTTTGATCTTCAGCAACTAAGCCCTTTTGTTTTTCAAAATTTCTGGGAGCTCTTTTATAATACTCATTTTTTGTAAATGAACAATTTGAAGCAAAATGACTAGGTTTTCTACAGTTAAAGCACAACAGTTTTTCTTTCTCAACCTTGTCTTCATTTGTTTTGAAGTAAGGCTTTTGAAAGTTTGAAGTAGATGGTTTTTGGAAGCTTGATGAAAGTTTTTGAGGATTTGATGAAGACTTTTGAAAGTTTGCTGAAGATTTTTGAAAGTTCCTTTTAAAAGATTTAAACTTTCTAAATTGTCTAGCAAAAGCAGCAAATTCATCTTCATCAAAGTCATCATCTGACAGTGATGTAGAAGTTTTTGAACTTTCTTCTTCAGCTTGAAGAGATATACCTTTAAAATTTTTCTGAATTTCTTGAGTTTTGAGAACTTCTTTTTCATAGATTTTCAGACTTGCAACAAGACTACGTATATGAGTTTTGTTCAAGTCCCTTGCTTCCTTAATGGCAGTGACTTTAACATGCCATCTACTACCCAAGCTACTAAGAAAACGCATATTTAAATCTTTCATATTATAAACTTTACCAAGAGAAGAACATCTATTACTTACCTCAAGAAATCTGTCGTAGGCATTCTTTAAAGATTCTTTTGGATCCTTCTTGAAGGCATCAAACTCTTGTATGCAATCATAAAGTTTGTTGTCCTTGGTGTTTTGATCTCCTTCTACATATTCAACAAGAGCATCCCAAATTTCCTTGGCAGTTACACAGTCATTGTCTGCTTGTAGTTTTCATCAGGTACAGCACTTGACAGGATATGTACCGCTCTAGCATCCAATCCATCAGTGATTTTATCTTCCTCTGTCCATTCTGATTGGGGTTTGAGGACATATTCTTCTTCTACAGGAGCAAGAGGGTTTATTGTATCGTCATCTGCAGTGGAAGATTTACCAACTTAGTACTCCCTCCGTCCCTAAATTATCGTCCTCCTTTCCTTTTTCGTCTGTCCCAAAATAATTGTCCACTTTGAAACTTACCTTTTTAGAACATCACTTTTACCACTTTACCCTTACTTTTTCACTCTACTTTAATTATGGGCCACATATACATGAGCATTAAAGGAAACTACACATTAAACCAATATAAATAATCAAGTCAATTACTTTTTCTTAAACTGTGCGCCGGGTCAAGCAGGACGATTATTTAGGGACGGAGGGAGTATTAATTTTCATAGGCTGCATAGGACCACCTCTTACACACATTCCATCAATCGTTTATTTATGTTGTTCATATATCTTGTAATTCTTTCCTTCCAAATATCAAAATGATCTTCATAAAAAATGGGTACTTGAGTGACATTGTTTGATTGAAAAGCTTTTAGAGTTGACATGATCGAGCTTTCAAGCTGTTAGGCTTGGAAATGAGTTTTTCAGAAAGCAGGCTCTGATACCAATTGTAAGTCCAGATGGCAACAGTTAAGGCTAGAGGGGGGTGAATAGCCTTTAAAAACTTCGAGGGTTGATTTGTAAAACTTGTAAATTTGGCAGCGGAAAACTAGTTTTATCAGTCAGCCGAAAATTGGTCAGCTGACTGACACTTTGAAAATGCTTAAGCTGATGAAAGTTGGTAAGCTAACTGACACAACTGTTTTCAAAGGAAGTTGACTTTTAAAGTTGATCACTGAATATAGAGAGGAAATTGAGATACAAATTAACTGAACAATTAAGCAAACAATTGTTGTTAACTGACTGACATTTAATTAGTTGAAAAACTTCTTAAGTGTTGAGTCAGTTTGCAAGAATATAAGAAGTGGCTGACAAATCAGTTGAAGTGGTTCACAGATAAACTACTACGTCCACTACCAAGTTGGTCAGACTTGGATTTTTGAAGTGCACTAATTTTATTAAAAATCTACTTGATCTCTAATGGATCAGTGTACAACAAAAGACCGGTGTTTGTGGAGAATGATTGAGAAACAATCAAACTCGTGAGACAAACTGACTGATTTCAAAAGATATAAGGTAGAATCACGCAGTGTTTGCCTAAAAAATAACTAGAAAGAATTAAGCAAAGAAGAGTATCTAGCTAATGTTTTTCTAAGAAGACTAAGTCACAGAGAAATTTCTTGAAAGTATAATGGCGTTAGACTTCTGTAAAAATTATATATTCTTCAAGAATGCTTCCAGTGGGTATTTATAGATAATCTTCAAGAGTAACCCGTTAGGAACACATTTTGAATTTGAAAATGTGTTTGGCAAATGCAAGATCTTCAAAAGATCCTGTGAAATATTATCTAGCAGAATATCCACCAAAAACACAAAGTAGGAAAGTGTCAGTACAAGTATATGATCAATCAAATAAGGAAAGGCAAACTGACACTAAACACGTTAAGGTCAGCTGAAGTGAATAGCTGACCAAATAATTTCGGGCTAACCAAAGATAATTTTAATTTCTTGGCTGACAATCAAGTGGAATGATTTTAAGCAAATCTAATTTAATGCAAGATTCAACAGTTATTATTTCCAACCAGCTGGCTGCCAGCCTGGTGGTTGCTAATGATTACGTGATGCTTGCTACCTTTGCCAGCCATTGTAATAAATAAGATGGATTTTTTAGAATCTACCGGAAAACTTTGAGGAAGCTTTTCGTTTCCCGGCAATTGAACCAAACTGATGTGGCAAAAATACAGCTTGGGTCATCCGTGTGATGGGTAGGATATCTGGGCTTGAACTACTTCCTTGAACCTGATTAAGGCCACAAAAATACCTTAGTTGGAGTACAAGGCTTGGCCTTGCGAAACCACTCTGGCGTGAGAGTAGTAAGTATCGGGTGCGAGAGTCAAAAAGTAATTTGACAGAGGTTCTAGGCTCAAGAAAGTGTGTGTTGCTTGGGTTTATGAAGGGGTATTTTAAAGGTCCCCAAGGACATAGAATCCTTGTAGGAGTGATGAGCGGCTGGCCGCGTGATTGTAGGAGCAGATATGGTAAGAGCAAGTTGCTGAGATTCCCTGTTCGACACCTACCCGGGCGAGCAAGGCTCGGCCCGTCTACATGGGATATATTTGTAGGCGACAAGTGTAATTCTCGGGCATAGCCCCTGGTCGGGCAGGCAGGGCCTATACCCAATCAGGCTTGAGCAGGACGTCTGATTCTCTGTGATGTGCTAGCTCTGCCCGCTAGGTTGGTAGGTCCCATGCTAATTGAGCTCGTGACTGGCACGTGTTGGAGGCTCGTGCTTCGCTCGTGACCCAGCCTGGGCCGGGCACATCAATATGAGAGGAATAAATAAAGTCTTTGTTTGCAGAGAAAGGTCGATGTACGCTAGGAAATAGTTGAAAAGTTGGAATGCTAAGAAAATATTTTCACGTAGGTTTTTGAGAGGAAAGATATCTTTCCCTCGACTATTAGAAACGAATTTTGAGGAGATTGTTGGGGGAAAAGAGTTGTAAGATTGAGAATGACAAAATGGAATTGAAATTTGAAATTCAGGAAAAAATTATTTGTTTGAGGAATATTGGGATTTAAATGGGTATTTGTTATTAGATTTGTTTTGAGATTTGGTACCAAATTATATTGCGACTGTGATCTCGCATTTGGAAGTCAAAAATTTAGTATGAAATTGAGTGGTTGTGGAATTACAATATGAGGGGTTCATTTGAGTGGGTGCGTCGTTGAGCTACCATGAATGGTTGTCGAGTACATTATGAGGGGTTATTTTGAATGGGTCTTTGAGCTTGCTTCCATGAATGGTGTGTAGATCCCACCTTGTATACCATCTTCTACTTTTTCTTCTTTGAATTCTATTTAAGTTGATTGTAACATTGTAGGGTCAATGGGTAATGGTTTTCATGATAATATTTCGAAGTGTGTTTACCATTGGTACCAAACTGCAAGGATTTAGGAAAAAATTATTTGTCTAGGTGTTTCAAAGACTTCGCCTGGTCAAGAAGTAATAAAGAAGGCTGGTATTGCAATTAAATACTCAATGGTGAATGATGATTTGGGTTGTAGTATCGAAAACAGAAGAGTGACCTTTGATTACTACGGTATAGCAACTTTTTTTAGCAGCGATTCATTTGGAAATCAAAATTTTATCTCAAAGAGTAAAAGAACGGAATTGACTAAGGTTGTTGAGTGCATTATGACGGGTTGTTTTGGGTGGGTAAAGGAAACATTGAGCTCATGATGTAATTGGCCAGGGAAGATTTGGAGTAGACCATGCAGGCTGGTTGGGTATTTGTTATGGAATTAGCTTTTTGATATGGAAGAAGAAAATAAAAGAAATGATCAAGAAAATAACGAAACAAAATCGAGAAAAAATATGAAAGAAACATAAGAAAATTCAAGTATGAGAAGAAATTAAAAAATTAAAAGAAAATCAAGGAAAAGAAAAAGAAACAAAGTCAATGAAGAAGAAAAAAAGTAAAGAAAAAATTTTGTATGAGAAGAAAAGAAAATCAAAAAGAGAAAAGAAAAATCAAAAAAGAAAGACGAAGAAGAGAATCAAAAAAATCAAGATAAGGTAAAAACTAAATAAAAGTAACAAAAACTTAAAGAAAATCATGAAAAGAAACAAAATAAGAAAAGAAAACCATGAAATGAAAAAAAAAAAACAAATGAGAAAAAGGGAATCAAGAAAATAAGAAAATCTATCAAGAAATGAGAGAGGCAAGAGAAATCAAACAAAAAAAATGAAAGGCGAGAAGAAAATTAAAGAACAAAATAATGAAAAAAATTCAAGACACAAAAAATTAAGAAAAAAATTAAAATAAAAACATAAAGAAAAATCAAGAAATAAAAAAATCATGAAGAAAAAAGCAATGAAAAGAAAAATTAAGAAAAATCTGAAAAGAAGAAGAAACAAAAAAGAAAATCAAGAAACAATCAAGAAAATAAGAATCATGGAGGAAATGTAATAGATTTTTGCTGCTAATGTGCAATTCTTTTGGAAATCAACAAAATTTCATTATGAGGGGTACTTTGAGTGGGTGGGTAAAGGCAGCATTGAGCTTCCACGAATGGTTGTCGAGTATGGGATGGGATTGGCCATGGAGGATTTGGAGTTGAACAGCTGGCTGGTTGGGTATTTTTTATGAGATTCCGAAGGTGTTGTTGGTTGGGTATTTTATTTGTTAATGAGGGGCAAGTAGCTATGCTATGGTTCTAGATTTTTGGAAATCAAAAATTTATCTTTTAAGAGTAAAAAGTATGGAATTGATTCAGATTGTCGAGTACATTATTATGAGGGGTTCTTTTGAGTGGGTAAAGGTAAGGTTTGAATGGTTGTCGAGTATATTATATGAGGGGCTCTTTTGAACGAGTAAAGACAACTTTGAGCTTCCATGAATGTGGTGTGCATGCAGATCCCACCATCTTGTATATCAGATGGTCGTAGTTCAACAAGAAAGAGGCAATAGGTGTCAGCTTCTTGATTATGAAGGCTTCTTTGTATTTTCTAACTTTCTTTAAATGCATATCTTGTGTTGCATTTTTTGAGGTTTCTTGGAGGGTTAGTTGGTGTAGCCTTTTTTTTTTTTTTTTTTGGGTACTTTCTTTCCAATTTTCAAGTCTGTGGGAGTGGTTCATAATTTGGGTATTGTTTAATGAAAGATATTATTGCTTGTCAATATCTCTAGTTGCGCTTATCTCCTTCCTATATGTTACTCTTTAATTCCTATTACTGTCAAGAGCCCTTTTTGTTCCTCTGGTTCTCACCACCTATGATAGACTGACTCGAATCAATAGTCATCCCAAAATGATCTTTTGACAGGAAGAGCGAGACGAGCCTTTTGAGCGCGTATGGTCTGACCGATGGTGGTACTCCTCCCTTGAGCGTCTGGCCGTAGTTGGGCAGTAGGTTGGATCATAAGAAGCTTCAACTTCTTGATCGATCCTAATTTTGCTTCTTGGTCGTTGCCCCTCTTCCTCTGCGTACTCCCGAGCTCTACGGCGGCTATGGCTTTCTTCCCGAACGCGGTGCTCATGTTGGCGGTGATGTCTATGGGAAAGATTCTAGTGGTTGTATCTGTTTTCTGTCTGATCGTTTGCCCTCTACCCCTCATTGGCTTGCTCCGAGGGTACATGAATAATGGAAGGGATTCGTCTACTCGGTGCTGCCAAGTGTTGGGAGGCCTGGCCACCACCGAGTGCTGGATAATTACTAAGAGCGCACTGCCATATCTGCAACTGGAACCGGGGCGTGGCCCAAGGCGAGCAGTTGCTGATTAAGTAATATTGAGAATGACAAAATGGAATTTGAATTTGAATGGGTATTTGTTATGAGATTTGTTATGAGATTTGGTACCAAATTATATTGCGACTGTTATCTCGCATTTGGAAGTCAAAAATTTAGTATGAAATTGAGTGGTTGTAGAGTTACATTATGAGGGGTTCTTTTGAGTGGGTGCATCGTTGAGCTACCATGAATGGTTGTCGAGTACATTATGAGGGGTTATTTTGAGTGGGTCTTTGAGCTTGCTTCCATGAATGGTGTGTAGATTCCACCTTGTATACCATCTTCTACTTTTTCTTCTTTGAATTCTATCTAAGTTGATTGTAACATTGTAGGGTTAATGGGTAATGGTTTTCATAATAATATTTCGGAGTGTGTTGACCAATGGTACCAAACTGCGACAATTTAGGAAAAAATTATTTGTCTAGGTATTTCAAAGACTTCTCCTAGTCAAGAAGTAATAAAGAAGGCTCGTATTGCAATTAAATACTCAATGGTGAATGATGATTTGGGTTGTAGTATGGAAAACAGAGGAGTGACCTTTGATTACTACGGTATAGCAACTTTTTTTTAGCAGCGATTCATTTGGAAATCAAAATTTTATCTCAAAGAGTAAAAGAACGGAATTGAGTCAGGTTGTTGAGTACATTATGACGGGTTGTTTTGGGTGGGTAAAGGAAACATTGAGCTCATGATGTAATTGGCCAGGGAGGATTTGGAGTAGACCATGGTTGGGTATTTGTTATGGAATTAGCTTTTTGATATGGAAGAAGAAAATAAAAGAAATGATCAAGAAAATAACGAAACAAAATCGAGAAAAAATATGAAAAGAAACATAAGAAAATTGAAGTATGAGAAGAAATTAAAAATTTAAAAGAAAATCAAGGAAAAGAAAAAGAAACAAAGTCAATGAAGAAGAAAAAAAGTAAAGAAAATTTTGTATGAGAAGAAAAGAAAATCAAAAAGAGAAAAGAAAAATCAAGAAAAAAAGACGAAGAAGAGAATCAAAAAAATCAAGATAAGGTAGAAACTAAATAAAAGTAACAAAAACTTAAAGAAAATCATGAAAAGAAACAAAATAAGAAAAGAAACCATGAAATGAAAAAAAGAAAACAAATGAGAAAAAGGGAATCAAGAAAATAAGAAAATCTATCAAGAAATGAGAGAGGCAAGAGAAATCAAACAAAAAAAATGAAAGGCGAGAAGAAAATTAAAGAATAAAATAACGAAAAAAATTCAAGACACAAAAAATTAAGAAAAAAAATTAAAATAAAAACATAAAGAAAAATCAAGAAATGGAAAAAATCATGAAGAAAAAAGCAATGAAAAGAAAATTTAAGAAAATTCTAAAAAGAAGAAGAAACAAAAAAAGAAAATCAAGAAACAATCAAGAGAATAAGAATCATGGAGGAAATGTAATAGATTTTTGCTGCTAATGTGCAATTCTTTTGGAAATCAACAAAATTTCATTATGAGGGGTACTTTGAGTGGGTGGGTAAAGGCAGCATGGAGCTTCCACGAATGGTTGTCGAGTATGTGATGGGATTGGCCATGGATGATTTGGAGTTGAACAGCTGGCTAGTTGGGTATTTTTTATGAGATTCCGAAGGTGTTGTTGGTTGGGTATTTTATTTGTTAATGAGGGGCAAGTAGCTATGCTATGGTTCTAGATTTTTGGAAATCAAAAATTTATCTTTTAAGAGTAAAAAGTATGGAATTGATTCGAATTGTCGAGAACATTATGATGAGGGGTTCTTTTGAGTGGATAAAGGTAAGGTTTGAATGGTTGTCGAGTATATTATATGAGGGGCTCCTTTGAACGAGTAAAGACAACTTTGAATATCCATGAATGTGGTGTGCATGCAGATCCCACCACCTTGTATATCAGATGGTCGTAGTTCAACAAGAAAGAGGCAATAGGGTCAGCTTCTTGATTATGAAGGCTTCTTTGTATTTTTCTAACTTTCTTTAAATGCATATCTTGTGTTGCATTTTTTTGAGGTTTCTTGGAGGATTAGTTGGTGTAGCCTTTTTTTTTTTTTTTTTTTGCAGTACTTTTTTTCCAATTTTCAAGTCTGTGGGAGTGGTTCATAATTTGGGTATTGTTTAATAATGAAAGATATTATTGCTTATCAGTATCTCTAGCTGCGCTTATCTCCTTCCTATATGTTACTCTTTAATTCCTATTACAGTCAAGAGCCCTTTTTGGTCCTCTGGTTCTCACCACCTATGATAGACTGACTCGAAGCAATAGTCATCCAAAAATGATCTTTTGACAGGAAGAGCGAGACGAGCCTTTTGAGCACGTATGGTCTGACCGATGGTGGTACTCCTCCCTTGAGCGTCTGGCCGTAGTTGGGTAGTAGGTTGGATCATAAGAAGCTTCAACTTCTTGGTCGATCCTGACTTTGCGTCTTGGTCGCTGCCCCTCTTCCTCTGCGTACTCCCGAGCTCTGCGGCGGCTATGGCTTTCTTCCCGAACGGCGGTGCTCATGTTGGCTGTGATGTCTGTGGGAAAGATTCCAGTGGTTGTATCAGTTTTCTACCTGATCGTCTCCCCTCTACCCCTCATTGGCTTGCTCCGAGGGTACATGAATAATGGAAGGGATCCGTCTACTCGGTGCGGCCAAGTGTTGGAGGCCCGCCACCACCGAAGGCTGGATACCGAGACGGCCGCCATATCCGTCAGAATCGAACCGGGCGTGGCCCAAGGCGAAGCATCGATTAAGTGTGTACATCGTATTATAATACTCCGCCTGGACTTGCAGAGCAGCAGCCTGTTGGTCAGGGGTTTGCAGAGCAGCACCGTATGTTGAGACAGATGCTCCTCAACATACGGGACATTCTCCCCCGTGAGCCACGTGCCAAGCTGCCACCTTCTGATTTCTCGTTTAAACCCCTTGGGGTGCCCCTTAGTGGCAGATCCCCAAGCGGTGGGTTATTATTTCCAACTAGCTGGCTGCCAGCCTGGTGGTTGCTAATGATTACGTGATGCTTGCTACCTTTGCCAGCCATTGTAATAAATAAGATGGATTTTCAGGCCATGTTTATGGCATATTTTGATTTTGTTCGTTTCCACCCCCCGCCTCCGCCTGGTCCGTCTTCATGTTAGGGAAGTTCTCTTCACCTTTTTGTTTTGGTAAATTGTTTAACATTGAGGACAATGTACAGTTTTGGTGTGGGGGGGTTTGGATTTTGGTTGCATGTTTTTGGGTTATCTATTTTTTTTGATATGATATATGAAGTTGTTGGAATGTGTGGGTTTCAATGTGCATTATCATTGTGAAATAGAAATTTTTGATATGTGATGTGCATTTTGAAATGTTTCTGCTCTAGTTTAACTGCATATTTTCAGAAAATATTTCTTCAACCGTTGGGTATGCATGTATTGACTCATAGCCTTTTCAAGTGAGATTTTGGGCCATTTATGGAGCATTTCATTCATTTTGCTCTCAGTTATTCTTGAGTGTTTTCTCGTACACGGATGCTAATTCTAGAACTTGCATTTTTGCATACATTTTGAGATCACATTAATGAGTTTATGCACCAATATGATTAAGGCATTTAGGATTTGCCCGTTTTTGACTATCTTTTTTCGATCCGACCCTTTAATATTACCCCTTAGTTAACCCTTTTGAGCCTTACCCATTTCTTTCTTCAACCAAAATGAACCCTAGCCTGTTTGACTTTCTTTTTCATTAGCCAATGTCAAGAATTGTAGGAATTTCATGTGAATCATAGTCTTAGTTCAGTCTGTGAGTTGGACATTAAATGGAGTATATCCTGTTTGGAACAAGAATGTGAGATATTTGGTTTTCAGTTAAGCATTGAATGTGGTTCTGCTTAAGTAGTGAATGCAAAATAAGAGCTTCAGTTCATCCAGTGGCTGTAAAGAAAAAAAACACAGCAGCATAAAAAGTTGTGGCAGCAGGCCAAAAGTTTGTTAGAAAAAAAAAAGAAAGAAAAGGAGAAAAGAAAAAGAATAAAAGTTTGAAGAAGCAGATCAAGCAATTCAGGAAAGAGAAGCAGAATTGAAGTAAACATCTTAATATCCATTTTCAGTTGTGTAAAAGTGCTGTGATTACGGATTTAAGCTTCATAAGGACATTAATCAGTGATAATTGAGCTGTGAGTAATGTGTTAGTTCTACATTTCTTTGACATTTTAATTCACCTTATATCCCTACATCATACCTTTTTAACCCCTAACCCCGTTACAACCCTTGAAAGACCTTTTGATTGGTGCATTAAATTCATATTTAGTGATGGAGATTTGATCAATTTGCAAGCTTATGGTAATTGCATTCCGTTGTGTTGAGTTGAGTGCTTAATTATACACATCCTTGTTTAAATAAACACTTGCGTGAATGAGTGTCACCGTGAGAATGGTTGAGACATGCATATGTGGAGGTTGAAGGATTCTTTTGGAAGCATGCTAGTTAATCTAGATGAAGCATTTTAAGAGTCCCATTACCTTGATTGAATTTTGAGTTTCCCTATGGTAATGCACATTGAAATACCTGCATTTGATAAGATCATATTTTCATAAGCTGTATAGATCAAGGAACATGTATATCTGTTTTGCTTCGAGATGCTCGTGGACAAGCATCGTGTAGGTGTGGGGGAATTTTGATGGAAGCACGAAAGTGTGATAGAATTAGCTGATTTTATGATTTATTATAGAGTAAATATTACACTTTTGGTTGGTTTTGTGCTGGTTTATGTTTGTAGGTGTGAAGGGAGCTGCAACAGAGGGAAGTTTAAAAAAATGTTGGATTGCAAGCAAATGGAAGTTCGTGATGTCACGTGGGCATGTGCTGTTCAAATTTCGGAGCTGAAACTGTTGTCAAGTTGCTGAATTTTCCAACAGATCTGTTGGGCAGTTAGGAAAGCTGTTATTTCTTCCTAATTCTATTTATTTATTAAAGGAAAAACTGATTTGGAAGTTTTGGGTGGTTTTAGGAAGTTATTGGTAGTTTTAAAACTACCAAGTAGTGGCTTTAGTGGGAGAAAGGAGTGGTATTTTATGTTGTAATTTGTCCAGAACAGAGGCATCATTCGACCAGGAAATTGGAGTGAATCAAGCAGTAACTTTCTGAAAGAAAAATCACTAACAATTGCTAGGAGAGAAGTGTAGGGAAATTGTATTCTTTTTTGAAGTTCATAACTTGCTGGGAACATAAACTCTTGTTATTTTTGTAAGTTGTTTTAATCATGTTTAGTAGCTAACTTCCTTCTTCCAGTCAATGAGCAATTAAGTCTCAAGCATTTTACTTTTGTGAGATCTAATACAATTAACTATTGTTTTGTTTACAAATATTTGTTCGTTCTCCGTTTTACACGTTGGAATATTATTGTGTCTAATTAATGTTTAATGGCCAGAATATTAATTAACATAATATTCTATAGCTAGTTAACGCTGTTGATCCGTAATTGTCCTCGATCTTAACGAAGTGGCAAGTAATACACCTTTTAGGCATCACAAGCATAATCGGACCGTATTATGGGAACGGATAATCGTTGTTACATGTTATTGCTTCAATATACATGGCTTTGAATCGGGTCTCTCTCTTCTTAATGCAACCGGGTTATTAAATCTTACGAGCGTCTTGGGGGTTGTAATTCGGTTAGACGATAATTAATGAGCGTCTCTTAATTATCAACACGGTAAGGAGAGATTGAGGGTTAGGCGTTTGTCGACACTTATAACCAGTTTATTTGTAATTTAACAAGATATTTTTGCATCCATGATCAGAAGTAAAATGCGAGATGAAATTTGGTTTATTGGCTGGAATTTATTTTATTGAATTAAATCAAGCGTCAACTGTTAGTTTAATTAAAATCGTTAATTTTTAGTTAACTAGTCTGTAAGTTTATTCTTAGTTAATTTAAAAATCCTAAATTGTGTTCTTTTATTTACTTAGTAAAATTCTAAAAAGAAATAACTACAACGTTCCCTGCGGATACGATCCCGACTTACTTTATACTCGTTATTAAAGAAGGAGGAAAATTAATTTTGACGATTCGACACACGTCAGATCACAAAAATACCTTAGTTGGAGTACAAGGTTTGGCCTCATGAAACCACTCTGGCGTAAGAGTAGTAGTAAGTATCGAGTGTGAGAGTCAAAAAGTAATTTGACAGAGGTTCTAAGCTCAAGAAAGTGTGCGTTGCTTGGGTTTATGAAGGGGTATTTTATAGGCCCCCAAGGACGTAGAATCCTTGTGGGATTGAGGGAATCCTTGTAGGCGTGATGAGCGGCTGACCGCGTGATTGTAGGAGCAGATATGGTAAGAGCAAGTTGCTGAGATTCCCTGTTCGACACCTACCCGGGCGAGCAAGGCTCTGCCCGTCCGCACGAGATATATTTGTAGGCGACAAGTGTAATTCCGGGCTTGGCCCCTGGTCGGGCAGGCAGGGCCTATACCCAGTCAGGCTTGGGCAGGACGTATGATTCTCTGTGATGTGCTAGCTCTGCCCCCTAGGTCTCATGCTAATTGAGCTCGTGACTGGCATGTGCTGGAGGCTCGTGCTTCGCTCGTGACCCGGCCTGGGCCGGGCATATCAGTATGAGAGGAATAAATAAAGTCTTTGTTTGCAGAGAAAGTGGTGGTCGACGTACGCTAGGAAATAGTTGAAAAGTTGTTGGGATGCTAAGAAAATATTTTCACGTAGGTTTTTGAGAGGAAAGATATCTTTCCCTCGACAATTAGAAACGAATTTTGAGGAGATTATTGGGGGGAAAAGAGTTGTAAGATTGAGAATGACAAAATGGAATTGGAATTTGAAATTCAAGAAAAAATTATTTGTTTGAGGAGGAATATAGGGATTTAAATGGGTATTTGTTATGAGATTTGGTACCGAAATATATTGCGACTTTGATCTCGCATTTGGAAGTCAAAAATTTAGTATGAAATTGAGTGGATATAGAGGAGTTACATTATGAGGGGTTCTTTTGAGTGGGTGCATCGTTGAGCTATACCATGAATGGTTGTCGAGTGCATTATGAGGGGTTATTCTGAGTGAGTCTTTGAGCTTGCTTCCATGAATGGTGTGTAGATCCCACCTTGTATACCATCTTCTACTTTTTCTTCTTTGACTTCTATTTAAGTTGATTGTAACATTGTAGGGTCAATGGGTAATGGTTTTCATAGTAATATTTCATAGTGTGTTGACCATTGGTACGAAACTGCGACGATTTAGGAAAAATTTATTTGTCTAGGTAAATTCAAAGACTTCTCCTAGTCAAGAAGTAATAAAGAAGGCTGGTATTGCAATTAAATACTCAATGGTGAATGATGATTTGGGTTGTAGTATGGAAAACAGAGGAGTGACCTTTGATTACTATGGTATAGCAACTTTTTTTTTTAGCAGTCATTCATTTTGAAATCAAAATTTTATCTCAAAGAGTAAATGAACGGAATTGAGTCAGGTTGTTGAGTACATTATGACGGGGTTGTTTTGGGTGGGTAAAGGAAACATTAAGTTCATGATGTAATTGGCCAGGGAGGATTTGGAGTTCTAACATGCAGACTGATTGGGTATTTGTTATGCAATTAGCTTTTTGATATGGAAGAAAATAAAAGAAATGATCAAGAAAATAACGAAACAAAATCAAGAAACAAAAATGAAAAAGAACTTAGAAAATTCAAGTATGAGAAGAAATTAAAAAATTAAAAGAAAATCAAGGAAAAGAAAAGGTAACAAACAAAGTCCAATGAAGAATTTCGTAAAGAAAATTTTGTATGAGAAGAAAATAAGAGAAAAAAGAAAGAAAGACGAAGAAGAGAATCAAAAAAATCAAGATAAGGTAAAAAAAAACTAAATAAAAGTAACAAAAACTTAAAGAAAATCATGAAAAGAAACAAAATAAGAAAAGAAAACCATGAAATGAAAAAAGAAAACAAATGAGAAAAAGGAAATCAAGAAAATAAGAAAATCCATCAAGAAATGAGAGAGGCAAGAGAAATCAAACAAAAAAAATGAAACGCGAGAAGAAAATTAAAGAACAAAAAATAACGAAAAAAATTCAAGAAACAAAAAATTAAGAAAAAAAATTAAAAGAAAAACACATAAAGAAAAATCAAGAAATGAAAAAAATCATGAAGAAAAAAGCAATGAAAAGAAAATTTAAGAAAATTCTGAAAAGAAGAAGAAACAAAAAAGAAAATCAAGAAGCAATCAACAAATTTTCATTATGAGGGGTACTTTGAGTGGGTGGGTAAAGGCAGCATTGAGCTTTTCGTTTCCTGGCAATGGAACCAAATTGATGTGGCAAAAATACAGCTTGGATCATCCGTGTGATGGTAGGACATCTGGGTTTGAACTGCTTCCTTGAACCTGATTAAGACCACAAAAATACCTTAGTTGGAGTACAGGCTTGGCCTCGTGAAACCACTCTGACGTGAGAGTAGTAAGTATCGGGTGTGAGAGTCAAAAAGTAATTTGACAGAGGTTCTAATTAAGCTCAAGAAAGTGTGCGTTGCTTGGGTTTATGAAGGGGTAGGTCTCGTGCTAATTGAGCTCGTGACTGGCACGTGCTAGAGGCTCGTGCTTCGCTCGTGACTCGACCTGGGGGCACATCAGTATGAGAGGAATAAATAAAGTCTTTGTTTGCAGAGAAAGTGGTGGTCGATGTACGCTAGGAAATAGTTGAAAAGTTGGGATGCTAAGAAAATATTTTCACGTAGGTTTTTTGAGAGAAAAGATATCTTTCCCTCGACAATTAGAAACGAATTTTGAGGAGATTGTTGGCGGAAAAGAGTTGTAAGATTGAGAATGACAAAATGGAATTGGAATTTGAAATTCATGAAAAAAATATTTGTTTGAGGAGATTTGGTACCAAATTATATTGCGACTGTGATCTCGCATTTGGAAGTCAAAAATTTAGTATGAAATTGAGTGGTTGTAGAGTTACATTATGAGGGTTCTTTTGAGTGGGTGCATCGTTGAGCTACCATGAATGGTTGTCGAGTACATTATAGGCATCTTATACTTTTTTTCTTTTGAATTCTATTTAAGATTGTACATTGTAGGGTCAATGGGTAATGGTTTTCATAATAATATTTTGAGTGTGACCATTTGACCATACCAAACTGACAAATTGTCTAATTTTAATTTTTGAAATACCTAGACAATTAATTTTTTCCTAAATCGTCGTAGTTTGGTACATTATGAGGGGTTGTTTTGGGTGGGTAAAGGAAACATTGAGCTCATGATGTAATTTGGCCAGGGAGGATTTGGAGTAGAACATGCAGGCTGGTTGGGTATAAAAGAAATGATCAAGAAAATAACGAAACAAACTCAAGAAAAAAATGAAAAGAACATAAGAAAATTCATCAAGTATGAGAGAAGAAATTAAAAAATTAAAAGAAAATAAAGAAAAAGTAACAAAGTCAATGAAGAAGAAAAAAGTAAAGAAAATTTTGTATGAGAAGAAACAAAATAAGAAAAGAAAACCATGAAATGAAAAAAGAAAACAAATGAGAAAAAGGAAATCAAGAAAATAAGAAAATCTATCAAGAAATGAGAGAGGCAAGAGAAATCAAACAAAAAAAATGAAAGGCAAGAAGAAAATTAAAGAACAAAATAAGGAAAAAAATTCAAGAAACAAAAAATTAAGAAAAAAAATTAAAAGAAAACACATAAAGAAAAATCAAGAAATGAAAAAAATCATGAAGAAAAAAAGCAATGAAAAGAAAATTTAAGAAAATTCTGAAAAGAAGAAGAAACAAAAAAGAAAATCAAGAAACAATCAAGAAAATAAGAATCATGGAGGAGAATGGATTGGTAATAGATTTTTGCTGCTAATGTGCAATTTTTTTGGAAATCAACAAAATTTCATTATGAGGGGTACTTTGAGTGGGTGGGTAAAGGCAGCATTGAGCTTCCACGAATGGTTGTCGAGTATGGGATGGGATTGGCCATGGAGGATTTGAAATTGAACAAGCTGGCTGGTTGTATTTGTTATGAGATTCCTAGAAGGTGTTGTTGGTTTGGGTATGTATTATTTGTTAATGCCTACTGTGGGTTCTAGTTTTTTGGAAATCAAAACTTTAATTTTTAAGAGTAAAAAGTATGGAATTGATTCAGTATCTCTAGCTGCGCTTATATGAACACTCTTTAATTCCTATTATGTCAAGAGCCCTTTTTGTTCCTCTGGTTCTCACCACCTGACTCGAAGCAATAGTCATCCAAAAATGATCTTTTGAAGTACTTGACAGGAAGGTATGCACCGTGAATTAACTAGTTTGAAACTATGATAAACAAACTTAATTGTATGCATGCGACACAACATCTTAAAGCACAATTAATTCATAAGAGTTTCAGTTATGTAAAATAACTCACTCATTCAGTCATTCATGTATAGGGGAAGCAGATTCATAAGAGTTTCAGGCAACAGAAGTTTAACTCTAGAGGAGGGCCACTATAACAAAATTTAAATTGTAAGCAGATTGAGGACGCACTTCAAAGATTTTAAAAGTAAGGCTAGTGGCTTGATATCTTTAACTTACAGGGGAAGCGGATTCAATAAGTCAAGCCACGGTTCATGTTTCTAAATCACGTTATTCGTGTTGCTCGATCTCACCAAAACTATAACAAATGAAAAATTGAACCAGAAGATTAAGTAGTTAATTATACTTGCAAAGCTCCTAGTCATTTCAAATACAGAGTTCAACTAAAAATGTTGGAGATTTCACATGCTCAGGTAGCCAGCAAAGCAATTTCAATGTTCGTTTAGATATTGAATTTTAGAACAAATGTTTTCAAATATTTTTTGCCAAAATTTAAAAGTGTTGATCCCATATCGAGGCACTATCTATCCTAAGGATATATTGAAAGCCACTAAGGAGAAATGTTCGACAATCCTAACAGCCATGAACATCTTAAACCAAACTAAGCACTTGATCGTTTCAATAAGGAGCAACTACGACGCAACATGTTCAAAAAATGAGAGTGTCTAAATATGAACAGAAAAACAAACACATTAATCAGATAGTTAAAGTAGGAAATTATGATGATTTAATGTTCTCAGTAAATGGTAATAACATGGATGGATATGATGAAGAAAACGATAGAAGCTTGTAGCATAAAAGTGTCAAGAGTATGGATTAAGCATATCCACAGAAAGGAACGACAGCTTATTGTTGTTCTAATTTATGCAAAGTGTCAAGACAATCTTTAAAATTCGCAAGAATACGATGATGTACATTCAAATTATAACATGAACATCAAAATTATTCATGACACTTGTCTGTTCATTGCTCATAATGTAATAAATAAACCAATGTAATTTCGATGAAAACACAAAATTGAATAGCAAAAATCTAATTCTCACATTCTGCTCATCATATAAACAAGCTTGAAATGATGAAGCTTATCTATCTTAAAACTAAGTTCATGTTTTTGGTCATGTCAAGTTTAAGAAAGTGAGTCAATGAATAATGCATCAGAGGATCTTACACTGACATAATATATAATGTCCACCAGTGTTTCTTAGCACTTACTAGTTAGTAATTGGTTAACTCACTTGAGTCAAAATGTCAACCTCAAACCGAGCCAGCTTGGCTGAGTTACAACACTATTAATTCTCACTATACATCGTCGTCCCCTTATATTCAATAGTATAATGTCATGCTAAACACCAAAGTTCAAGCAAAACAGCAATGAAATCCATGTACACAAAATTACCTATGTGACGAATACCAACTTGACAAACTATCTTGTAAACTACAAGTTTTCAGCCGTAGTTAGTTACACACTGATCAGTGTACCAATGCTGTGTGACGAAAACTGACTTTCAGGATCACCCTATGACAACTTGACTGACTGATCAGTGTACCAAAAGAAAATGCCCATACTACACTATACTCGGAACTGGTAAAACTTTCCCAGGGAAGTAAAAAATCAGATGTTACTTGGAGTTTTTACTTGGAAAATGAGTTGCAGCCTTGCACGGTTAGTAAAATTACAAATTCTAGAAGAAAACTTTTGCTTTTTTGCGTGATACCCAGCCCAGCTATAATATGATTAGTAAAATTACAAATTCTTCCATGACTTGCATATTTGTTTGCTCAATCAGTGGCTACTCCCAAAATTTGCCAAACTGCAATTGATGGCTATTATAAGATCACTAATCCGATCTCTTCTAACTTGATGTGAACCAACTTAGATAATGATTCAAAAACAAGAAATTGATAAGTCAAGCTTAACAGCCCAAACAAGCCTCCATAAACATTAAAATGTCAGAGATCATAGCAGAATGAATAACCAAAAGCAACGGACTACAGATTACGTATGAGCTTTTAAACTAGCAATAAACTCAAAAAATGAGTGTGTATTATTAAATGGCAGAAGGAGAGAGAGAGAGAGAGAGAGAGTAACCTTTTTCAATACTGATTCCAAAACAAAAACTTGATACCTCAAGCTTAACAACCCAAACAAGCCTCCATAAACATTAAAATGTTAGAGATCATAGCAGAATAACCAAAAGCAACGGACTACAGATTACATATGAGCTTTTAAACTAGCGATAAATTCAAAAAATGAGTGTAGAGAGTAACCCTTTTCAATACATTCCACGGATTTGTCAAAAATTCCATGCAGAAGAAGTTAAGATGAATCCTCAAATCCAAACACCCATTGTTCAACCCATGGCACGAAGCCATTCAAAAGTCAATATCTATTAATTTTCTAACACAGTATCAATCAATCCAATCAAGAAAAAAAAAGGGTTAAACCCATTATCACTAACGTAGAAGAGAAAGAAACCCAACCAGATAACAACCCAAACCCAAGAGTGTGAAGCCAAAAAAACTCTTATTTTCAGTCAAAATCTATTGATGAAAACAGAGAAAAAGAAAGTCAATCAAAAACATAGAAGAGAAAGAAACCATCATCACCAACATTAGAATTCAAATGAGAAACCGATCAGATAACAGTCCAAATCCAAGAGTACATACAAATCCATACAAGACTTCATCATACTCTCAGTCAAAATCCATTGATGAAAACGGAGAAAAGAATTTCAATCAAAAACAGATTAAAGAAGAAACAATTCTCATCAACGATAGAATTCAAATCAGAAACAAATCAGAAAACTGTCCAAATCCAAGAGTTCATACGAATCCATACAAAACTTCATCATATTCTCAGTCAAAATCCATTGATGAAAAACAGAGAAAAGAATGTAAAATCGAAAACAGAGTAAAGAAATAAACCATTATCAGCATCGTTGGAATTCAAATCAGAAACAAATCAGAAAACAATTCAAACCCAAGAGTAAGTACGAATCCATACAAAACTCTATCATATTCTAAGCCAAATTCCATTGATGAAAACGGAGAAAAGAATTTCAATCAAAAACAGATTAAAGAAGAAACAATTCTCATCAACGATAGAATTCAAATCAGAAATAAATCAGAAAACTGTCCAAATCCAAGAGTTCATACGAATCCATACAAAATTTCATCATATTCTCAGTCAAAATCCATTGATGTAAAACAGAGAAAAGAATGTAAAATCGACAACAAAGTAAAGAAATAAACCATTATCAGCATCGTTAGAATTCAAATAAAAAACAAGTCAGAAAACAATTCAAACCCTAGAGTAAGTACGGAATCCATACAAAGCTCTATCATTTTCTAAGCCAAATTTCATTCATCAAAAATAGAAAATAATATCTATCAAAAACAAATAAAGAAAAGAAACAATTGCCATTACCATTAACGTTGAATTCAAATCAGAAACCAGAACAGCAAACAACCGAACCAATAATTTGAATCCAAATTCTTTCTCAAATCAGCCTTTAGACAACTATATCTGATAGAAACCCATATTCAAAACTACTGAGATAGTGCGGCAGTGCCTCTATACATAGTTGAACCGCTAGTACGAATTCAAATCAGAAAACAATTCAAACCCAAGAGTAAGTACGAATCCATACAAAACTCTATCATATTCTAGGTCAAATTTCATTCATGAAAAACATAAAAGAATATCAATCAACTACAAATAAAGAAAAGAAACAATTACCTTCACCATAAACGTTGAATTCAAATCAGAACCGAGCAAAGAAACAACCGAAACCCATAATTTGAATCCAAATTCTTTCTCAAATCTGATAGAAACCCATACTCTAAACTACTGACCTAGTGCGGTAGTGCTCTATATATAGTTGAACCCCGAGCGTTCCTTTACCCTACACTCGTTGCGTGGGCTTCAGATCAAATGAAAAGGGTTTCTCGAATTTTCCAATCGAAAAGGGTTTAGTTAACGGTACGATATGGTTTGGAGAAAAATGTGACTGTTATAAATCTTACCATTGAGAATGGTCGCAACAAGTTTGTCGTTTATCACGGCAAGTTTTTTTCTTTTCTTTTCCATTTTTATTTTACTGAAATTGGCAATATTTTTGGTATTTTAAAAAAAAAATTCAACCATTGTCTGTCGCTATTACCAAAGAGTTTTGCTTAGTTTTTTTTGTAATAGTTTCCACGTTTTAAAAAATGATTGTTATATGTTTCAGTTTGTTATTTATTAAAGGTTATATAAGCCTGAGTTTGCTTCACTAGAAATTAGGGGGCGATCCATTTTTTAAAATTTTTAATTCCAAAAGTCTATTTTTTTTTCAATCGTAAAAGACCACTTTTCAAAATATTATTTCAAAAATATCATCGTCTTCTTTAACAGCTCTGGTAACACACTTTGGATTCAAAAATCACTGATTGTTGGCAACGAAACGGGGATCGACCTGCCCGGTCAGGTCACGGAGGTCGAGGGGGTAACGCCCCGAAAGGTAAACGAGTTTTTTGATTCATGAAATACGAAACTATAATTAATATGTGTTGGGTTGAGGAATTTTTCAGTTGGGACGAATGTGGAGAAAGAAGAGGAAGAAGAATGCTTACGACGGAGGAGATGGAAGAATTAGGTGGAGGACGTGATCTGGTTCTTTATGATTTTGTATCGTGGTTCAAAATTTAATGCACTAAAATTGATGAATCACAGTTCAAAAATAGACTAGCAATTACACTATTGAACCGCGGTGCAAAAATTAATCCACTAAAATTAATGAATCGCGGTTCAAAAATAGACTAGCAATTACACTATTGAACCGCGGTGCAAAAATTAATCCACTAAAATTGATGAATCGCAGTTCAAAAATAAACTAGCAATTACACTATTGAACCGTGGTGTAAAAATTAATGCATTAAAATTGATGAATCACGATACAAAAATAGACTAGCAATTACACTATTGAACCGCGGTGCAAAATTAATTCAATAAAAATTGATGAAACGCGGTGCAAAAAATAATAAATATGATGAATCGCGGTGCAAAAATAATGACCTCCTTAGCGAGCCTACAATTTATTAAGGGTATCGTAGTCATTTTGTCATTAAAAGTGACTTTTTCCGGTTGAAAGTAAAAAAGGTGTACTTTAGCGATTAAAAGTTTCAAAAAGTGGATCGGCCCGCAATTTCTTTTAGAAATTAAGTAAGTCATTCATTTCGAAATAGAAAGTTTCATTGCAAGTGTTTTAGTTCAATAAATATAATAAGGCCCGATTGAGTGAGAAGTGTGAGAGAAGCACAAAGAGGTTGAGTGAAAAGAGAAAATAGTTAAGTGAAAGATTGTGAAAATGGTTGCATAGATAAACAATTTTATAGGGCCATCTATCCCTATGTTTGGTGGGGATTAGGATTATTGGAGTATGTTTAAGGAGAATCTTCTCGATGGAAGGAATATTGGCGTGTGATTGAAGGAGAATATGTGGAGGCGGCTGTGAAAGAAAAATCAGCAGCATAGAAGAAAACCCAAGAGGAGATGAAGATGAAAGACTTGAAGGCCAAGAATTATCTCTTCTCGGCCATCAACAAATCCATTCTAAAAACGATTACTCAGAAGGAGACTGCAAAACAACTATGGAATTCAATGAAAGCCAAGTATCAGGGGAATACCAGGGTATAATGTGCGTAACTCCAAACTCCTCACAGAAGCTTTGAGTTGTTGGAGATGAACGTAGGAAATACTCTTATTGACTACTTTAGCAGAGTTATGGTCGTGGCAAATGACATGAGGAATTGCGAGAAGATATGTTTGACGTCAAAATTGTTGAGAAGATTCTCGAGGACTCTTCCGCAGAAGTTTAACTACATTGTGTGCTCAATTGAAGAGTCGATCAAAGACATTGACGTCTTTCGCTTGATGCACTACAAAGTTCATTGTTAGTTTATGAACAAAAAATCAAGAAAAATATTGGAGAAGAGCAAGCACTTAAAGTCACATACGAAGAAAGGCCTATAGGTGCGAGAGGTTGTAGAGGGGCAAGAAGAGGACTCTGGGAAGAGGTCGTCAATTCCACAATAAAGCAGTTGTGGAATGTTACAAATGTCATAATCTCTGACACTATCAATATGAGTGTCCTTCATGGAATAAGAATGCCAACCATGCTGAGAAAGATGAAGAAGATAAGATACTCCTCATGGCATATGTCGATGCTAATAACATGAATAAAGCGTAAGTTTGGTTCCTTGATTCGGGTTGTAGTAACCATATGTGTGGAAATAAGCGAGGTTCGTAGATCTCGACAAGGCGTATGTACACTCAAGAAAACTCGACAATAACTCAAGGATGGAAGTAATGAGCAAAGGCAAAATAAAACTCAAGATGAATGGGATAAATCTGATTTTGGCAAATGTATGCTATGTGTCTGATTTGAAGAATAATTTGTTGAGTGCAGGAAGCTTCAAGAACGTGATCTGACCATTCTTATACATAATGGACAATGTAGATTATATCATCCAAAGCGAGGGTTAATTATGCAAACAATGATGACTGCCAGTTGCATGTTTGTATTTTTGGCAAGGGTGGTGAAGGAAATTCCAACATGCATGTTTGCGCACAATTGTAAGATAGCTCAAATCTATGGTATATGCGGTTTGAACATTTGAGTTACATAAATCTACGTACATTGTGGTATAAAAATATGGTGAAGGGGCTTCCAAGCTTCAAGGCGCAACAAGAACGTGTAATCGAGTGTTAGCTAGGCAAGCAACACCGGGAGATCATTCCAAAAAGAAGTCTGTGGAGATTGAGTCATAAATTGCAGCTTGTTCATGCAGATCTTTGTGGTCCAATCACACCAGCCTCCAACAGTAATAAGAGGTATATTTTAACATTTATCGATGACTTTATTCAAAAGGTGTGGATATATTTTTATTAGACAAGTCTAAAGCATTTGCAAGTTTCAATGTTTACAAGAGTAATTGAGAAGGAGTCTAATGCATCAATATGTTGTCTACTTAACCGATAGAGGGGAGAATTTACCTCTAATGAATTCAATGATTTTTGTAAATTTAATGGTATTAGCATGTAATTGATGACATCCTTTACCCCACAACAGAACAAGGTAGCGAAATGCAAAAATCAAACCATTATGAATATGGTAAGATGTTTGCTTTGTGACAAACAAATGCCCAAGAAATTTTGCCACAAGCTGCAAGGTGGACTGCTCATGTTATTAATCGAAGCCCTACACTAGTGTTAAAGGATAAGACACCAGAAGAAGTGTGAAGTGGAATGAAGCCTAAGGTGGACTACTTCAGAATTTCTTGATGTCTTGATCACGTTCATGTACCGGACCAAAAAAAAGGAAGAAGCTAGATGATAAAAGTATTCAGTGTGTACTCCTTGGAGTCAATGAGGAATCTAAAGCATATAGATTATTTGATCCAGTTACAAAGAAAAATATTGTAAGCAAATATGATAGTTTTGAAGAAGACAAAAGTTGGAATTCGGGGAGGAAAGTTGAAGAAATGAAGCAAGATGTTCTAATTTGGAAGGATGATGATGAAGAAATGAAAAGGGATGTTAAGGTAGAAGGTGTTGATGAACCAACTACCACTCCTTCCAGTGACACATTAAGAGAGGGTTCACCAGCTCCACTTGGGGTTAGAAATCAACGACCACTAGCGTACTTACAAGTAAGGGTGGTAAATCGGTCGTGTTGAGCCGTTATCGGTCGACACAATAACAACACGAACACGGCACGATAAGTTTATCGTGCCTAATATTAAAACTTGAACACGACACGATAAAAACATGAAAAGCACGACACGATACAATAGACACGATAAACAACAAAGTACAATTTATTTAGTTAGGTCCGTTAGGCTCGTTAAGAACATTAAGCCCAATAAACATTATAAAATATATAATTTTGATTTTTTAATACATATTTTGAAAAAAATTCAATATAAATAGTTAAGTAGTTTAAAAGTTATAAATGTTCAAATGATAAAACTATGAAATAATCATGAAAATAGTTTAAAAGAAGTGAAGAACCCATAGTAAATTTTAAAAATTATATTTTAAAATCATATATATTTTAGTTATCGTGCCTTATCGTGCTTATTAAGCCAGCCCAATAACAACCCATTTTTTATCGTGCCTTATCGTGTTGGCCCTATAACGGCCTGGACCCGGTATGCCCCAGCCTAAACCCTATAATTTCGTCCCGTGTTCATGTCGGCCAATCGTGTCGTGTCTCAAATTGCCACCCCTACTTGCAAGATTATGAATCTAGTGAATGGTTATGAGAAGAAGAAGAAGAGGTGAATCAGCTAGCTATGTTCACTTCCGTTGAAGACCCTAGCTCATTTAAGGAAGCTGAGGAAGATGCAAAGTGGAGACGTGAAATGGATTTATTAAATTGAATCCATTGAAAAAAAAGGACGTGGTAGCTTACTACCATTCCTCCAGAGCGAAAAAGTTGGTGTGAAATGGGTTTTTAAAACCAAACTAAATGAAGCATAAGAAGTCGACAAATACAAATGAGATTAGTGGCTAAGGGCTATACCCAGCAACATGGAGTAGACTATATTGAAGTCTTTGCTCCAATGGCAAGATGGGACACCATTCAAATGGTGTTAGCTTTATTTACGAGAAGGGTTGGGTTGTACATCAACTCGAGATAAAAAGTGCATTTCTTCATGGCGAGGTCTCCGAAGATGTTTATGTTGATCAACCTTTGGGGTACATTCAAAGAGAAGAATAGGAGAAAGTGTATAAACTCAAGAAGGCCCTCTACGGTTTGAAACAAGAACCATATGCTTGGTATAGCAAAATCGAAGCATATTTTGTCAAAGAGGGCTTTGAAAAATGTCATCAGGAACATACGCTTTTTGTGAAGAAAGAAGAAAGAGGTCAGATTTTAATACTAAGCTTGTACGTCGATGATTAAATCTTTACCAGAGATAGTGCATACATGATTGAGAGCTTTAAGGCTTCAATGAAGAAAGAGTTTGAGATGACTGATCTAGGAAGGATGACATACTTTCTTGGAGTTGAAGTTATACAAAGCACAGAGGGAATTTATTTGAGTCAAGGGAAATATGCTCGTGAGCTACTAGAGAGGTTTGGTTTGCAACAATGGAATTCATGAAAAATCCAATCGTTCTCGGCTACAAGGCGACTAAATTAAAGAAGGAGAAGGTGAAACAGCTTGATGCCACAACTTATAATCAACTCATTGGGAGTTTATTATACATCACAAAAACTAGGCTAGATCTCATGTATGTAGTATGTCTCTTGAGCGATTCATGGCCAATCCCATCGTTTCTTCACATGCAGGCAACCAAACGAGTACTTCGTTACATAAAAGGAATAATAAGTTTAGGTATGTTTTATAAAATAGGAGGAGCCGAAGAATTATTGGGGTACACTGACAGTGATTATGTCGGAGACTCAGATGATAGCAGAAGTACATCTGACTATTTGTTTATGCTGAGTAATGGAGCCGTGTCGTGGGCTTTAAAGAAACAACCTATGGTGACTTTGTTTACCACCGAAAGCGTAGTATGTTCTGCACCATGTGCTTGTCAATGTTGAAAGATTGATTGTAGCTAGAATTATAAAGATTAACTAATAAACGTAATTAAAAAACAAGAACAAAACAATAAAAAAGAACATAAAGTTTAAAAATGTTTTAAAGGAAAAGCGTCAATGAATCCGCTCAATGAAGAGTTCATTGAAGTTTGAATGCAATGGAAATAAAATAGACAGTCGGAAGAAGTGGAACTGAACACGAGAGATACACCTTTGATCAATAAGCAATAACTTATTGATCGTGCCTCATGGCAAAAAATATTCCACTAGTAAAATATATGTTTAAGCTCATTACAACTCGAAAAACTAACAAAAATGGAATTTATGAAAAGCTCCATATGTAGCGTATAGTATCATTGAAGAATAACACACCTGCAATACCGATATAAGCTAAAAAACATTTAACAAAACAAGAACGGTGACATCAAACGAACTACGCTGAGACTGCTTTGAATGAAGGCTTCGATGATGCTTCATTCAAGGGTTCATTTAAACTAGCAGTGGTTAGCCTTTGATAAACTCCTTTCTTTATCTCTCTCTCTCTCTCTCTCTCTTTACTGTGTTCTCTCTTTGTGATTGTTACTTATGTGTCTTTAATGGTGAAACGTCCTCTTGTATTTATATACACCAAGAATACCTAAAGAAATATTGTAGAACAAGAAAACATACTTACCATAAGAGATTAGTAGGTTAAGTGTAATAAATAAGGACTCTAACTCTAAGTCATAATGACTTACCATAAAGTGAGGATTCTATACTCCAAATAGAATAGGTCAGATGTGTCTTAGAAAGAAAAGACAAGTAACACGGCTCAACCACCCAAAAACATAACATACATATTATACGACATTATAAAAACCTAAAGATAATATAATCAAAGTCTCCAAAATAACCTTTCTATCAAAGGTGTAACAATTAATAATTTATCAAGTTAAATACCAAGAAATACCAAGAAAGGAAAACAATTAAATACCAAGAAAGGAAAACACTATATTCTAGCTATATAAACAATTAAAAAGAAAGTCAATTTATAAATCTCTAACAATATAAACCTAATAAATAATTTCTTCCAAGAATAACCTTTCTCTAAAAGGTTTAATTGATAATAAATAATTAGTAACAACCAAGAAAGACAAAACTAATTAACAATAGATTGATTTAAACAATATAAATAATTAAATAATTTCAATAAATTAATCTCTAACAAATGAGTTTGGATGCGGGTAGTATTGGAGAAAATTGGTCATATACAAGGTGAGTGTACTACTATTTTGTGTGATAACAGTTCAACTATAAAATTGTCCAAGAATCTGTCTTACATGGGAGATGTAAACACATACGTGTCATGTTTCATTTTTTGAGGGATCTTGCAAATAATAGATTAGTGCAGTTGATTCATTGTGGGTCAAGTGATCAAGTTGCTGATATACTGACCAAACCTCTTAAAATTGATACTTTCTTAAAACTGAGAAATGAGCTTGGTGTCTGCGAAGTATCTGGTTTAAACTGAAAGCATAGAATACTGCTTCAGTTTAGGGGAGGATATGTTAAGGTTAGGTAGTTCAATTTGTTAGGAGTCTTGCTTAGTTAGCTTTGACATAGTCAAAATAGTTGTTAATAAGAATTCCTACTTCGTAGGAATAACCAGTAGTGTTTGATTTATTATGTGACAGCTTCCACGCTTGTAGAACGTGATTGTTTTACGTTTCAGTTTGTTATTTTGTAAAGGTTATATAAGCTTGATTTGCTTTAATAGAAATTAACTAAGTCATTTATTAAGATATACTGAGTTTCACTGCGAGTGTTTTAGTTCAACAAAATTGTGTTTGCAATTTTCATGACATTTATGTTGCGATGAGTTTTTTTTTTTTTTTCCTTTTCGACAAGTTTTGGCTAAAATAGGCAAATTTTTTCCCACGTTGAGGAAACCATGTCTACGTCCGAGTCATATGACTCGATAATTTAAAAATGGAAAATTAAGAAGAGAAAAATTATGTTTATAATTTTCATAACCTTTTTGTTAGGTCTGCCAATGGATCAGATATAGGTATATCTCTCCAATCCATTAACCTGATGGATCATCAAGTGTAGGTCCATCAATATATGAATATGTTATTAGTCAACATATCCAACTAAATATCCAATCCTATTCGATTCAACGTAGAGATTTCAAGAATAGTGTAGGTGTACTGAAGGGGGCTGAGTGATGCCCTAGAGCATCCACAATTGTTACACCCTAAAATATCATTTATATAACCCCCCTAAACCTTTTTAGAGGCCCTTTAAAAAAATTCAACTCCAATGAGCACCCTCTATATAATCATTTGAATTTGTGACATCTTAACTAACAAACCTAACTACCAATATATTTCTATCTTTTATTTTTTTATTTTCCTACCGCAATTGAAAAAAAATATTAATACTTTTACATTTTATATTTTATGAAAAATATATTATATGTTTTGATTATATCAATTATTTTTATTTAAAGAAAGTCTTGTCACGTTTTTTAATTCTATCAATATACCAATAATTTTAAGTTATAAATAATAAAAAAGGGAAATGATAGTGCAAAAAATACACTAAATTAATTGAAAAAGAAAATGGAAAAAACGGGAAAGCATACCATCATCTGTGACGACCCGACCCGGATCCCAAGACGAAATTCCAAGGTCGTGCCGCCGGGAAACAAATAACAACAAACAAATAGCAAATAATGGGTAGGGCCATAACGGCGATACGCCAATAACTCAAAACATATGCGGAAGCGAAATAAATGAAACAGTGGCGCCCGAGCTAACAAGCTCAAACTAAAAACAACCAAAGAGATAATTAACCTCTCGGTCCAAAAATTCGACTCGCGTGCCGCAACATTGGGCACGTAGGACTAAACTCCCTGTCATGCAATTCAATATATATATATAGCATAATATAAACCAAGTCATCGGCGAAGCTACGGCCGGAACCCAACATTACACTAAGTCTAAGACTCTAGTCTAACAACTCAACGGCTAAAAACATGCTGGAGAACAAGCATAATACTTTCCTATAATGAAAGCATATTAAAACATGATCACCAATTTTACCAAGCGCGACTAACACAAGTCGGCTATCAATAACGCAAGTACCAACAACAGGATAGCATATGGAATCATAACCATAAATATACACCAAGCACGACTACTACTTGTCGGCTACCAAAAGAATAGGCTAAACAACATAATTACAAATATCACAATTCACATTTAGGTTTGCTACCCCAACATGAAGTTTACATAACTTCATCTTTCCCAACGACCTCACCAAAAGCAAATAAACTATCTAAGTAGCAACCTTGCCAAAAGAATCTTTGTCAACGCAATCTTCTTGATTTACTTGGATCCGCACGTTCGGCTCAGATCTAGGGAAAACAACCAACAAATAAAAGTAAGTCACAAGGACTTAGTAAGTTACTAACCGTAACTTCCTATCATGGCATAATGCTCAATCATAAATTACATCATGCTATCGTCATGAAATAACCTTATATAAAATCATGTTTATGGCATCCATGCTCAACATTAATAAAACATGTTATCATTGTAGTATAACATCTCACTAAAATCCATGTCAAGACATTTTATGCTTAACGATCATAATTCTTGTTATTGGTATAACATAGCCTTCCAATAATTTATATGTCAAGGTATATAAGCTTAACAACAATAATTCATGCTTCTGGCATAATACCACATTCGAATAATATTCATGTTAAAGCATACTAGCTTAACAACAGTAATTCATGTTATTGTTATAACATAGCCTTCTCATAATATTCATGTCAAGGCATATAAACTTAACAACAATGATCCATGCTTTTGGCATAATACATTATTCAAATAATTTTCATGTTTAAGCATTCATGCTTAACAACCTTAAACAACATGTTATCTATAAAGTATAACATTTATAAAACCAAATCAACCATCATATCATATCCAAACCACCAAGCACTTTATTCACATAAGTACTTGTGAGACAATTCATATAAAAGGGATATGATACCATTACCAATTCTTTCACGCGTGTCGTTCTTGCAAAAACACGTGCAAAACCTTTATGTGCCCTCGATATCCCTCTAGTAGATATCGACGTCCCCGAGACAGTCTCCGCTCGAGTTCCATAGTTATCAAAGTCACGTGTATTACTACAATTGAGATAAACTACTTCCCCACCGTGGCCATCGATGGAGGGGTGTGTGCAAACCCGGCACGGCGATCCATCGCGATCACGAATCTCACAATTCGTGAAGACGATGCATCGTCCCACCAAAACCCAACAAACTGACTCCAGCTGGACTCAAAACCCAAGCACAAGTAATATATACTCATATGCTTAAAACAAGTAGGTAAACACTCTACCATCAAACTAGTCATGCATTTCATCCACAACTAGCATAAATATCACAACCGAGAATCATATAAGCTCTCATAATCAAGTGTGCTTCACACACTTCAAAACTTCTTGGAGGCTCGACCTCCATGATTTCTACCCAAAATTCCGTAGGACTTAAGATTATAGTTCCTAGGATTCATAATAACCCAAAGGTTGACTCCGTTGAGTCCAATCTAAACTTTCCGAAAAGTTAGGGAATAGAAGCATGGGCTTCGACATCCCCCTATGTTCATAACTATCGCCAATAACCGTGTCCCCAAGTTCAATGAACTCACATAAACCCCACAAAATACTTAACAATGCAACTTGGAATAAATTGGCAATTTTGTGCATAAATCCTTGTTGACACCTTACCAATCATATTTTACAAATCATGATTAAATCACATGACATGGTTTAATATGCTCTACGAAACATATAAAACATAGTAATCAAGATCACAACCATAATTTGCAAGCTAAAACATAATTAGGGCAAACCCCCTTCAAGTATCTCAACCAAATCAAGTTCAATACTCATGGATAATTCACATAACCAAGTTCAATAGACTATTTAGAACATGAATTTCACATAAATCATGGTCTCACATAGGTTCAATCAAACTCTATCATCAATTTGAAAACCTAGGGTTCATGCATTTCTACAAACCCTAACAATGGCATCCATTGACCTCACATAGCATAAATGGTTGTTTCCCTAGGGTCAATGGAGGTGGCATTTATCAAATATAGTCATTTGACCCGGACGATGAACATATATAGCCTTTGACTAACCAAAAAAGGAATCTGACGAAATAGCCCTTGGTCGACTAAACGACCACAGTGGTCGACTAGACGACCACAATGGTCGACTGGGTGGTCGTCTAGTCGACCACTGTGTTTCATCTTCGTCTTCTTCATCTCCGGCGACAATGGCGTCCGACGTCTGGTTCGTCCGGTTTGGGTGGTCGTCTAGTCGACCACTGTGTTTCATCTTCGTCTTCTTCATCTCCGGCGAAGGAAGAGATCTGATCGGCACTGAAGCGGCAAAGAGCTCACCTGTTGCGGGCAATACAAGAGGGAGGAGCGGCAACTGGAGCCGCAACAGAGTGGGAGCCGAAGTCGGGCCGTCACCGGAGCCGGTGTAGTAGGAGTCGTAGGTGTATGCATTAGAGTGGTTGGTCGTGAGGCATGAACAAGCAAATGGTAGGGAAGGGTATTGATGGCATTTTTAGATTAAAGTGGCTATAAAAGTATATTTTTTTTAAGTGAGGTTATAAATGACCAAGTCATCTTTGACTTGGCCATTTGTGTAAATGCCCCGTCAATGGAGCCCAAAAGAAAAGGAAGAGAGGTAGAAACTTACCCAAATCAGCCCTCACAAACCTGCCAAACCCGAAACCTAGAGAGGAGGTTGTTCTTCTTCAATCTTCTTCAATCTCACGTAGAATGGGGGAAAGAAGATTCCTAGCAATGGCTTCCAAGATCAAGCCCTTCAAGAGCCCTAGAATCGTCTCTCTCAAGCTCCCTCTCAAGCTCCCTGTTGAATGCTCACAGAAGACGCAAAGGGAAGGAGTCGTATTCTGTTGCCGACAAGTGAGAGAATGCGTGAGTTTTGATTTTATATGGGGGATTAATTCTCCTTAATCAACTCACTAATCAACCTCTAAACCCCTAATAGATGTTTAGGACATGTTTAGGCTAAGTAGAAGGGTTTAGGTTAGGTTTGATTTGGGTTAGGGGGGTAAAATTCGACAGTGAGTAAAATAGACAGAAAATCCGTAATGTCCTGTGGCTTGAGGCGGGCGCATGGAACCCTATGAGGCGGGCGCCTCATGCTGAAATCCAGCATTCCAAGTTTTGTTGCTTCTTTGCTCGGTCCCGGACTCTCCCGCATGCATTCTCGAGTCCTTCCAAGCCAAAATGGTCTACAGTCCAACCTTAATGACCTCCAAACAATAACCAAAACAATCAAGCTTCTAACCTCAACAAAACAAGGCCAAGAACTCAGGCAAAACTCTCCCGAACGACAACCGAAAAAGTCAAACGAAGAAGGGTTAACGCTAGAATCAAACTAGCAACCAAACCGACGATGCAATTAGAATCTAACAAACATCCAAGGCATGTAAATGATATTATGAATGCCTTCTAACAATTATCCATGTGATAACAACATAAATCACAAACCTGAGATTCAAAGCATTTCGCGAAAGAAGAATGCATACAAGCATCCCAAACGACGTCAACGAACATGCTATTGACTCCAAACATATGAATGAGCTAAATGAACATGTTTATGATGATTATAAGTGTATGAATCCATGCATAACACAAGCAAGCCATAATTCAGGGTTTTACATCATCAAAGTGATGATGTGAGTTGGGTTGTTTATTTAATTCATATGCTCTCCACTCTAGCACATCAAAATTTTGGCCAAAAACTGGATGCTCTGATCAAGCAAAAAAAAATTCAGTTTTTGCCGCCTTCTTTAAATTTTGGAACAATTTTTTTGAAAGGGAACGAATACTAGGAAGAAGACCAATGGAGAAGGAGATAGGTGGGGGAGAGAGAAGAAAGAGATGAATGGATGCCGGCTAATACTCACCCAATAAGTTGGGGGAGAGTTAGCTTTTTTAGGGATAGGGTGATTGATAGGGTGTCCACCGTGGGGCTTAAGTATGGTAAAAAAGGGAACCATCGTGGATGTTCTAAGGCCCCCATTTTCTAAGGGCCCCAAATTATTATACACCTTATGTATATATATTCCATATTTACATTTTCATTCTATTTACTAACAACATGAGGGCAACGCAAGAAGAGGAAACGATAAAAACACAGGCAACAAAGACGCAGACACACAATCACGCAAATCTCGATTTCTTCACAGCACTAGCTCGATTTCTTCACCACATCGGAAGCAGAAGAGACTGCAAATCTAATCTAATCTAATCTAACTACTTATAAAAGTGTAGGTTGTCTCTTACAACTTAATGTATGGACAAATGTACCCTTTAACTTAATAAATCACTCACCATTAATTAAGGTCAAAAGAGTAAATTTGTTATAGACTAATTAATTCAATGAATAATTAAATAATAGTTTGATCTCTTAACTTGTACATATTTTAAAGTTAGGTCTTACATTATTTAATTCAATTCATTTCGTCTTGTATTTTGATTTTTTTTTTCAATTTCCCCCACCTACCAGGATCGTTACAAATGTCGCCCAATATTTACTGAATCTAACTACTTATAAAAGTGTAGGTTGTCTCTTACAACTTAATGTATGGACAAATGTACCCTTTAACTTAGTAAATCACTCACCATTAATTAAGGTCAAAAGAGTAAATTTGTTATAGACTAATTAATTCAATGAATTATTAAATAATAGTTTGATCCCTTAACTTGTACATATTTTAAAGTTAGGTCCTACATTATTTAATTCAATTCATTTCGTCTTGTATTTTGATTTTTTTTTTTTCAATTTCTCCCTGTTGATTCTTATGTTAAATTTATATCTGATCAGTACATTACTTTAGTTTTATACTTCAGTGGCTAATCGGGCTGCGATCGATTAGCGTGGCAACCGTGTATAGAACTTTGCCTTGTATAGTTTTTGTAGGACCTTTTCGTGATCATCGGAAGACCACTTCTCTGCTTCACCGAAGACTCGCCAAAGCTTAGGATCGGTAGACCTCGTGTCCGGTGATCCGCTTCACGTGTCCTCTCCAGATCAAAGCAAGCTGGATTAATTCAAACTTATTCTCTTTTGATATTTGAATTAATCCAAGTCTTTTTCTCGACATGTCAAGCCGCCGAAAGCAACTTTCAGCGAAAAGTGAATACTTTTCGCCTCGACAGTGTAAAGCAAGAAGCTGCATGCCCCTACTTTCTCGCTTCATCTCTCGATCCGACACCAAATCGCCCACCTTTTGAAGATCTCGAAATGATTATACGCTCTAGTTATCTCGTGAAGACGAAATCCCTTGATCGACACCCCATGCATTTAATGCATTTTTGAAAAGAGTCGTTGAAGTCTTCGTCTTCTCCAACGGATCTTTGAAGTGAAGTGCACGCTTTAAATATCGTCATTGAAGACTGGATCAAAAGCGACAAGCGTATGCTGAGAATCAATCGAACACTTAAAGAATTGCTCTGAATCTATACAACTCCAAGTCTTTCATTTCGGTGCATTCAATAGATCCTCAGCGGATCTAGAAGTCCTCGTCAACAACAAGAAGTCGCTCTTCAACATTTATTGTTTTATTCTTCTTGTTGTTTACTTCCATTAACTATATACATCTAATTAAATATTTTGTATTTACTGAGATATTTAATTCCCTAGACAAACACAAGTCAATATTTTGTACACGATCCATTAGGGATATTCTTTGTAATTGATCTAAGTGGAAAACATAGTGCACAATTTAAATCCAAGGTTGATTCGCCTTGGTGGTGGACGTAGTACTCATTATAGTGTGAACCATCCCAAAATACTTGTGTTATTTCCTTCATGCATTTAATTATTGTCGCTTCGCGGTTTCATAGTTTACTTCATCCATTTCATTGAGAACTTAAGTAATGTAAAAGGTCTAGGTAGTCCTTATCGGCAGACCTGGAACAATTTTCTTGAAGGTCTTCCGCTACTTGATTATTTTCATAGATTGCAAGTAACTTTCAAGGAACTTACTTTAAAAGTTTTAAAGTGTTAATAAGCTATTCAACCCCCCCCTTCTAGCTTATTATTGTGCTCATTGGGACCCACACTCCCACCTACCAGGATCGTTACAAATGTCGCCCAATATTTACTGAAATGACAAAAATACCCTTTGAAAGGATTAAACCGAGGGATTTACCCTCGGCATAGCGACCCTCGGCATAATAATGGGCCCCACTTAGAAAGCCACTAGTAACGAAGTCAGAACCGCTCTCCCCTAAGATAAACGCAGCTCTCAAGACAATGACCCTCGGCAAGACAATAACGGTTCGTTCTAAAGACCCCTGATGCCCTCGCCCCGTCGCAAAATCGGTCTCTTGTATTCTCAGCCTCGGCAATAGTAAACACTTTGTCACAAAATCGCTTGGTCTCGGCTTCGAATCAATCATCATCCGCCCTGACAAGCCGCTTCCCTAGGCCCGAGAAAACCGCTGCACGCAACCACCAACTCCCTGACAAACGCATAGTTCACTTATTTCTGACGAAGACCCTCAACGCATTTAATGATTGCCGCTTTATGCCCCCCAGTTACTAGCCGCCACGTCGACATAAACATCAGGTATAAATAGAGAACGCACATTTAAGGTAAGGGTAAGCAATTTCAGAGATATCACAACTCTCTTATCACAACCTCTTATCAAACACTTATCACGGTATATTTATTACCATCTTTCCACCGAAAACCTTACTCTCACACCGAAGGGTTCTAGTCGGGCTGCCCCGACTCCTTAACGGTGTTTGTTGTTTAATTTGTGCAGGTTAAGCAAGAAGGACGAACCAGCGACCGCCACCTCATCCTTACTCACACGTGGACGATAAGACAAGGTCACCACAAAAAAAGTGTGATCAGTTTGGTTCCGTTGCCGGGAAACGACTTTCTCAATCACAGCGTCCATAGACGAGAAAGGATGGTGAGGTCCAAAAAGCAAACCTCTAAAAATGTCACCCCCGCTGCATCCACCCGCCCAGAAAAAGAACTTGCCGAGCACAATGAGGGAAGGGATGCAAGGGAGGACTCCGGCGCCTCGGTACCTGGTGTGTCGGCAAGGGATCAAAGAAGGCTCGCATTGGCCAAACGGCTCTCTAACAAAAACAAAGAGGCTGACGCCGACCCCCGGGATGGTCGATTCACTGAGGTTGAGTCTTCCAAAGCCAACGAGGAAGAACCTCGCGGCAAAAGCAATAAACCACGGTCCAGAAGAGGCCGACCAGAATACGCTGTATTGGGAGCACCAAAGACCCCATACAAAGATACAGGAGGCCGAGACCAAAATGCACGAGCTACGACAAAAATCCTGGGCCCCAGAACCCGAGCCCCTAATCAACGTGCAAAGCACCCCGGCACGTTCCAACTCGGTCTGGCAAAGGGTGGAGGCTATGAAAGCCAAAAAAGCAAAATTTACCACCAACGTAAAATCAAGACTTGGAAAGAGGATGGCCGGCGAGGGGTCTAGGACGGCGTTCATTCTCGCTTCAGATTCCCTGCAGGACAATCGCCAAGCCCATAGCGAGGAAGGAGAGTCCCAGCCCTACGCCCAGTCGTCAATCAACAAAGCTTTCTCCAGATCCCAACATCCGTCTCGCCAGCTCGCAAAAAGCTCGCTTGGGGTCCCCGATAAGAAACTCTTGCCGAGGAAGAGGTCGAGATACCTCATGCAGACAAAGCGACCAATGGCATCCCCACCCAACCATAGGCTCGGCACAAGGTGACCGACCAATGACTGATGCCGAGATAAGGGTATGGATGGAGAAACTAGAAGCTCGGCAGAGCTCAGGAACCAATACGGCCGTCATGAAAATAGGTGGGCCGTTCATTAAACAGATAAGAGAGGTGGAGGTGCCCTCGAAAGTGAAGATTCCATACTTTGAAGACTACACTGGTAGTACAACGGCCCTGGACCATGTGTCGGGGTTCGAATTGAAAATGATCATAGTAACCCGGACTCGACAACATATGGTGCTTGGTGTTCGCCGAACCACAGCAGCCCAACAGTTGGTACAACGGGTTAGCACATGACTCTATCACTGTTGGGATGACTTTAAAGGGGCCTTTTGAAAAATTCGCCGGCGGTGCTCTCCCAAAAGCGAGGCAGGACACATGCGGCGTGAAACAAGAGAGTGTAGAAGCGTACTCTCATACATGACTCGCTTCAAAGAGGTCTGGACGATTCCGGATATTCCGACACCTCGTAGGATGTGCTTGAAGCAAGCGATGCGAGAAAGCGATGCAGCTCCTCATGAGACCAAGGGACACGATCGGCGAAATGTTCCCGCAAAGTGGTGGCTCTGCGTGGACGGCGAGCAACCTTCCACCACACAACAAACACGAGTGGTCACATCCTTCCAGGCACGGCTAATGAGCCAGGGCCTCGCCAAAGAAGGGAAAAAACAGGGAAATCTCGGCAAGATGACCACTTGGCAAAAAGGAGAGAGGAGGAAAAAAGCGCCAAATTCACGGCGAGATTAGGGCCGAGACGAGACTTCGAGTTGGAGGACTTCACCCCCCTCAACGCATCATGGGCGTTTTCTTGACGAGAGAACAAGATACGTCCCCCTTCCCATGAAGTCATCCTCGACACACGAAACCCAGGAAAGATGCAACTTCCACAACGAGATCGGCCATGTCACGGAAGAATGCATCTGACTTAAAAAGAGCAATCAGAGTGATAAACGAGGAGGCCAGAAGGTTTGTGGCGAGAGAGGCCAATATTCGCGCCCCCGGACCAAGGGCTCTGGGGGGCGACAACGATGCATACCGACAACAAGGCCGTGGTAAATACCATTCGAGAAGAAACCCAAAGTATCACGCAGTTGAAAAATGCAATCAACTGCTTGAACAACTCGGCAGAAAGCATCATGGAAGGGATGGTCGAGCATGATATGGTCTTCGGGGACACCGATGGCGGTCAATGATTATAAGCTCGCCAAAACCCGCTGACCACGCAAATTGGTATACACAAATGCCTTGTCAAACCGGGTCTTGATAGATACAGGGGCTGAAAGGGATGTGATGTACTACAAGTGCTTTCTGGCACTAGGACTCGGTGACACCCACCTAACTTCCAGCCGAGTCCAACTGGAGGGTTTCACAGGCCACAAAGTCACAAAGAAAAGGAACCATGGCCCTCGTGAGTCGGCCTCTGAGAAGGAGACACCGCCCGTAGTGAGGAAATCACTTTTTCGGTCCTCGATCTCCCCTCCCCGTACAACGCCATCCTCGGTGCACCATCTCGGGCCAAATTCGAATGGTTGCATCAATGACCCATCAATGGTCAAGTACATGACCTCGCTCGTGGGGCTCCTCAAAAATGATGCCCTATCGCCTCGAATACCTCATCAATGAGAAGAAAGAGGCGTAAAAGAGATTGAAAAGGCCGAGGAGGCCGAGGGAAAAGAAGATGAACAAGTTGCCAAACGAGCCCGAGGGCTCGATGGGGAGAGCTCTACCCCGTAGCAATCAAAGCAAGCCAAGGAGGTTGGCCCGCGTCAGGGAGAAGGAACATCGAGCCGAGATCGAGAAAATCGAGATCGGCGGCCTCGATGTATTGAGACCATCCAGCCTTTACGGCCTTATAGAAGATGTGAGGAAGTTATCATAAACTTCAACTACCCCGACCAAAAAAATAAAGGTGGAATGGAAATAGCGGCGATTTAGAGAAGAACTATCATCGAAGTTCTTAAGAAACAACAGGACGCCTTCGCATGGCAAGCCGAGGATATGGAGGGCATGCCGAGGGAAGTAGCTGCTCACCGATTAAGCATCGATCTAGCATTTGTATCATTCGCCAGGCCGAGGTATTTCTCTCTGAAAAACAAGATGCAATTAAGGAGGAAATAGCCAAACCGGCGCGAGCCGAGATCATAAGAGAAATCCACTACCCCACGGATTGCAAATGTTGTGATGGTCAAAAAAAGAAAAATGGAAAGTGAGGATGTGCAAGGCTGACTTTACCAACCCGAATGAAGCATGCCCAAAAAGATCTGGTACCCACCGCCGAGGATAGATCGCTTGGTCGACTTATCTCGGCTACAAAATTTTAAGCTTCGTGGACGCCTACTCGGGTGGTACCACCAAATCGATGTGGAAAGATGATCAAGGAAATACACCTTTCGAGCGGCAAGTGCACTCTAATCGCTATAACATGATGCCGCTCGGCCTAAAAATGCAGGGCCACTTACTACCGAATGGTAAACAAAGTTTTCGGGACCGGCTAGGGAGAAATGTGGAGACCTACATAGACGATATGGTGATTAAAGACGAAGGAGACAGCCACATAGGTATCTACGACCTCGCAGAAACCTTTGCAAACCCTTTCGAGAAAGAATACAATGAAGCTCAATCCCGCCAAATGTGCCTTCTGGCTGCGGGAAGTTTTTGGGTACATGGTAAACGAGCGTGGCATCGAGGCAAACTCGAAAAAAATAAAAGCATTAGCCGAGATGAAGGTCCCAATATGCATCAAACAAGTGCAATACCGAATGGGAGAATAAGGGCTCGGGAAGATTCATCTCGAAATCACCGAAAAAGCCTCCTTCTTCAAAATCTTAAAAGGAGCGAGAAAGTTCATATGGGACAGAGAGTGCGGCCTCGCCTGCCGAGCTCAAAATACCTCTGCAGCCTTACCTCACTCACCGCCCACACCGTGAGAAAGACTCACGCCTATCTCTGGCCACGACACGCCCATAGCATCTGCCGCTGCTGAGAGGAAGGAGGACTTCGTAAAACCCATCTACTATGTGTCGCACGTGACCGACTAAGGTAGAGACGAGGTACATGAAGATCGAAGGTGATTCTCGCTAATGATAACGGCGAAAATCAAGTCGATTTCAAAGCTCATGAAATTGGGGTATATACCGACTTACCTCTCGCGAAGAATACCGCATGTGCCCGACGTTGGCGGAAGAAATGAAGTGGGCCATCGAAAGGCTTTAATATGCAATTGTTTATCTTTCAAGGAAAACCATTAGAGCTCAAATCTTCGATTTCATCCGAACCTCTTTCACCTTTAAGGAAAGAACGGATCAAGGACCCTCCATCGAACAAGTGCCCAGTGAAGAGCGCCTCGCAAAACGCGAATTATCTCACTGACATTGTTCGTGGACGGATCGCCAAGCAAAATGGCAACTGAGGCATATCCTCCTCAGAACACCTTACGGAACGGAATCAAGAAAGCCCTTAAACTGAATTTCCCAATACAAACAACGCTGCCGAGTACGGCATTGATACCGGGCCGAACTAGCCGAGATAGAGCTACTCAAATCTTAATTCTACGACTCCCCACTGTCGGAAGCGCATTTCTGGGAGTATGGGTAAACCACCCAACCCCGGACAAATACCGAGAGCTAGCCAGTGTCCTCGCCAATTCGAATACTGAATCGGAACAAATAGGAAGGGCTGAAACACAAAGGCACTACCTCTCCAAATGGCCACCAAATGAGCCTCTACGAAGCTCCCGTAAATATGGATTGAAATCCTCGATACCCCGCCCATTGATAAAGAAAAGATAATGATGCCGAACAAAGCGATTTGAGTGTTGGATCGATGACATCAAAAAGTACATCGACTGTGACATTATCCAAATGACAAAGAGCAAGGATGGGCAATGGCAAGAAGGCTCATACACTTTAATCGGGGACGCAT
>CM028384.1:7661845-7707483 GCA_013146195.2 Codonopsis lanceolata | reverse complement strand
GAACTTGAAATTCTGATAGATGCTTAGAGAGAGAAGATTTACATTGAGAGGGTTTCGTAAAGTTTGGAAATGCCGGTTCAAGGCTATTTAAAAGCGAGAAAATATACGGTTTGAAAAAGCGGGAGCTTAAGATATTTTCTTAAGTCTAAATTTTTGTCCTTGACCCCTTTTATTGCTTTGAAACCTCTTTAGCAAAAAATAGACTAAGTAAGACTACCTTTAGGTCTTAGGTAAGAAAGAACTTCGTCTTAGATTAGTCTATCTTGGGTCTCTAGGTATGAAAGAATAATTAACAACATATTAACTTTTAAGCGGTAGGATCAATCATACCAAGATTTCTCCTTAAATAAGCAAACTGGTGGCATCCGGTGGTTTTGTGAGAATGCGCCAATTGATGCTTTCGGTTGGAACATATTCGGGCCCGATGTTACCTTTCCACACATGATCTTTGAGAAAATGATAACGAATATCAATGTGCTTTGTCTTTGAATGCATCAGCGGATTTTGGAGGCGAGATAGGCGATGTGTTGTCACACATGATTAGGCGATTTTCGGTCTTGATGTTGTAATCCACCAATTGTTGCTTCATCCATAGGTTGAAACCTTGGCGCTGACAATATATTATACGTGGTTGAGTTTGCCAGCGATCCTTGTTTCTTGCAAGACCATGAGGCAGTCGTTTCCAAGAAATTGACAAGTCAGTGCTGTACTTTCGCTTTTACAGGCTGCATGTCATGCATCACGAGTATCCAACTAGATTGAAGGCCTTGTTTCTTGGATTTTGAATACGCCAGATGCCTAGATTTGTTGTTTTGAAACATATCGATGATACGTTTGGCTGACAAGCAAATGTGACTCCTTTGGATGCACTTGAAATCTAGCACAAACACAAGCGACAAACATAATGTCGGTCGACTAGCGATAAGGTAAAGAAGTGAACCTATGATTCCTCGGTACTTGGTCATGTTTTCTTGCTTTCCCTTATCATCTTTGTCAAGATGGCGGTCGGTAGACATTGGAGTTTCAAATCCTTTGGTGAATCAAGACCAAACTTCTTGATTAGTTCCTTTGCATATTTGGTTTGGGCGATGAAGATTCCGTCGAAGTGCATTGTATCTGGATCTAGAAAATAGGTAAGTTAAGCCCATCATGCTCATCTCGAACTTGCTTTGCATCGACTTCTCGAATCTTTTACACGAGGCTTTGGTTAGTTGATCCAAAGATAATGTAGATCCACATAGATTTGTACCCGAAGAGAATGGCCTTTGTGCTTGAGGATGAATAAAGTAGTGTCGATTCTTCCTCTCACGAATCCTTGTTCAATTAAGAACTTGGATAGAGTTTCATACCAAGCTCTAGGAGCTTGCTTCGAGGTAGAGAGCTTTCTTGAGTCGGTAGGCGTGGTCGGTTGTCGAGATGACAAATCACGGAGGTTGTTCACGTATCTGATTTCTTGAAGATCACCATTCGAGAAGGCACTCTTAACATCCATCGATACACTTTGAAGTCCATGAGCGAGGCATAAGCTAGAAAGATTACGATTGCTTCTAGTCTAGCAACGAGGAGCAAAAGTTTCATCAAAGTCAATTCCTTCTTCTGTCGGTAGCCACGAGCAACCAATCTAGCTTTGTTTACGGTGACATTTCCATCTTCATCTCTTTTATTTACGAATACCCACTTGGTGCCGATAAGTGGATGATCGGTCGGTCTTTGAACTAAACTCCACACCTTACATCTTTCAAGCGGTTCAGCTCTTCTTGCATAGCTTCAATCGATTATGATCTTGATAGCTTCATCAATCTTCTTTGGTTCGAGTTCGATACAAATGCGTAAGCAAACAAGCGTTTCTTCTCGAACCTTATTTCTCAAATGCGAACTCTGTATTGAGATCACCAATGATTTGAGAAATGGGATGATCTCTTGCTTCGATAACGGTTGGAGGAAGATCACTTACGGTGGATTCTTCCCTTAAGAATGCAGGTTGGTTGAGAAGGAGATTCACCAAAATGCAGTTCGAGAAGAAATAGAGTCTTCAAAACTTTCATTTTACGGTGAACAAGAAGGATGAGATATCGTAAAGGTGCTTGGGGTAAAAGCAGAAGAGATGGGTTCGGGGTCAAGAAGAGTTGTTATCGGTATCGGTAGATGTATCGTCTAGGTGGGTGAAGGGTTATCGGTATACATGGGTTACGCATTTGCCGTTTTCGATAGGAAGTAGATCTTTGAATTTGTACTGTCTCATCATTATCGAGATCATTAGCAACGTTCGAGACCTTTCTAGGCTCTAACAAGTCATATTCATCAAAAGAAACATGCACGATTCTAAGATTTTTAAATTAGATTTCTTGAAAATGCGAAATGCTTTTGAATGTTTGGAATATCGAGAAAAATTCCTTAAATCGATTTTGCATCAAATTTTCCTCTATACTCTTTTCCATTGTAAAGAATAAAACATTTACAGCCGAAGATTTTAAGAAATCCAATGTTTGGGGATCTTCCTCTCCATATTTCATATGGAGTTTTATTATGAAACTTGTTTACCAGGGATCTATTTTGGGTAAAGCAAGCGTGGTGTGGTATACGCCCGAGAAATACTTCGGAAGTTTAGCTTACGCGGCATTGTTCTAAATTGCTGCTTCAATCGGTTCTTTCTTCGGCTACACCATTTTGTTGAGAATGCCGGCGAGAAGTTGTGACCGATCCCATGGTCATCGCGGTACTTTTCTACACCATTGTTTTTGAATTGGTGCCATTGTCGATCTTATGTCACAGATGTCTTCAAGCTTTTGAGTTTGAAGTCTTCTAAAAAGTGCGGTGACTAGATCATACGTTTCATCTTTAGATGTCATAGTTTCAATCAAGTGAATCTAGAGTAGTCATCAACTACTACAAGTGTGTACTTGTCTCTGAAATCTTATTTGTTGTTATAGGTCCAAAGAGATCCATATGCAGAAGTTGAAGAGGTCTATTTGTTGATAAAACAGACTTTCTTTTGAAGGAAGACTTGGAAAGTTTTCCTAGTTGACAAGCTTTGCAACTTCTGTCATGATCGGCAGACACCGTAGGTAGACCTTTGACAAGCCCATTTTTGGAGAGCTTGGAGAGGTGCTTGAAGTTGAGGTGGTGAGGCAGCTTGTGCCATAGCCATTTGTTGTCACGAACATTGTTGGCTACTAGACACGGAGGTTTGAGAATCTCCCTAGAAGATTTAAGTCCACGACATAGGCGTTTCCTTGTCTATTGCCGGTCGGTATTGTAGAACACGATTCACTTGTCTTTGATGAAGCTTGGTTGGAATTGAATTGGCATAGAAGTCCTTTGTCGCGAGAAGTTGTGATATGCTCGAGAAGATTGTGCTTTAAACCGCTTACTAGAGAAACTTTGTTGATGGAGAGACTTCCTCTAGTAATTGAGCCATATCCAATTGTCTTTCCTCTTGCATTGTCTCAGAAGATAGCGTGGGTCCTTTTGCTTGACTATATCGGTAAGAAGACTTACGTTCCCAGTCATATGCCTTGAACAACCACTGTCTAGGTACCAGATGTCTTTGTTTTCTGACTCTATAGCCATGAAGCATTCCTGTACAAGAGTTAAAGCAAAACAAGGTACCCTTTATATGGGTCCTAAGGATTAGCAACCTTTTGCAACCCATACCTGCTTGACCTTGAGAGAACTAGGTCTCTCGGATCTTGGGGTGAACCTTAGCGAGGCATTCGGTGCCGGATGGCCTAAGCAATAGCAAGAATGACATAAATGAAAAGTCCATAGAAATTGGCATTAGATTCTTCATCGAAGAGTGCTTATGATCATTCCTTTTCTTAGCATCCATTTTTGGTTCGGTTGTTTGTTGACGGTAGACTTAATTGGTTTCTTTCGAATCTTCCTAGGTAGGTTATTAACAGACTTAGCTTTAGCTTTTACGTTGAGAACTTTTCGAGGAGGATTCGGTAGAATACCTTTAAGTTTACCTTCACGAGTAAAGAAACCTTCTGTTTCATTGACAAACTTGATAGTTACCGGTAGAGGTTTAGCGGGTCTACCGTCCGGACTTTGCCTTGACATAGTCGTTCTTGGGTAGACTTCACTTTCTACAGTTACCTTCTCGATTTCTCATTTGAATCAGTCATTTTGGCTTTTCCTTTGTGAACTTTAGGGTAAACATAAGGAACACTTGAGTAACCAAGGCCTTGCTTCCTGTATTTCCAAATGTACGTTTAGAGAAAGATATATCATTAGCGGTTCGGATTCACCTTTCTCTTTGTGAAGAGATTGTCGGAAGAGACACATCTGAATATCCTATGCCGGTTTATCATAGCTAGATTTTTGGCTTGAAAGGATTTCTTGAATGCATCCTTGGAGCTATTCAGAGTCAATTGTCTTTTGCAAGGCAATTTTCTCTAGGTCTAGTCCTTTGATGTGCTCGGTCAGACAGATCAATTTTGTCATGAAGAAATTTGTTTTCTTCCTTGATTTGATACTCTCTTGTTGGCGGACTATTGAGAGTTTGAATCTCATTTGCCATCAAAGATTTCTCGGTTGTAAGTTTCTCACGGTTCTTGGCCGGTTTAACATAGGCTACTCTAAAGGAATTAAATTCTTCAAGCATATCACGATTATCCTTGAGAAGTTCTTCCTTCTTGAAGCTATCCTTCTTGGTTTCATTTTTGTCCAAAGGACTTGGTGAAACTACAACTTCATTTTCGAGTCATAGGTAGGACATGAATCATGAGCTATTAAGCATATGTTAGCTTGCTCACAATCCTCTTCCTCCTCTTACGAATCGGTTTCAAACCATGTAGCAACTTTGTTTATCTTCTATGTCTTGACCAACATACCTTTTTGTTTTGAAATTTTCTAAACGAGGGTTTTCGGTATGCTTCAAATTTTGGCTTTGGACACTTTGAGGCAAAATGACCAGGTTTTCTACAGTTATAACACACAAGCTCTTCCTTGGATGAACTTTCACCAATCTTCCTGAAAGGTTGTTGGTGGGTGTTCTTTCTTCCATATTTTGCAAATTTTTGAAATCGTTTAACAAACATAGCAAATTGTTCATCGGATAAAAAATCATTTTCACGGGGAAGAAGTAGAGGGTTTGTTTTCAACAATGATTTCTTCTTGGACCATGGTGGCAAAGACACGCTGTTTGTCTTGCTCTAGAGCTTGATTAACTTCAAGTTCATAAACCTTTAAACTTGCGTAGAGACTACGAAGAGTCATCTCGTTTAAGTTTTTAGATTCTTTCATAGCCGTGGTCTTCACATGCCATAAGCTACCTAGAGAGCCTAGAAACCTCATGTTCATTTCCTTTTTGTCATACGTTTTACCAAGAGAAAAGCAACTATTTATTACCTCACTTGAATCGATCGTATGCTTGTCTCAAGGTTTCCTTAGGATCCTTTTGAAAGAATCAAGCTGGATGTATGTATATTTTACATTTGTCTCTTGTGTCTTGGTCTCCCTCAAGTATTCTACAAGAGCTTCCCACATCTCTTTCGCAGTTGTACATCGAATCACTTCCTTGGTATGTGCTTGTGTCTAGAGAGCTGGTGATTATGTTGATTGCTTTACTGTCAAGTTCAACCAGCTTTCTATCGTCCTCTGTCCATTCTGATTCTTCTTTAGGAACTTCTGCAGGGTTCCCAGCGATGGAGGCGAGAAGATTTGCCTTCATTGGTATATGTTGACTGCAGTGACACATTTCCATAATCTGTTGTCAATAGAGTTCATGAATCTCATTACTTTATCCTTCCATACATCAAAATGACCTTCGTCCAATATTGGGGCGTGGTTAGCATTAGATGTAGGCGGCATATAGTGTGTTTGTGCCATTATGTCGTATCTCTCAAGAGTTTAATCTAGGAAAAACTTGTTTTCAAAGAGTATGGCTCTGATACCAATTGTGGGTCCCAATGAGCACAATAATAAGCTAGAAGGGGGGGTTGAATAGCTTATTAACACTTTAAAACTTTTAAGTAAGTTCCTTGAAAGTTACTTGAAGTTTATGAAAAGTTTCAAGTAGCGGAAGACCTTCAAGAAAATTGTTCAGTCTGCAGATAAGGACTACTGGGTAGACCTTTTACAGATTACTTAAGTTACTGCGAAATGGATATAATGAACAAGGAAACTATGCGGTTCAAGTAATAGACAAGCGGAAGGAAATAACACAAGTATTTTGAGATGGTTCACACTTGTAAATAGTGCTACGTCCACCACCAAGGCGATCAACCTTGGATTTAAATTGTGCACTATGTTTTCCACTTAGATCAATTACAAAGAATATCCCTAATGGATCGTGTACAAAATATTGACTTGTGTTTGGGTCTATGGAATTAAATATCGTAAATACAAGATATTTAATTAGATGTATATATAGTTAATGGAAGTAAACAACAAGAAGAATAAAACAATAAATGTTGAAGAAGCGACTTCTTGTTGTTGAGGACTTCTAGATCTGTTGAGGATCTATTGAATGCTGGTGAAAGACTTGGAGTTGTATAGATTGAGCAATTCTTTAAGTGTTCGATTGATTACATGCGGTTGTCTTTGTTCAGTCTTCAATGGCGATATTAAAGCGAGTGCACTTCAAAAGAATCCGTTGGAAGGGCGAAGGCTTCAGCGGCTCTATTCATAAATGCATTAAATGCATGGAAATTTGTCGATCAAGAGAATTTCGTCTTCACGAGATATCGAGCGAGATAATCATTTACGAGATCTTCAAAAAGGTGGGCGATTTGGTGTCGGATCGAGAGATGAAGCGAGAAAGTAGGGGGCGATGCCTTTGCTTGCTTTATTCGGGAGGGCGAAAAGTCTTCACTTTTCGGAAAGTTGCTTTCGGCGGCTTGACATGTCGAGAATGACTTGGATTAATTCAAATAATATATGGAAATAAGTTTGAATTAATCCGGCTAGCTATCTTTGAAGAGGACACGTAGAAGCGGTCATGGACACGAGGTCTACCGATCTTAAGCTTGGCGAGCGTCTTCGGTGAAGGCGAGAAAGGGTCTTCGTGAACACGAAAAGAGTCCTACAAAAACTATACAAGGCAAAGTTCTATACACGGTTGCCACGCTAATCGATCTGCAGACCGATTAGCCAGCTTGAAGTATAAAACTAATGTAATGTCTTGATCGAGATATAAATTTAACATAAGAATCAACAGATGTTCATTTCTCAAGCCAAGTACTCTCTAAACTTGGTAAAGAAATTCGATCTTGAGAATGGAAAACATAAAAAGACCCCTATGGGTACATCCAACAAACTTAATAAAGATGAAAAATCAGAAAGTGTTGATCCTACCTTGTATAGAAGTATGATAGGGAGTTTGTTGTATTTAAGCGCCACTCCCGCATATCATGTGCAAGTGTTGTGTGCAAGGTATCAAGCAAACCCCAAAATTTCTCACCTAAAAGGCATCAAAGAATCATTCGATATGTTGGTGAGACCTTTGGCATGGGTTTGTGGTATACTAAGCATACAAACACCAATCTGGTTGGGTTCGGTGATGTTGGCCCCGGGGTGGGGTATTGATGACATGATGAAGTACATCCGGAGGATGTTTTTATCTAGGAAACAATCTGATTTCTTGGTTTAGCAAGAAACAAAATTGTGTGGCTCTATCAACAGCTGAATCTGAATATATAGCTGCTGGTAGTGCATGTACACAACTTTTGTGGATGAAACAAATGATTCAAGATTATGGATTGCATAGTGACATCTTAACTATGTATTGTGACAACACAAGTGCTATATGCATAGCTAAAAATCCTGTTCAACACTCAAGAACAAAACACATAGATATAAGACACCACTTTATTAGAGACTTAGTTGAACAAGGCATTGTGCATTGAACATGTTAGTGCATAACCAATTGGGCGATATCTTTACTAAAAGTCTAGATTTTGAGAGATTCATCAATCTTAGGAAATCTCTCGGTATGTGTGCCATGTAATCACTCACTTAAAAAAAAATATTAGGCATATTGCATTGTTGTCTAGGGGGGCACACTAGATCAAATCTGTTTGTATTAAGTACCTTTGAGCATGTGTAATGATTCATTCAAAATTACTGTGATTCTATTGTCAAATTTCTTCTCACCTTCTCCCAAGAATGTTGTTGTGTTTGAGAGAAAATTCTCTTTAAACCCTGACAAAGGAAAGAGCGCCTTTTCAAAATTTTTAGGATCTTTGCAATTTGTCAATGTACTATGAAGTTTCGACTTGCATGGGTTGATCTTGACCAAATTGACTCCTCTTAATTGAGAAAGTGTGAAAGCTACCTAACGGAAAAGAGCTACCTATGAACAAGGTTGTGGTTTCTTTCTTTTGGGACTATGGATTTTCGAATTTCATGGGTTGATCAATAAGTTAAGTTGCTACCCTTGGTAAATAGTGTGAAAGGTTCCTAGTGGTGTTTTTAGCTTGAAATAAAGTAAAGCTAGGGAAATAAAGTACCAATAATGTTTCTGGGAGTAATTGTGTTGTTTGGTGAAAGAAAAATTGTGAATTTGTACATAAAATCACAGATTTTTGGTGAATGTGATTTCCATTGTTGCAACATTGGGAACTGCAATCAGTTGATCTAGACATATCACTTGTGTGTTTATGCATTTTTCGGTTGTTCTTCTTCTTTGCATATTTTAGACATACTGTTTAGGGCATATAGGTGCAGGATATCAGCCTTCTTAATTTCTGTCCTTCAAATTTAATGCCTGTTTTTGATTCTTGTTCTCAAAGTCATTATTTTATGTGGCTGTCTACACTACTGTGTTGTTTCTTCATGATCGAGGCTGGCCGAGTATACGTGTTTATATATCTTGTGGAGTCTCAATTTTGGTTAAGTATGTTTTTTGTGCATTCCTAAAATTTCTGATCATTTAGAAGAATGTGTTTTTGAAATCAGATTGTGACTCTAATTGTTCTCATAACTCTCATGTCTCAAACAGCAGACTCATGTCTCACTTTTATCAGGTTGGTTAGCATGCATATGCAGTTTGAATTTTGAGTGCCTGGTAATGTGTGCGACGGTTCATTGCTCAGCATTAATTACCAACGACTAATTACATTAGTGGCAGGATTAGTGGGTTCCTCTTACAGGGATAGTACGCCATTTCTCACAAAGATATCTTCTCCAAATTCTCCTGGCGACTTGTTCGGATCTCGCCTCGTTCTCAAAATTTCGTCTCCATAATCCTAAGTTCTTCACTCATTCGACTTCAATGGCATCCTCCTTCCAAAAGCCCCAAATTTTGAAGTCCAATGTCACAACAATGAAACCATCAGTGAGCCCCAATTCCTCGGCAGATGATCTCTCGAAGGCGATGGTTGTTTATCAACCAGTCCCTGAACCTCTCACCATGATTCTCCCAGGTGAAAAAGGAAACGAAATTGATGTTGAAAATCCAGAGACTTGTCGGTTTTCCTCCATCGGCAACCCTAGCACTCGCCGGCCCAAACGCCAAAGAGGAATTAGGCCAACTATGATGACCCCTCATTGCCGATGTTCAAGCCGCAAAGAAAAATAAGGTTGATGCGATTTTTCAAGGAACCAGTCATTCTTGAAAGCGACTCTGATGATGAGGATTTCGTTCCTCCAGCAGGTTCAATTCCCCCCGTTCACGAGCGTTCTGTGTCTCCGGCCTCTCCTCCCCTTCCTTGTGCACAAGAGCCGGTTGAAGATGATGATTATCCCATCCCGTCTCCAAGGGTTGTCTTCCCTTCTGAAACCTCTCCTCCTCGAAGGCCATCATCAAAGGTTGCACAATCCGTCACTGATGATGAAGTTGCACGGAATTTAATCCGATTGAGACAGGCTCGAGCATCTTCATCAGGTCCTTCAACCTCTGCTCCTCCTCAGACCGTACCTAGTCCATCGACTTCCTCGGAATTTGACGATAGTTCTGACCAGAACTATGATGCTCCGAAAGGTACCCCTGCTATTAGTGAAGAATCCGATGAGTCTCCGGTACGATTTTCAAGAAGACGCTCTGTACGTCTCAATGTTGCACCTATTGTTGCAACATCCAGAAAATTGAAACCTCTGGGTACTCCCTTCTCATCTTCCTTTATAACTAAAGCTGCTTCTCGTAGGTATAATATTTCACGAAATATCATTGATGAACGAAATGTTTTAGGCTCTGTGTTAGATTCATATAATCTGTCATCCTATTTTTCTGATCGCCATCTTGTGAAATCCATTTCGCTTGCTGCCCCATATTTTCGCGAAATAATCCATGAATTTTATTCGAATATGGAAAAGTGAATTTTTGATTCTTGTGATTCTAGCTTTGAGAAAGTGTATGTGAGAGGTCGATGGTATTCGTTTTCCCCAACTGTCATCAATTCTATGCTTGGTACTTGTCCCTCTGGTGTTCTTGATTTCAATGTAGACCTGAATTTGTGTATTTGTGAACTATCGGGTGGTAGAATTTCATTATGGCCAGCCAAAGGTACTCCTGTCAGTACATCTCAATTGTCTTCTCTGTATGCATTTTTGCACAAAATCTGTTGTGCATCTTGGTCTCCTTCCAAGAACACAAATGTTATAACTGAAGAGCATGCTAAAATCTTGTACCTTCTTGGCTCTCAAAGACCATTTGATCTAGGACTGTATGTCTTTAGGAAAATATCATCAATGGCTGAAACTGGAGGTGACAAACGGTCCCTCATTTTTCCCTCTCTCATATATAGGATTCTACTCTCTCAAGGGTACAAACCACCTTCTTCCACACGCCTCTCGCCTGTTCTTGAGCCTCTCCATTTCTCCTCAAAACTTTTAAAAGGAGATAGGCTCATAAATTTACCTCTCAGTTCAGTTCCAGAAACACCCCTCTCTGATCCTACTATTCCTCATACTACTGCATCTCCTTATGTTCCTGTTTCACCTGCTGTCCCCATCATTGTTACTCCGAATGTTGCAACATCCAGTGCAACATTCCCTATGTCTGCTCCTCCCACTGCTCCCATGTCAGTCTCTTTTGTCAAAGAGCAACTGCAGCTGATACAGAACCAACTATCTCACATTGCTGCACAACAAGCCTTTCTCACTACTTTGGCTGCACATTACTCCTCCTGGCTGGGACACCATTCTGGTCAAATAGGGGGTGAGGCTGCAACAAGTGTTGGTAGTGATGCTGATGCAAGGGTTAGTGATGAAGTCCCTGAATCGGGAAGTGTTCCTGAGACTGCCAAACGTACTCCTGAAAGTTAATCTGTTGTTACATTCTCTCTTGTGGTTCTGATTTTATGTAACTAATGGTTGATGGTTGGTTAAACAATTACTTCATTTGGGTCTGTAATAATTAGATTCGGTATTTGAGACACATGTAACATGTTGTTAATGGTGATTGTGGTTTGTTGATCATATCTCTCTTCTATGTTTCTGATCTTCATTTCAGGGAATGTTCATCATAATCTTCTTGCAGGTCTTAAGTGGATTTGACCAAGAATGCTCGAACAAAGGGGGTGATTGTAAGGGTAAATTAGGGATTGCCTAATTTGTCTTGTTTTTCACTCTCTTGGTCAAAGTAGGATTTAAATTGGTATTATAGATTAATTAGGTGATAGGATTTAGTTGAGATTCAATTATTAGATTTAGGTGATATTTTTTGGTAACTAAATCTTTGAATAAATATTTAGTTATTATTTGTATCAAAATAGGAAATATAATCTTGCATAATATTCTGCTAAATCTTTTTCCTAGTAGGATTTGTTGCTTGGCCGTGTACTTGCAGGATTCTTTGGTGTCTTGGTTTACAAGCTTTGCAGCCTATAAAAAGACCATAAGTCGAGCAGCTTGGGTGTGCAGAGAGCTTGGTGTATGCTGAGAGAGTCTAGATTCAGAAAGCAGTAGTAAGAGAGATTAAATCCAGAAGTCTTGTGTGCCGAAATTGTGAGAAGAAATCAACATCTCATACACGAAGATCATTCTGAAATCTCATACCTGCTGGTGTTGCTGCTGCTGTTTAAATCTTCAGGAACACAGTCTTGTGTTTCCTGAAGTTGTGTTTCGTGCTTCCAGTTTGTGTGATTGTTTTTGGAAGCTGTTCTTGTTTTGATTCTTTCTTCCCACGTTTGTTCTAGTAGTTTATGTGGGTTTTGTGATTCTCCAAGATTCTATATCTTGTGAGAATTTTGTGTTAATTATTAAGGTTCAAAAACAGTGTTGATCTTAATAAAGTTTGTTGCCTTGAGGCTTGATCTACAAGTTTGATACTTGTAGATTGTTTTTGTGTGATTTTCTGTCTTCCTAAGTCTGGTTGATTTTAAATCTTAAAACAAAACTTCCGCTGCTATTTTCTGTTATACACTTTCAGTTCACATTGTTACTGTCATTGTTGCAACATTCACTGCAACATTGGCAGTAACATCGTTCCATATTGAGTTTCCGTGGCATTGCGTTCTTTCAACCTGTGCACACTGAATACTTTTATCATCTAGCTTCTTCCTTTTTTTGGTCCGGTACATGAACGTGATTAAGACATCCAAAAATTCTGAAGTAGTCCACCTTAGGCTTCATTCCACTTCACACTTCTTCTGGTGTCTTATCCTTTGACACTAGTGTAGGGCTTCGATTAATAACATGAGTAGTCCACCTTGCAGCTTGTGGCCAAAATTTCTTGGGCATTTGTTTGTCACAAAGCAAACATCTTACCATATTCATAATGGTTTGATTTTTGCATTTCGCTACCCTGTTCTGTTGTGGGGTAAAGGATGTCGTCAATTACGTGCTAATACCATTAAATTTACAAAAATCATTGAATTCATTAGAGGTAAATTCTCCACCTCTATCAGTTCGTAGTCAACATATTGATGCATTATACTCCTTCTCAATTACTCTTGTAAACATTGAAACTTGCAAATGCTTTAGACTTGTCTAATAAAAAATATATCCACACCTTTTGAATAAAGTCATCGATAAATGTTAAAATATACCTCTTATTACTGTTGGAGGCTGGTGTGATTGGACCACAAATATCTACATGAACAAGCTGCAATTTATGACTCAATCTCCACTGACTTCTTTTTGGAATGATCTCCCTGTGTTGCTTGCCTAGCTAACACCCAGTACACGTTCTTGTTGTAGCCTTGAAGCTTGGAAGCCCCTTCACCATATTTTTATACCACAATGTACGTAGATTTATGTAACTCAAATGTTCAAACCGCATATACCATAGATTTGAGCTATCTTTTGTAATTGTCTGCAAACATGCATGTTAATTGGAATTTCCTTCACCACCCTTGCCAAAAATACAAACATGCAACTGGCAGTCATCATTGTTTGCATAATTAACCCTCGCTTTGAATGATATAATCTACATTGTCAATTATGTATAAGAATGGTCAGATCACGTTCTTGAAGCTTCCTGTACTCAACAATTATTCTTCAAATCAGGCACATAGTATACATCTACCAAAATCAGATTTATCCCATTCATCTCGAGTTTTATTTTGCCTTTGCTCATTACTTCCATCCTTGAGTTATTGCCGAGTTTTAGTGAGTGTACATACGCCTTGTCGAGATCTACGAACCTCTGCTTATTTCCACACATATGGTTACTACAACCTGAATCAAGGAACCAAACTTCTGCTTTATTCATGTTATTAGCATCGACATATGCCATGAGGAGTATCTTATCTTCTTCATCTTTCTCAGCATGGTTGGCATTCTTATTCCATGAAGGACACTTGTAACATTCCACAACTACTTTATTGTAGAATTGACGACCTCTTCCCAGAGTCCTCTTCTTGCTCCTCTACAACCTCTCGCACCTACATGCCTTTCTTCGTATGTGACTTTAAGTGCTTGCTCTTCTCCAATATTTTTCTTGATTTTTTGTTCATGAACTAACAATGAACTTTGTAGTGCATCAACTGAAAGACTGTCAATGTCTTTGATCGACTCTTCAATTGAGCACACAATGTAGTTAAACTTCTCTGGAAGAGTCCTCAGAATCTTCTCATCAATTTTGACGTCAAACATATCTTCTCTGCAATTCCTCATGTCATTTTCCACGACCATAACTTCGCTAAAGTAGTCAATAAGAGTATTTCCTATGTTCATCTCCAACAACTCAAAGCTTCTGCGAAGAGTTTGGAGTTACGTACGTTGTACCCTGTCATTCCCCTGATACTTGACTTTCATTGAATTCCATAGTTGTTTTGCAGTATCCTTCTGAGTAATCGTTTTTAGAATGGATTTGTTGATGGCCGAGAAGATATAATTCTTGGCCTTCAAGTCTTTCATCTTCATCTTCTCTTAGGTTTTCTTCTATTCTGTTGATTTTTCTTTCACAGCCGGCTCCACATATTCTCCTTCAATCACACACCAATATTCCTTCCATCAAAGAAGATTCTCCTTAAACATACTCCAATGATCGTAATCCCCATCAAACATAGGGATAGATGACTCTATAAAATTGTTTATCTATGCAACCATTTTCACAATCTTTCACTTATCTATTTTCTCTTTTCCCTAAACCTCTTTGTGCTTCTCTCACACTTCTCACTCAATCGGGCCTTATTATATTTATTGAACTAAAACACTTACAATGAAACTTTCTATTTCGAAATGAATGACTTAGTTAATTTCTAGAAGAAATTGCGGGTCGATCCACATTTTGAAACTTTTAATCGCTAAAGTACACCATTTTTACTTTCAACCGAAAAAAGTCACTTTTAGTGACAAAATGACTACGATATCCTTAATAAACCGTAGGCACGCTACGGAGGTCATTATTTTTGCACCGCGATTCATCAATCTTATTATTTTTTGCACCGCTTTTCAATAATATAACTGCTAGTCTATTTTTGAACCGCGATTCATCAATTTTTATTGAATTAATTTTGCACCACGGTTCAATAGTGTAATTGCTAGTCTATTTTTGTATCGTGATTCATCAATTTTAATGCATTAATTTTTGCACCACGGTTCAATAGTGTAATTGCTAGTCTATTTTTGAACCGCGATTCATCAATTTTAGTGGATTAATTTTTGCACCGCGGTTCAATAGTGTAATTGCTAGTCTATTTTTGAACAGCGATTCATCAATTTTAGTGTATTAATTTTTGCACCGCGGTTCAATAGTGTAATTGCTAGTCTATTTTTGAACCACGATTCATCAATTTTAGTGCATTAATTTTTGAATCACGATACAAAATCATAAAGAACCAGACCATGTCCTCCACTTGATTCTTCAATCTCCTCCGTCGTAAGCATTCTTCTTCCTATTATTTCTCCACCTTCGTCCCAACTGAAAAATTCTTCAACCCAACTCATATTCATTATAGTTTCGTATTTCATGAATCAAAAAACTCGTTTACCTTTTGGGGCGTTACCCCCTTGACCCCCGCGACTTGACTGGGCAGGTCGATCCCCGTTTCGCTGCCAACAATCAGTGATTTTTGAATCCAAAGTGTGTCGCTAGAAGCTGTAGAAGAAGACGATGATATTTTTGGAACAATATTTTGAAAAATGGTCTTTTACGATTAAAAAAAAAAGACTTTTGGAGTTAAAAACTTTAAAAAAAGGATCGCTCTCTAATTTCTATTGAAGCAAACTCAGGCTTATATAGCCTATAATAAATAACAAACCGAAACATATAACAATCATTTTTAAAAACGTGGAACCTATTACAAAAAATACTAAGCAAAACTCTTTCGTAATAGCGACAGACAAGTGTTTAATTTTTTTTAAAATACCAAAAATACCAATTTCAGTAAAATAAAAATGGAAAAGAAAAGAAAAAAACTTGCCGTGATAAACGACAAACTTGTTGCGACCATTCTCAACGGTAAGATTTATAACGGTCACATTTTTCTCCAAACGAGTACATATATCATATCGTTAACTAAACCCTTTTCGATTGGAAAATTCGAGAAACCCTTTTCATTTGATCTGAAGCCCACGCAACAAGTGTAGGGTAAAGGAACGCTCGGGGTTCAACTATATATAGAGCACTACCGCAGTAGGTCAGTAGTTTAGAGTATGGGTTTCTATCAGATTTGATCAGAAAGAATTTGGATTCAAATTATGGGTTTCGGTTGTTTGCTGATCTGGTTCCTGATTTGAATTCAACGTTTATGGTAAAGGTAATTGTTTCTTTTCTTTATTTGTAGTTGATTGATATTCTTTTATGTTTTTCATGAATGAAATTTGACCTAGAATATGATAAAGTTTTGTATGGATTCGTACTTACTCTTGGGTTTGAATTGTTTTCTGATTTGAATTCGTACTAGCGGTTCAACTATGTATAGAGGCACTACCGCACTAGGTCAGTAGTTTAGAATATGGGTTTCTATCAGATATAGTTGTCTAAAGGCTGATTTGTGAAAGAATTTGGATTCAAATTGTTGGTTCGGTTGTTTGTTGTTCTGGTTTCTGATTTGAATTCAACGTTAATGGTAATGGCAATTGTTTCTTTTATTTATTTGTTTTTGATAGATATTATTTTCTATTTTTCATGAATGGAATTTGGCTTAGAATATGATAAGAGTTTTGTATGGATTCGTACTTGCTCTTAGGTTTGAATTGTTTTCTGATTTGTTTCTGATTTGATTTCTAACGATGCTGATAATGGTTTATTTCTTTACTCTGTTTTCGATTTTACATTCTTTTCTCTGTTTTTCATCAATGGATTTTGACTGAGAATATGATGAAATTTTGTATGTTTCGTATGAACTCTTGGATTTGGACAGTTTTTTTATTTGTTTCTGATTTGAATTCTATCGTTGATGAGAATTGTTTCTTCTTTAATCTGTTTTTGATTGAAATTCTTTTCTCAGTTTCATCAATGGAATTTTGCTTAGAATATGATAGAGTTTTGTATGGATTCATACTTACTCTTGGATTTGAATTGTTTTCTGATTTGTTTCTGATTTGAATTCTAACGATGCTGATAATGGTTTATTCCTTTACTCTGTTTTCGATTTTACATTCTTTTCTCTGTTTTTCATCAATGGATTTTGACTGAGAATATGATGAAGTTTTGTATGGATTCGTATGAACTCTTGGATTTGGACAGTTTTCTGATTTGTTTCTGATTTGAATTCTATCGTTGATGAGAATTGTTTCTTCTTTAATCTGTTTTTGATTGAAATTCTTTTCTCCGTCTTGTATGGATTCGTATGTACTCTTGGATTTGGACTGTTTTCTGATCGGTTTCTCATTTGAATTCTAATGTTGGTGATGATGGTTTCTTTCTCTTCTATGTTTTTGATTGACTTTCTTTTCTCTGTTTTCATCAATAGATTTTGGCTTCACTGTCTTGGGTTTGGGTTGTTATATCTGGTTGGGTTTCTTTCTCTTCTACGTTAGTGATAATGGGTTTAACCCTTTTTTTTTTCTTGATTGATACTGTGTTAGAAAATTAATAGATATTATCTGCATGGAATTTTTGACAAATTCGTGGAATGTATTGAAAAGGGTTACTTTCTCTCTCTCTCTTCCTCTGCTGCCAATTTACTCATTTTTTGAATTTATCGCTAGTTTAAAAGCTCATATGTAATCTGTAGTCCGTTGCTTTTGGTTATTCTGCTATGATCTCAAGTTTTTGTTTTGGAATCAGTATTGAAAAAGGTTACTCTCTCTCCCTCTCCCTCTCTCTCTCTCTCCTTCTGCCATTTATGTGTCATTTTTTGAGTTTATTGCTAGTTTAAAAGCTCATACGTAAGTCCATTGCTTTTGGGGCTTGTTTGGGGCTGTGAAGCTTGAGTTATCTAAGTTGGTTCACATCAAGTTAGAAGAGATCGGATAAGTGCATTGAAATTGCTTCGCAGCCCAAATGATCATCGGATTAGTTTTTTTTAGTGTTCCTTGCAGTTTGGCAAATTTTGGGAGTAGCCACTGATTGAGCAAACAAATATCTAATGTTTGAAGAAGGACCACATTACTTAATCATATGAGTTATCACGCAAAGCAAAAGTTTTCTTCTAGAATTTGTAATTTTACTAACCACCTCCTGCAAGGCTGCAACTCATTTTCCAAGTAAAACTCTAAGTAACATCTGATTTTTTACTTCCCTGGGAAAGTTTTACCAGTTCCGAGTATAGTGTATGTGCGTTTTCTTTGGTACACTGATCAGTCAAGTTGTCCTAGGGTGATCCTGATACGGTTTTCGTCACACAGCATTGGTACACTGATCAGTGTGTAACACTACGGCTGAAAACTTGTAGTTTGGTACAAGATAGTTTGTCACAGGGGATCATGTTGTCAAGTTGGTATTCGTCACATAGGTAATAGCTATTTCAGCCGACTTTCAGGTCTTCCATGACTTGTATTTTTGTGTACATGGATTTATTTCATTGCTTTTTTGCTTGAACTTTGGTGTAAGCATGACATTATGCTCGGTTTGAGGTTGACATTTTGACTCAAGTGAGTTAACCAATTAAGTGCTAAGAAACACTAGTGGACATTATATTTTATGTCAGTAGCTGATGCACATTATTCATTGACTCACTTGCTTAAACTTGACATGACCAAAAATAATGAACGTAGTTTTAAGATATAAGCTTCATTTCAAGCTTGTTGATGAGCAGAATGTGAGAGATTTTTACTATTCAATTTTGTGTTTTCATCGAAATTACATTGGTTGAATGTACATCATCGTATTGTTGATAGAATCCTTTTAGCACTTAGATGGCACCCAGATGAAAGTTCGCACATTTATGTGGATATGCTTAATCCATACTTTTACGCTACAAGCTTCTATCGTTTTCTTCATCATATATCCATCCATGTTAGTATGTATTTTTAGCCTTCACCTAAAATTATTACCATTTACTGAGAACATTAAATCATCATAATTTCCTACTTTAACAATCTGATTAATGTCTTTGTTTTTCTGTTCATATATTTAGACCACTCTCATTTTTTGAACATGTTGCGTCGTAGTTGCTCCTTATTGAAACGATCAAGTGCTTCTCTAGTTTGGTTTAAGATGTTTCATGGCTGTTAGGATTGTCGAACATTTCTCCTTAGTGGAGTGCCTCGATATGGGATCAACACTTTTAAATTTTGGCAAAAAATATTTGAAAACATTTGAAATTGCTTTGCTGGCTACCTTGAGCATGTGAAATCTCCAACATTTCTAGTTGTGCAAAGATATCAAGCGAATAACGTGATTTAGAAACATGAACCGCTTCCCCTGTAAGTTAAAGATATCAAGCGTAGTGTGGCCCTCCTCTAGAGTTAAACTTCTGTTTCCTGAAACTCTTGTGAATCTGCTTCCCCGCCCTATAACTAAAACTCTTATGAATTGTGCTTTAAGAATGTCGTGTCGCATGATAATCACAGATTGAAAAGTAGTTTTGGCCACAGTTAATCATCATAGTTTCAAACCTGAGGAATAAAAAGGGCTCTTGACAGCAGTAATAGGAATTAAAGAGTAACATATATAGGAAGGAGAAAAGCGCAGCTAGAGATACTGACAAGCCAAATTATGAACCACTCCCATAGACTTGAAAATTGGAAAGAAAGTACCCCCCAAAAAAAGAAAGTACCCCCCAAACCCTCCAACAAACCTCAAAAAATGCAACACCTATTTTGCCCCTTTCTTGTTGAACTGCCATCTGATATACAAGGTGGTGAGATCTGCATGCACACCATCATGGAAGCTCAAAGTTGTCTTTACTCGTTCAAAAGAGCCCCTCATAATATATACTCGACAACCATTCAAACCTTTTACCCACTCAAAAGATAAATTTTTGATTTCCAAAAATCTAGAACCATGGCATAGCACTACTTGCTCCTAGGGAATCTCATTAACAAATAATACCCAACCAACAACACCTTTTGGGAATCTCATAACAAATACCTAACCAGCCAGTTGTTCAACTCCAAATCCTCCATGGCCAATCCCATCCCATACTCGACCATTCGTGGAAGCTCAATGCGGCCTTTACCCACCACTCAAAGTACCCCTCATAATGAAATTTTGTTGATTTCCAAAAGAATTGCACATTAGCAGCAAAAATCTATTACCAATCCATTCCTCCATGGATTTTCTTTTTTGTTTCTTTCTTTTCATAATTTTCTTAATTTTTTTATGTTCATTGCTTTTTTCTTCATGACTTTTTTCATTTCTTGATTTTTCTTTATGTTTTTCATTTAATTTATTTTTCTTAATTTTTTGTTTCTTGAATTTTTTCGTTATTTTGTTCTTTAATTTTCTTCCCGCCTTTCATTTTTTTGTTTGATATCTCTTGCCTCACTCATCATTTTTCTTATTTTCTTGATTTCCTTTTTCTCATTTGTTTTCTTTTTTCATTTCATGGTTTTATTTAGTTTTTACCGTTTCTTGATTTTTTTGATTCTCTTCTTCGTCTTTCTTTCTTGATTTTTCTTTTTTCTTTTTTGATTTTCTTTTCTTCTCATACAAAATTTTCTTTACTTTTTTCTTCTTCATACTTGAATTTTCTTATGCTCTTTTCATATTTTTTCTTGATTTTCTTGATCATTTCTTTTATTTTCTTCTTCCAACCAACCTGCATGTTGTTCTACTCTAAATCCTCCCTGGCCAATTACATCATGTACTCAACAACCTGACTCAATTTCGTACTTTTTTTGAGAAAAAATTTTGATTTCCAAATGAATCGCTGCTAAAAAAAAGTTGCTATACTACTAAATCAAAGGTCACTCCTCTGTTTTCCATACTACAATCCAAATCATTATCCACCATTGAGTAAATTTAATTGCAATACCTGCCATTTCGTCGCACCAAAGTCAAGAGATACCGACAAGCAATAATATCTATCATTAAACAATACCCAAATTATGAACCACTCCCACAGACTTGAAAATTGGAAAGAAAGTACCCCAAAAAAAAAGGCTACACCAACTAACCCTCCAAGAATCCTCAAAAAATGCAACACATATTTTGCCCCTTTCTTGTTGAATTGCGGACATCTGATATACAAGGTGGTGGGATCTGTATGCACACCATCATGGAAGCTCAAAGTTGTCTTTACTCGTTCAAAAGAGCCCCTCATAATAAACTCGACAACCATTCAAACCTTTACCCACTCAAAAGAACTCCTCATAATAATGTACTTGACGATCTGAATCAATTTCATACTTTTTACTCTTAAAAGATAAATTTTTGATTTCCAAAAATCTAGAACCATACTTACTCCTAGGGAATCTCATTAACAAATAATACCCAACCAACAACACCTTCTGGGAATCTCATAACAAATACCCAACCAGCCAATTGTTCAACTCCAAATCCTCCATGGCCAATCCCATCCCATACTCGACCATTCGTGGAAGCTCAATGCTGCCTTTACCCACCCGTTCAAAGTACCCCTTATAATGAAATTTTGTTGATTTCCAAAAGAATTGCACATTAGCAGCAAAAATCTATTACCAATCCATTCCTCCATGGATTTTCTTTTTTGTTTCTTCTTCTTTTATGAATTTTCTTAATTTTTTCTTTTCATTGCTTTTTTCTTCATGACTTTTTTCATTTCTTGATTTTTTTCTTTATGTTATTCTTTTAATTTTTTTTCTTAATTTTTTTTCTTGATTTTTTTTTCGTTATTTTGTTCTTTAATTTTCTTCTCGCCTTTCATTTTTTTGTTTGATTTCTCTTGCCTCACTCATTTCTTGATAGATTTTCTTATTTTCTTGATTTCCTTTTTCTCATTTGTTTTCTTTTTTCATTTCATGGTTTTATTTAGTTTTTACCTTATCTTGATTTTTTTGATTCTCTTCTTCGTCTTTCTTTCTTGATTTTTCTTTTTTATTTTTTGATTTTCTTTTCTTCTCATACAAAATTTTCTTTACTTTTTTCTTCTTCATTGACTTTTGTCTCTTTTTCTTTTCCTTGATTTTCTTTTAATTTTGTAATTTCTTCCCATACTTGAATTTTCTTATGCTCTTTTCATAATTTTTCTTGATTTTCTTTCGTTATTTTCTTGATCATTTCTTTTATTTTCTTCTTCCAAACCAACCTGCATGTTCTACTCTAAATCCTCCCTGGCCAATTACATCATGAGCTCAATGTTGTTTCCTTTACCCACCCAAAACAACCCCTCATAATGTACTCAACAACCTGACTCAATTTCGTACTTTTTTTGAGATAAAATTTTGTTTTCCAAATGAATCGCTGCTAAAAAAAAGTTGCTATACCGTAGTACAATCCAAATCATTATCCACCATTGAGTATATTTAATTGCAATACCTGCCATTTCGTTGCAGTTTGGTACCCAAAGTCTAGAGATACTGACAAACAATAATATCTATCATTAAACAATACCCAAATTATGAACCACTCCCACAGACTTGAAAGTTGGAAAGAAAGTACCCCCAAAAAAAAGGATACACCAACTAACCCTCCTAGAATCCTCAAAAAATGCAACACATATTTTTCCCCTTTCTTGTTGAATTGCGGCCATCTGATATACAAGGTGGTGGGGATCTGCATGCACACCATCATGGCTCCTCATAATATACTCGACAACCATTCAAACCTTTACCCACTCAAAAGAACCTCTCATAATAATGTACTCGATAATCTGAATCAATTCCATACTTTTTACTCTTAAAAGATAAATTTTTGATTTCCAAAAATCTTGAACCATCGCATAGCTACTTACTCCTAGGGAATCTCATTAACAAATAATACCCAACCAACAACACCTTCTGGGAATCTCATAACAAATACCCAACCAGCCAATTGTTCAACTCCAAATCCTCCATGGCCAATTCCATCCCATACTCGACTATTCATGGAAGCTCAATGCTGCCTTACCCACCCACTCAAAGTACCCCTCATAATGAAATTTTGTTGATTTCCAAAAGAATTGCACATTAGCAGCAAAAATCTATTACAAATCCATTCCTCCATGGATTTTCTTTTTTCTTTCTTCTTCTTTTCAGAATTTTCTTAATTTTTTCTTTTCATTGCTTTTTTCTTCCTGACTTTTCATTTCTTGATTTTTCTTTACGTTTTTCTTTTAATTTTTTTACTTAATTTTTTGTTTCTTGAATTTTTTTCATTATTTTGTTCTTTAATTTTCTACTCGCCTTTCATTTTTTCGTTTGATTTCTCTCGCCTTTCATTTTTTTGTTTGATTTCTCATTTCTTGATAGATTTTCTTATTTTCTTGATTTCCTTTTTCTCATTTGTTTTCTTTTTTCATTTCATGGTTTTATTTAGTTTTTACCTTAAATTGATTTTTTTATTCTCTTCTTCGTCTTTCTTTCTTGATTTTTCTTTTTTCTGTTTTGATTTTTCTTTTTTTCATTTTTGATTTTCTTTTCTTCTCATACAAAATTTTCTTTACTTTTTTCTTCTTCATTGACTTTATCTCTTTTTCTTTTCCTTGATTTTTTTTTAATTTTGTAATTTCTTCTCATACTTGAATTTTCTAATGTTCTTTTCATATATTTTCTTGATTTTCTTTCGTTTTTCTTGATCATTTCTTTTATTTTCTTCTTCCAACCAGCCTACATGTTCTACTCCAAATCCTCCCTGGCCAATTACATCGTGAGCTCAATGTTGTTTCCTTTACCCACCCAAAACAACCCCTCATAATGTACTCAACAACCTGACTCAATTTCGTACTTTTTTTTAGATAAAATTTTGATTTCCAAATGAATCGCTGCTAAAAAAAAGTTGCTATACCATAGTAATCAAAGGTCACTCCTAAGTTTCCATACTACATGTGACGACCCGACCCGGACCCCAATGCGAGATCCCGAGTCGTGCCGTCCAAATAGACAATAATACAAGCATGCATAAGTAGGATTATAAAATTCATGTGGCGCAACATCGCATACGAACAACAACTCGGCTACACTTGGCCGGAAAAGCAACTAAAATAAACAAGTCTTCGGCGACGTTACGGTGGAACCCAACAACTACTCCTACAATATTAACACATGCTTAAAATAACCTCAACGGCCACAACATGCCGGGAGACAACAACAACAATAATAATTAAACGAGCTTTAGCGGAAGAAAACCGTAGCAAACCATACACATATAAACAGGCTCGACATATAAGTCGGCATACCAAAAGATTACAAGTGTTTAATAGTTAAGTTACAACAACATCAAAAACCCCAAGCCAAGTCTACATGACTTGCTTCCCAACGTCCTTTCCAAAATAAAAGGCTAATCAACAAGTCCAAAAGATCAACCTTTAGAATACAAACAACCAAGCGTGGAATAAGCGAGTCTATCTCGTAACGTCTCCTCGGCTCGGATCTAAGGAAAGACAAAGCAAACAAATAGGGTAAGTCGAAAGACTTAGTAAGTTACTACAATGCATGTTCATGTTATAGCATGACATTTATCTCAATTATGATACATGATCATCATATAGCACGTAGCACATAAATCACATAAGTACGGGAAAATAAATCATACAAGTAGGATATGATAGTCACGGCCGCCAGTAGCTCCCCGCAAAACATTCTCATTCTTGGTTCGTGCCATCGATGTTATGTGAATTCATCGACTTATACCAAGAATCCTCTCGATCTAGATAGCAAGCCAATGCGGCACTTAAGCGTACTAAAAGGGGCTACTTCCCCATTGCGCCCACGATGAAGGTGTGTGTGAAGTCCCGTGAGCGGCGATCCATAGCGAGCACGAATCCCATAATTCGTGAAGGCGATGCATCGTCCCACCCTGACTTAGATAAACAAACCAAATAATGCCAGCTGGACTCAATGTGATGCACAAGTAGATATTTACTTGACTAAACCAATTAAGGACCGAATTCGACAAGAGCGAACTCGACCAACCAAGTAGGGTATTAATCTCTACTATAAAATCATATCAAGGCAATTAAATTGCACAAAACCAATCTTTCACAACAACTTGTTATAAACAATCAACCAAGCTCATACTTGAGTAAACCAATCAAACGGTGTTCAAACTTCGTAGGGATTGAAACTAGAGTTCAACACGTTCAAATATTCCCTAGAGTCGACTCCGTTGAGTCTTTGCTCTAAATTCCCAAATTTGGAGAAATTGAAGCTATGTGCTTCATAACCCAACCTAGGTCAATTCTAGGTTCAACAAGGTATTAAATTCACCAAGGCAATGCAAAGTGATTCATGTATATCATAGAGTCCAAAATTGAGGATATAACACATAACACCTTAACAACATTTCAAGAAGGCATAATCTAGGGCATTCACATATCTCAATACTTCCATCACAAATATAATACATGGCTTTAACATGTTCAAAACCTTAAATAGACAAGATGGAAGAGTATTATAAACATTCATAGGCAAGAAACCAACCTATACATGCTCCTAACAAGCTCAAAATCTCAACATACAAGAAGATAGCATAGGAAGCATACATGTGTCCTCATTGACCTCAACCACCATAGGCTTTGTTTCCTTAGGGTCAATGAGAACTAAAAGAAGAAGAAGAAGAAGGTAACTTACTTGCTATACTACACCAAAGAAAGCAATGGAAGAAACTAATCGGATAGAAATGCTCCTCTTCTTGAGCTCTACACCTTTAATGAAGGTAGCTTGGGCAAATGATGAGTGGATGATGAAGACAAGGATTAGCTCCAAGCCATGGAAGAGCTAGAGAAGATGAAATTCGTTTTGGAAGAGTGAGGGTGAGAATGAGAGTCAAAAATCAAATGTGGTTTATATTGGTCTAATTCTTGAGTGGGACAAGTGTCAACAACTTGTGGTCCCTTTTCTAATTTGATTTGTGGCTTAATTGGTCACTAATGCAATCTTAATCCATCATTAAAAACTAGTTAGGGATGTTAGGACTTAAGTTGGAAGGGTTAGGGAGGTTTAGGATAGGTTTAGATATGGGTTGCAAGGTACAAATCGTCCAATTCGAAACAGGGGAAAAAATCCCAGACTGAGTGAGGCGGGCGCCTCACCCAAGCTCATGCGCCTCAGCTCAACTTAAGGCTATCCCCAAGTTCAGACCACTCTGCAATTGCTCCTCGCATTTGAGGCGGGCGCCTCACAGGTGCCATGCGGCGCCTCGGCTCCGTAACCTCTAAAACTTGATCAAACTTGATCTAAATGGTCCCAAACTTTTGGGCAACCATTCTAAGGTCTAACCCTACTCAAAACAAGTCGGAACGCACCGAACAACCCCGGAACAAGATGGAACAAGGCTCAAACCACGCGGACGAATGAACAACGAATCAAACTACAATCAAACACCAATCAAACTAGATATCTTGGCATGAAAAAGGTTTGTTTCAACATGATTAAGACCTGAATATAAAGCCAAGAACTCAACGAACACTTCGTACGTCGAAATAGAAGCAAATACGAGCAACGAGAGGAATCGCTAAGGCCAAATTCAACGCGAATAAACCGGCGATTCAACAAACAAGTCTATATGATTCTAAACATGTTATGGACTTCTAAAATAACTTAGGAATGATTCTAAAACATTTATATATCAAGTAAACATGCTCACAATCAACCAAGAAAGTATAAAGACAAGCATACTATGCACATGCAAGAATACGGGGCGTTACACTACAATCCAAATCATTATCCACCATAATGTACTCATCAACCTGACTCAATTTTGTACTTTTTTTGAGATAAAATTTTGATTTCCAAATGAATCGCTGCTAAATTTTTTTTTCTATACCGTAGTAATCAAAGGTCACTCCTCTGTTTCCATACTACAATCCAAATCATTATCCACCATTGAGTATATTTAATTGCAATACCTGCCATTTCGTCGCAATTTGGTACCAAAGTCTAGAGATACTGACAAGCAATAATATCTATCATTAAAATTGACCCAAATTATGAACCACTCCCACAGACTTGAAAATTGGAAAGAAATTACCCCCCAAAAAAAGGCTACACCAACTAACCCCTCCAAGAAACCTCAAAAATTGCAACACATATTTTGCCCCTTTCTTGTTGAATTGCGGCAATCTGATATATAAGGTTGCGGGATCTGTATGCACACCATCATGGAAGCTCAAAGTTGTCTTTACTCGTTCAAAAGAACCCCGCATAATATACTCGACAACCATTCAAACCTTTTACCCACTCCAAAGAACCCCTCATAATAATGTACTCGACAATCTGAATCAATTCCATACTTTTTACTCTTAAAAGATAAATTTTTGATTTCCAAAAATCTAGAACCATAGACTCCTAGGAATCTCATTAACAAATAATACCCAACCAACAACACCTTCCGGTAATCTCATAACAAATACCCAACCAAGATCTTTGCCTTTACCCCCCCACTCAAAGTACCCTCATAATGAAATTTTGTTGATTTCCAAAAGAATTGCACATTAGTAGTAAAATCTATTACCAATCCATTCCTCCATGGATTTTCTTTTTTCTTTCTTCTTCTTTTCAGAATTTTCTTAATTTTTTCTTTTCATTGCTTTTTTCTTCCTGACTTTTTTCATTTCTTGAATTTTCTTTTAATTTTTTTTCTTAATTTTTTTTTCTTAATTTTTTGTTTCTTGAATTTTTTTCATTATTTTGTTCTTTAATTTTTTACTCGCCTTTCATTTTTTCGTTTGATTTCTCTCGCCTTTCATTTTTTTGTTTGATTTCTCTTGCCTCTCTCATTTCTTGATAGATTTTCTTATTTTCTTGATTTCCTTTTTCTCATTTGTTTTCTTTTTTCATTTCATGGTTTTATTTAGTTTTTACCTTAAAATGATTTTTTTTATTCTCTTCTTCGTCTTTCTTTCTTGATTTTTCTTTTTTCTTTTTTAATTTTTCTTTTTTTCTTTTTTGATTTTCTTTTCTTCTCATACAAAATTTTCTTTACTTTTTTCTTCTTCATTGACTTTATCTCTTTTTCTTTTCCTTGATTTTTTTTTTAATTTTGTAATTTCTTCGCATACTTGAATTTTCTTATGTTCTTTTCATATATTTTCTTGATTTTCTTTCGTTTTTCATGATCATTTCTTTTATTTTCTTCTTCCAACCTGCCTACATGTTCTACTCCAAATCCTCCCTAGCCAATTACATCATGAGCTCAATGTTGTTTCCTTTACCCACCCAAAACAACCCCTCATAATGTACTCAACAACCTCACTCAATTTCGTACTTTTTTTGAGCTAAAATTTTGATTTCCAAATGAATCGCTGCTAAAAAAAAGTTGCTATACCGTAGTATAATCCAAATCATTATCCACCATTGAGTATATTTAATTGCAATACAGCATTTTCAGCTTTGGTACCAAAGTCTAGAGATCTTGACAAGCAATAATATCTATCATTAAACAATACCCAAATTATGAACCACTACAGACTTGAAAATTGAAAAGTACCCCCAAAAGCCTTGAGAAATCGACCAATCAGACGTTTCATAACGAACAAATTAACCAACCATCTTTTAATTTGGTTCCAATGTCGTCCTCGCCGTTTCATAAAGACCAAATTAACCAACCAACTTCTGTTAATATCTTCTTTCTATGGCAATTTCTTGGTCCGATATTGACAGTTGGTTATTAATTGGTCTTTATGAACGAACGACGCAACCAAATTAAAAGTTATTTAATTATGAACGTCGTGGTCAAATTGACTTTCCAATTTGGGTGGAAAATGTCCCCAAAAAAGGCTACACAACTAACCCCTCCAAGAAACCTCAAAAAATGCAACACATATTTTGCCCCTTTCTTGTTGAATTGCGGCGATCTGATATACAAGGTGGCGGGATCTGTATGCACTGGTACCATCATGGAAGCTCAAAGTTGTCTTTACTCGTTCAAAAGAGCCCCTCATAATATACTCGACAACCATTCAAACCTTTTACCCACTCAAAAGAATCCCTCAAAATAATGTACTCGACAATCTGAATCAATTCCATACTTTTTACTCTTAAAGGATAAATTTTTGATTTCCAAAAATCTAGAACCATAGCATAGCTACTTACTCCTAGGGAATCTCATTAACAAATAATACCCAACCAACAACACCTTCTGGGAATCTCATAACAAATACCTAACCAGCCAATTGTTCAACTTCAAATCCTCCATGGCCAATACCATCCCATACTCGACCATTTGTGGAAGCTCAATACTGCCTTTACCCACCCACTCAAAGTACCCCTCATAATGAAATTTTGTTGATTTCCAAAAGAATTGCACATTAGTAGCAAAAATCTATTACCAATCCATTCTCCTCCATGGATTATCTTTTTTGTTTCTTCGTCTTTTCAGAATTTTCTTAATTTTTTCTTTTCATTGCTTTTTTCTTCATGACTTTTTTCATTTCTTGATTTTTCTTTACGTTTTTCTTTTAATTTTTTTTCTTAATTTTTTGTTTCTTGAATTTTTTTCATTATTTTGTTCTTTAATTTTCTTATCGCCTTTCATTTTTTTGTTTGATTTCTCTCTCGCCTTTCATTTTTTTGATTCTCTTCTTCGTCTTTCTTTCTTGATTTTTCTTTTTTCATTTTTGATTTTCTTTTCTTCTCATACAAAATTTTCTTTACTCTGTCTCTTTTTCTTTTCCTTGATTTTCTTTTAATTTTGTAATTTCTTCTCATACTTGAATTTTCTTATGTTCTTTTCATATTTTTTTCTTGATTTTCTTTCGTTATTTTCTTGATCATTTCTTTTATTTTCTTCTTCCAACCAGCCTGCATGTTCTACTCCAAATCCTCCCTGGCCAATTACATCATGAGCTCAATGTTGTTTCCTTTACCCAACCAAAACAACCCCTCAAAATGTACTCAACAATCTAACTCAATTTCGTACTTTTTTTGAGATAAAATTTTGATTTCCAAATGAATCACTAGTAAAAAAAAGTTGCTATACCGTAGTAATCAAAGGTTACTCCTCTGTTTCCATACTACAATCCAAATCATTATCCACCATTGAGTATATTTAATTGCAATACCAGCCATTTCGTCGCAGTTTGGTACCAAAGTCTAGAGATACTGACAAGCAATAATATCTATCATTAAACAATACCCAAATTATGAACCACTCCCACAGACTTGAAAATTTGGAAGAAAGGACCCCCAAAAAAAAAGGCTACACCAACTAACCCTCCAAGAAACCTCAAAAAATGCAACACATATTTTGCCCCTTTCTTGTTGAATTGCGGCCATGGCCAAAGTTGTCTGTATGCACACCATCATGAAAGCTCAAAGTTGTCTTTATTCGTTCAAAAGAGTCCCTCATAATATACTCGACAACCATTCAAAACTTTTACCCACTCAAAAGAACCCCTCATAATAATGTACTCGACAATCTGAATCAATTCCATACTTTTTACACTTAAAAGATAAATTTTTGATTTCCAAAAATCTAGAACCATAGCATAGCTACTTACTCCTAGGGAATCTCATTAACAAATAATACCCAACCAACAACACCTTCTGGGAATCTCATAACAAATACCCAACCAGCCAATTGCTCAACTCCAAATCCTCCATGGCCAATCTCATCCCATACTCGACAAGCTCAATATTGCCTTTACCCACCCACTCAAAGTACACCTCATAGTGAAATTTTGTTGATTTCCAAAAGAATTGCACATTAGCAGCAAAAATCTATTACCAATCCATTCCTCCATGGATTTTCTTTTTTTGTTTCTTCTTCTTTTCAGAATTTTCTTAATTTTTTCTTTTCATTGCTTTTTTCTTCATGAATTTTTTCATTTCTTGATTTTCTTTACGTTTTTCTTTTAATTTTTTTTCTTAATTTTTTGTTTCTTGAATTTTTTTCGTTATTTTGTTCTTTTCTCGCCTTTCATTTTTTTGTTTGATTTCTCTCGCCTCTCTCATTTCTTGATAGATTTTCTTATTTTCTTGATTTCATTTTTCTCATTTGTTTTCTTTTTTCATTTCATGGTTTTATTTAGTTTTTACCTTATCTTGATTTTTTTGATTCTCTTCTTCGTCTTTCTTTCTTGATTTTTCTTTTTTCTTTTTTAATTTTTAATTTTTCTTTTTTCTTTTTTGATTTTCTTTTCTTCTCATACAAAATTTTCTTTACTTTTTTTCTTCTTCATTGACTTTGTCTCTTTTTCTTTTCCTTGATTTTCTTTTAATTTTGTAATTTCTTCTCATACTTGAATTTTCTTATGTTCTTTTCATATTTTTTCTTGATTTTCTTTCGTTATTTTCTTGATCATTTCTTTTATTTTCTTCTTCCAACCAGCCTACCCCAAATCCTCCCTGGCCAATTACATTATGAGCTCAATGTTGTTTCCTTTACCCACCCAAAACAACCCCTCATAATGTACTCAACAACCTGACTCAATTTCGTACTTTTTTTGAGATAAAATTTTGATTTCCAAATGAATCGCTGCTAAAAAAAAGTTGCTATACCGTAGTAATCAAAGGTCACTCCTCTGTTTCCATACTACAAGCCAAATCATTATCCACCATTGAGTATATTTAATTGCAATACCTGCCATTTCTTCGCAGTTTGGTACCAAAGTCTAGAGATACTGACAAGCAATAATATCTATCATTAAACAATACCCAAATTATGAACCACTCCCACAGACTTGAAAATTGGAAAGAAAGTACCCCCCCCCCCCAAAAAAAGGCTACACCAACTAACCCTCCAAGAAACCTCAAAAAATGCAACACATATTTTGCCCCTTTCTTGTTGAATTGCGGCGATCTGATATACAAGGTGGCGGGATCAGTATGCACACCATCATGGAAGCTCAAAGTTGTCTTTACTCGTTCAAAAGAGCCCCTCATAATATACTCGACAACCATTCAAACCTTTTACCCACTCAAAAGAACCCCTCATAATAATGTACTCGACAATCTGAATCAATTCCATACTTTTTACTCTTAAAGGATAAATTTTTGATTTCCAAAAATCTAGAACCATAGCATAGCTACTTACTCTTAGGGAATCTCATTAACAAATAATACCCAACCAACAACACCTTCTGGGAATCTCATAACAAATACCCAACCAACCAATTGTTCAAATCCAAATCCTCCATGGCCAATCCCATCCCATACTCGACAATTTGTGGAAGCTCAATACTGCCTTTACCCACCCACTCAAAGTACCCCTCATAATGAAATTTTGTTGATTTCCAAAAGAATTGCACATTAGCAGCAAAAATCTATTACCAATCCATTCCTCCATGGATTTTCTTTTTTGTTTCTTCTTCTTTTCAGAATTTTCTTAATTTTTTCTTTTCATTGCTTTTTTCTTCATGACTTTTTTCATTTCTTGAATTTTTCTTTTCGTTTTTCTTTTAATTTTTTTCTTAATTTTTATTCTTAATTTTTTGTTTCTTGAATTTTTGTCATTATTTTGTTCTTTAATTTTCTTCTCGCCTTTCATTTTTTTGTTTGATTTCTCTCGTCTTTCATTTTTTTGTTTGATTTCTCTTGCCTCTCTCATTTCTTGATAGATTTTGTTATTTTCTTGATTTCCTTTTTCTCATTTGTTTTCTTTTTTCATTTCATGGTTTTATTTAGTTTTTACCTTATCTTGATTTTTTTTGATTCTCTACTTCGTCTTTCTTTCTTGATTTTTCTTTATTCTTTTTTGATTTTTCTTTATTCTTTTTTGATTTTCTTTTCTTCTCATACAAAATTTTCTTTACTTTTTTTTTTCTTCATTGACTTTGTCTCTTTTACTTTTCCTTGATTTTCTTTTAATTTTGTAATTTCTTCTCATACTTGAATTTTCTAATGTTCTTTTCATATTTTTTCTTCTTCCAACCAGCCTACATGTTCTACTCCAAATCCTCCCTGGCCAATTACATCATGAGCTAAATGTTGTTTCCTTTACCCAACCAAAACAACCCCTCATAATGTACTCAACAACCTACTCAATTTCGTACTTTTTTTGAGATAAAATTTTGATTTCCAAATGAATCGCTGCTAAAAAAAGTTGTTGTACCGTAGTAATCAAAGGTCACTCCTCTGTTTCCATACTACAATCCAAATCATTATCCACCATTGAGTATATTTAATTGCAATACGCAGCATTTCGTCGCAGTTTGGTACCAAAGTCTAGAGATACTGACAAGCAATAATATCTATCATTAAACAATACCCAAATTATGAACCACTCCCACAGACTTGAAAATTGGAAAGAAAGTACCCCCCAAAAAAAGGCTACACCAACTAACCCTCCAAGAAACCTCAAAAAATGCAACACATATTTTGCCCCTTTCTTGTTGAATTGCGGCCATCTGATATACAAGGTGGCGGGATCTGTATGCACACCAACCATCATGGAAGCTCAAAGTTGTCTTTACTCGTTCAAAAGAGCCCCTCATAATATACTCGACAACCATTCAAACCTTTTACCCACTCAAAAGAACCCCTCATAATAATGTACTCGACAATCTGAATCAATTCCATACTTTTTACTCTTAAAAGATAAATTTTTGATTTCCAAAAATCTAGAACCATAGCATAGCTACTTACTCCTAGGGAATCTCATTAACAAATAATACCCAACCAACAACACCTTCTGGGAATTTCATAACAAATACCCAACCAGCCAATTGTTCAACTCCAAATCCTCCATGGCCAATCCCATCCCATACTCGACCATTTGTGGAAGCTCAATACTGCCTTTACCCAGCCATTCAAAGTACCCCTCATAATGAAATTTTGTTGATTTCCAAAAGAATAATTGCACATTAGCATCAAAAATCTATTACCCATCCATTCCTGCATGGATTTTCTTTTTTGTTTCTTCTTCTTTTCAGAATTTTCTTAATTTTTTTCTTTTAATTGCTTTTTTCTTCATGACTTTTTTCATTTCTTGATTTTTCATTTTGGTTTTCTTTTATTTTTTTTCTTAATTTTTTTCATTATTTTGTTCTTTAATTTTCTTCTCGCCTTTCATTTTTTTGTTTGATTTCTCTCGCCGTTCATTTTTTTGTTTGATTTCTCTTACCTCTTTCATTTCTTGATAGATTTTCTTATTTTCTTGATTTCCTTTTTCTCATTTGTTTTCTTTTTTCATTTCATGGTTTTATTTAGTTTTTACCTTATCTTGGTTTTTTTGATTCTCTTCTTCGTCTTTCTTTCTTGATTTTTCTTTTTTCTTTTTTGATTTTCTTTTCTTCTCATACAAAATTTTCTTTACTTTTTTCTTCTTCATTGACTTTGTCTCTTTTTCTTTTCCTTGATTTTCTTTTAATTTTTTAATTTCTTCCCATACTTGAATTTTCTTATGTTTCTTTTCATATTTTTTCTTGATTTTCTTTCGTTATTTTCTTGATCATTTCTTTTATTTTCTTCTTCCAACCAGCCTGCATGTTCTACTCCAAATCTTCCCTGGCCAATTACATCATGAGCTAGCTCAATGTTGTTTCCTTTACCCACCCAAAACAACCCCTCATAATGTTCTCAACAACCTGACTCAATTTCGTACTTTTTTTGGGATAAAATTTTGATTTCCAAATGAATCACTGCTTAAAAAAAGTTGCTATACCGTAGTAATCAAAGGTCACTCCTCTGTTTTCTATACTACAATCCAATTCATTATCCACCATTGAGTATATATAATTGCAATACCTGCCATTTCATCGCATTTGGTACCAAAGTCTATTTAACGTGTCATTCAATGGTCAACACACTCCGAAATATTATTGTGAAAACCATTACCTATTGACCCTACTTATAGGAAGGAGATAAGTGCAGCTAGAGATACTGACAAGCAATAATATCTATCATTAAACAATACCCAAATTATGAACCACTCCTACAGACTTGAAAATTGGAAAGAAAGTACCCCCGAAAAAAAAAGGCTACACCAACTAACCCTCCAAGAAACCTCAAAAAATGCAACACATATTTTGCCCCTTTCTTGTTGAACTGCGGCCATCTGATATACAAGGTGGTGGGATCTCCATGCACACCATCATGGAAGCTCAAAGTTGTCTTTACTCCTTCAAAAGAGCCCCTCATAATATACTCGACAACCATTCAAACCTTTTACCCACTCAAAAGAACCCCTCATAATAATGTACTCGACAATCTGAATCAATTCCATACTTTTTACTCTTAAAAGATAAATTTTTGATTTCCAAAAATCATTAACAAATAATACCCAACCAACAACACCTTCTGGGAATCTCATAACAAATAACCAACCAACCAGTTGTTCAACTCCAAATCCTCCATGGCCAATCCCATCCCATACTCGACCATTCGTGGAAGCTCAATGCTTCCTTCTGGGAATCTCATAACAAATACCCAACCAACCAGTTGTTCAACTCCAAATCCTCCATGGCCAATCCCATCCCATACTCGACCATTCGTGGAAGCTCAATGCTTCCTTTACCCACCACTCAAAGTACCTCTCATTATTTTCTTAATTGTTTCTTGATTTTCTTTTTTGTTTCTTCTTCTTTTCAGAATTTTCTTAATTTTTTCTTTTCATTGCTTTTTTCTTCATGATTTTTTTCATTTCTTGATTTTTCTTTATGTTTTTCTTTTAATTTTTTTTCTTAATTTTTTGTTTCTTGAATTTTTTTCGTTATTTTGTTCTTTAATTTTCTTCTTGCCTTTCATTTTTTTGTTTGATTTCTTTCGCCTTTCATTTTTTTTTCTTTGATTTCTCTTGCCTCTCTCTCATTTCTTGATAGATTTTCTTATTTTCTTGATTTCCTTTTTCTCATTTGTTTTCTTTTTTCATTTCATGGATTTCTTTTCTTATTTTGTTTATTTTCATGATTTTCTTTAAGTTTTTGTTACTTTTATTTAGTTTTTACCTTATCTTGATTTTTTAATTCCCTTCTTCGTCTTTCTTTCTTGATTTTTCTTTTTTCTTTTTTGATTTTCTTTTCTTCTCTTACAAAATTTTCTTTACTTTTTTCTTCTTCATTGACTTTGTTTCTTTTTCTTTTCCTTGATTTTCTTTTAATTTTTTAATTTCTTCTCAAACTTGAATTTTCTTATGCTTCTTTTCATATTTTTTCTTGATTTTGTTTCGTTATTTTCTTGATCATTACTTTTATTTTCTTCTTCCATATCAAAAAGCTAATTCCCATAACAAATTCCCAACCAGCTTGCTTGTTCTACTCCAAATCCTCCCTGGCCAATAACATCATGAGCTCAATGATGTTTTCCTTTACCCACCCAAAACAACCCCTCATAATGTACTCAACAACCTCATGACTCAATTCCGTACTTTTTTTGAGATAAAATTTTGATTTCCAAAGTAATCAAAGGTCACTCCTCTGTTTTCCATACTACAACCCAAATCATTATCTACCATTGAGTATTTAATTGCAATACCTGCCATTTCGTCGCAGTTTGGTACCAAAGTCTATTTAACGTGTCATTAAAACATTATTATGAAATATTAATGTTACCCATTGACCCTCCGAAATATTATTATGAAAACCATTACCCATTGACCCTACAATGTTACAATCAACTTAAACAGAATTCAAAGAAGAAAAAGTAGAAGATACCTATCTTCCCATTCTCGTTGAACTGCCGCGAGCTGGTATACAAGGTGGGATCTACACACCATTCATGGAAGCAAGCTCAAAGACCCACTTAGAATAACCCCTCATAATATGTACTCGACAACCATTCATGGTAGCTCAACGATGCACCCACTCAAAAGAACCCCTCATAATGTAACTCTACAACCACTCAATTTCATACTAAATTTTCGACTTCCAAATGCGAGATCATAGTCGCAGTATAATTTGGTACCAAATCTCATAACAAATACCCATTTAAATCCCTATTTTATTCCTCCTCAAACAAATAATTTTTTCCTGAATTTCAAATTCCGATTCCATTTTGTCATTCTCAATCTTACAACTCTTTTCCCCCAACAATCTCCTCAAAATTCGTTTCTAATTGTCGAGGGAAGATATCTTTCCTCTCAAAACCTACGTGAAAATATTTTCTTAGCATCATAACTTTTCAACTATTTCCTAGCGTACACCACCACTTTCTCAGCAAACAAAGACTATTTATTCCTCTCATACTGATGTGCCCGGCCCAGGCTGGGTCACGAGCGAAACACGAGCCTCCAGCATGTGCCAGTCACGAGCTCAATTAGCATGGGACCTACCAACCTAGCGGGCAGAGCTAGCACGTCACAGAGAATTAGACGTCCTGCCCAAGCCTGATTGGGTATAGGCCCTGCCTACCCGACCAGGGGCAATGCTCGGGAATTACACTTGTCGCCTACAAATATATCTCATGCAGACGGGTAGAGCCTTGCTTGCCCGGGCAGGTGTCGAATAGGGAATCTCAGCAACTTGCTCTTACCATATTCCTACAATCACGCGGCTAGTTGCTCATCACACCTACAAGGATTCCCTCAATCCCACAAAGATTCTACGTCCTTGGGGGCCTATAAAATACCCCTTCATAAACCCAAGCAACACTCATTTTCTTGAGCCTAGAACCTTCATCAAATTACTTTTTGACTCTCACACCTGATACTTACTACTCTCACGCCGAAGTGGTTTCGTGAGGCCAAGCCTTGTACTCCAACTAAGGTATTTTTGTGATCTTAATCAGGTTCAAGGAAGCAGTTCAAGCCCAGATATCCTACCCATCACACGGACGACCCAAGCTGTATTTTTGCCACGTCAGTTAGTTCCGTTGCCGGGAAACGAAAAGCTTCCTTCCTCAAAGTTTTCCGGTAGATTCTCAAAAATCCATCTTATTACAATGGCTGGCAAAGGTAGCAAGCATCACGCAATCATTAGCAACCACTAGGCTAGTAGCCAACTGGTTGGAAATAATAACTCATCGCCTGGGGATCTGCCACCAAGGGGCACCCCAAGGGGTTCAAACGAGAAATCAGAAGGTGGCAGCTTGGCACGTGGCTCACGGGGAGAATGTCCCGTATGTTGAGGAGCAGCTGTCTCAACATACGGTGCTTCTCTGCGAACCCCTGACCAACAAGCTGTTGCTCTGCAAGTCATTGTAATAAGATGGATTTTTGAGAATCTACCGGTTCCAGTTGCAGATATAGTGCTGCCCGCTCTCAATAATTATCCAGCACTCGGTGGTGGCCAGGCCTCCCAACACTTGGCCGCACCGAGTAGACGATCAGGCAGAAAGCAGATACAACCACTATAATCTTTCCCACAGACATCACCGCCAATAGGAGCACCGCGTTCGGGAAGAAAGCCATAGCCGCCGCAGAGCTCGGGAGTACGCAGAGGCAGAGGGGCAACGGCTAAGACTCAAAGTCAGGATCGACCAAGAAATTAAAGCTTCTTATGATCCAACCTACTACCCAACTACGGCCAGACGCTTAAGGGAGGAGTACCATCAGAGGTCTGACCATACGCGCTCAAAAGGCTCGTCTCACTCTTCCAGACTCACCATAGATGCGGAGAAGCGCTTAGCCGAGCAGATGGAGGCACAAAGAGGGACATGGCCAAGCAAATGGCCAACTTAGCCGTGGCCAAGCCCGGCTACAAGCCATAAAGCCGCTGAAGGGCAGCCCATTCACCCCAGAGATCGAGAACACGCCACCCGCACAAGTAGTCATCTTCCCACAGTTTGAAAAATACTTTAGGGAGAAGACACAGGCTAACGACTGGCTCAGATTGTTCGAATGGTCACAGATGTTGAAGCTTTGAAGATGTGAGCTTTCAAAGGCGCCCTCCAAGGCAAGGCACAGTCGTGGTTGGGAAGGTCCCCAGCAGTTGGATAGATCTCAGGGAGAAATTCCTAGAAGAATTCGGTACTGTAGGTCCCACGCCCAAGAACATATTTAATTTGGGCAAAATCAACCAGGGCGACCACGAGTCCTACAGTAGTTATCTTAAGCGGTTCGAAGAGATGCTCGACCAAGTGACAGCTACCAGTGACCCCGAGATGCTCGACCATGTGACAGCCAAAATGAGGACAGGCCCCCTAAAGACTATTATACTCACAATGAACCCAGGTGCATCAAAAGCGGAGTTGCTAGCCAACTTACATCTGTTCTGCTCGACTGAGAATGCTAAGGGCGACAACTCCAAGGGCAAGGACAAGATTCAGGATGGCTCGGCCACGCCAGCTGACCAGAGCCAGGAGGGCAATAACCCCGCACAGAGATAGGAGGGGCACATCACATCCACTCTCGGACAGAGATTCAGGGTACCATAATTTACCCCACTAAAACACTACTCGTGAAGAGATCATGTTCCAGGTTGGAGATGTATTGCCAATACCTTACCCGCTTGATCCCGAGCTCGATCAATGCGGGCAAATTGGACCGCTTTAAAAGAAACCCAGGCAACAACAACAACAATGTCGGTAATGATCCGTAGGGAAGACCCCCGAGAGGAAGAAGAGGTGGCCAGGCCCCTCAAATTCAAGGGGTGGTGAACATGATCCAGGAAGAGCTCCCGTCCAACACTCAGCTCGGGAAGCACATATACTCCTTGTCCAAAGCTATCAATACACCAGCAGTACAGCGGGCAGGGGAACAAAGAATATTCTTCACCCGCAGCGAGCTGGCAAGCACTCCTCTGGCTTTCGAGTAGCCGCTGGTAATCTCTTGCCTGGTAATTGGCAGGTTCACAAGGTACTGTTGGATACTGGGCCATGCAGAGATATCATGTTTTAAGGGTTGGAATTATCAGACACCCGGCTCAAGCCATACATGGGAAAGCTTGAAGGTTTCACCAACCATCAAGTCAGTGTTAAAGGCACCATCAAACTCGAGGTCTTCATGGGAGATGGGGCACAGACGCGAATAAAGATGATCACGTTCCTGATGATCAATCTAAAATCCGCTTACAACTACATCCTGGGTGCCCCAGCCATGGCCAAGTTTCAGATTGTCACCTCCATCCCCCACCAAAAGGCTGAGGACGGAGCGGGTATCCTCAACAGCAAGCCCCGGGTAATGTGGGAGTACGTCCGAGATTCCCAAAGAAAGAAGTAGAAGCTAATCGTGGACACTCCTTAGCATACAATTACTTTCCCCAAAAAAGAGACCATAACCAACACTGCTTCAGGCCCAGTCTCAATAAACAACATCGAGCTCGGGGAAACTTCTGGAACAACGTCTATGGGAAAATCTCGGCGTCCATGATAAGAGATATTGAGATGGATACTCTACAAGTTCGAGATGAGCCTGAATTCTAGCCTCAAGGCGAGCTAGAGGAGATAGATCATCATCAATCCTGCCCACCCCGAGCAAAAAATTAAGATCGGGAAGGCCATGCCTCCTAAAGCTCGGGGCAAATTGATTGAGCTACTCAAGAGTAGCCTAGACGTGTTCGCATGGACTGGTGAAGACATGCAAGGAATCAGTGAGAACGTTGCTCGCCATAACCTAAATGTGGATCCAACCATTCGACCTATTCAACAGCGACCAAGGCAGTACTCCCCAGAGAAGAGTGCAACGATCAAGGCAGAGGTCGAGAAGCTTCTGAAAGCGGACATCATTGAGGAGATCCAGTACCCGACCTGGCTGGCCAACGTAGTAATGGTTAAAAAGGCCAATGACAAGTGGCGCATGTGGCTTCACCGGCCTCAACAAAGCCTGCCCGAAGAATTGCTACCCGCTGTCGTGCATCGATATGCTAGTCGACGCCGTAGCCGATTTTGAAATTAGCTTCCTGGATGCGTACTCAGGGTACCACCAGGTCAAGATGAATGAACAAGACAAAGCAAAAACAACCTTCTGGGCAGGCGGAGGTTTGTATTGCTACAAGATGATGCCCTTCGGGCTGAAGAATGTAGGGGCCACCTATCAGCGCATGGTCAACAAGGTTTTTGGCTCTTAGCTCGTAGGAACATGGAAGCTTATATTGATGACATGGTCATCAAAACTAGAGGTCGCGACCACACTCTCTTGACTTGGAGGAGACGTTTGCCAATCTACGCAGACATAATATGAAGCTGAATCCGAGCAAATGCGTGTTCGGAGTCCGAGCATGGAAGTTCCTCAGGTACATGATCAATCAGCGCGGGATAGAGGCAAATCCGGAAAAGATCTAAGCTTTAATCAAAATGGAGCAGCCCCAATGCATTAAGCAGGTCCAACAACTAAACGACAAGATAATTGCCCTTGGTCGCTTCATCTTCAAGTCAGCAGGAAAATGCTTGCCATTAATGCTTCAAGATTTTGTGCGGCAACAAAGGGTTCGAATGGAACGAAGAATGCACCAAGGCCCTCGAGCAGCTCAGGGAATATCTTGGTAAGCCGCCCCTCTTTAGCAGCCTTGTGCCCGGGGAACCTTTGTATACTTATCTAGCAGCCACAGACCAGGCTGTGGCCGGCTGTGCTGGTTAGGGAGGAATTAAACACACAAAACATGTGTATTATGTGTCAAAAGCCATCAGTCCTGTTGAGGGTCGTTACTTTAATGCAACAAAATTAGCTTACTCGCTTGTTGTAGCTGCCCGCAAATTAAGAGCTTATTTTTCCACACATGTAATCATTGTATATACAGACGCACCACTGCGCAGAATCCTGCACAAGCCCGATTCATCGGGCACTCAACTGATCAATCAAGCTCACAGAGTTCCACATTGATTACTAGCCTCGGCGGGAATCAAGGCCCAAGCCTTAGCCGAGTTCTTGGTAGAGACAAGCTTCACCAAGCAAGAAGAGTCTGAAGCCCCTCAACCAACAGAGACCGGGCACGAGCAGCTTCCAGCACCTCGACCGACTTATTGTTGGGAACTTTTTGTGGATGGGGCAGCGAGCAAAGTCGGGAGCGGAGCTAGCATCCTTCTCATAGCTCCCAACCAAGTTACAGAGTTTGAATTGTCTCTACGATTCAATTTCTCAGCCTCCAACAACGTGGCTGAATACGAAGCAATGATCTCTGGTCTGGAGCTTGCAGTGGATGTGGGAGTTGAAGCGGTCACAGTGTACTCAGAAATCTTGTCCAGGGGGAATATATTCACCCCTCCCTGATCAAAATACTGCGAGCTTGTCAAGGAAATCTTGAAAAATTTTAAGTTCTGGGAGATCATCAGAATTGATCGAGCAGACAACATGCGAGCAGATTACTTGTCCAAGATCGCGGAGGCGAATCTAGCACTACTAAACCCATCAGTCATGATCGAGCAAGGAATTCTGCCCGTAGACAAAGTCAAAGTCATCAACAGACCTATAATGATGGATGTTGAACCAGTAAGGAGAGTTGGATTGATGACTACAAGGACTACATCGAGCAAGGAATTCTTCCAGTAGACAAAGTCAAAGCCACAATAGTCCAGAACCAAGCTTATCGTTACTCGAAAGTGGGGGGAATCCTATACAAGCGATCTAAGGTCAGACATATGCTTCGTTGTGTCCCCCTAGAGTTAACCGAGGGCGTTCTATACGAGGTCCATGAAGGAGAATGTGGCGGGCACCCGAGCACCAAGGCCCTAGCAGAGAAAATTCTGCGCGCAGGATATTACTAGATGACTCTCAGAAGAGATGCAGAGAAATATGTCCGAGAATGTGACAAGTGCTCCCAGAGATACGCAAACATACCAAGGTTGCCCTCCACCATGCAAACCTTTGTGATCGCTGCTTGGCCTTTTGACATGTGGGGAATCGATCTCATTGGTCCATTCCCGCTGGCACAATATACAAGTACAAGTATATAGGGTCACCATCGACTACTTTACAAAGTGGATCAAAGCAAAGCCTCTGGCCAAAATTTCAGAGGCAAACATATCATCAAGTTCATCCACGACCAAGTGTGGTGCAAATTTGGTCTCCCACGAGCAATTATTTCCGATCACGACACCCAATTCTCAGACAAGTTCACGGCTGAATGTGAGCGATTGGGTGTCAAACATTGGCAGTCATCTGTGGAATACCCACAAGGCAACGGCCAAGCAGAGGCCGGAAACAAGTAAGTCTTATATGTACTCAAGAGAAACCTAGAGGGGCGAGCTGGAAAATGGGCAGAAGAGCTATCGTCGGCTTTATGGGCAATTGGAACTACTGTTCGGGGCAAACTGGGGAAACTCCGTTCGCGCTCACATACGGATCTGAAGCTATGATCCCCGTAGAAATGGCCTTGCCTAGCTACCGAGTTTCCCATTACATTGAACAAAATAATCAACTTGCCCAGGCAATAGACCTCGACCTGCTCGAAGAGAGAAGGCTAGAGGCACGACTAAGGATGGCCAATTACAAGCAGCGAGCAAAGGCTCACCCCGACAAAAGGGTCCGGGGATGAGCATTTATGGTTGGGGACTAGGTACTCAGAATAATCGAGACCACCGGTCACTAGGCAGAAATGGGAAAACTCTCACCTAACAGGGAATGGCCTTTTCAAGTTACTGGCATAATCAGAGAAGGCGCCTACACATTGCAGACATAGGGATGGCACAGACCTGAAGCATCCTTGGCACACATCTTCATTTTAAAAAGTTTTATCATTGAGCCAGTTCTCAATACGCAAACGGGCAAGACCTTTAGCCCTATTGAGGGTCACCATCAATATAAATAAAAGGCAAGTTTCTTTCATATTTGTTCATTCGAGTTTTTGGATTGCTTGACTAAATCCGTTCCGTGAGCAAGATGGGTCATGCCCGATTCACGTACTGGGATGCCCGCCAGGCGGTAGGGGCCATGCCCACAAGATAGCGGCTAGCTACCTCGGATTCCTATAGTGACCAAGCGACAATGTCAGTCATATATCTCTATACCCAGTTGGTATACTAGCAACCGCTTCGACATATGAACGCCTGACGTGGTGGTGCCGTGTCTGCCGGTTGGCCGGGTTGCCGAGTAGGGCCCTGCCCATTAGGCAATCTTCGGGATGCTTGCTCTAGGGCGATAGGGGTCATGCCCGCTCAAAGCCTTGGTCAGAACCAAGCACTTAGACCGGGCAGACACGTTTGTCCTGCCCGCTCAAACCCTTGGCCAGATCCAAGCACTCAGTCCAAGCACGAACACTTGCACGCGCACCTCCAACTTGGGCTTAATTAGCATTATTATTTGTAAGTTAAGGATTGCACAAGTTTGCATGCTCTGCTAATTCTCGATTACTTGACATTTTGCTCGACATGTTTTTGGGGGCATCCCGTATGCATGCGTACTAGTACTAATTGAATGCAGGAAAAACACGAGTAAAGAAACAATTATCGAGCAAATGGAAAAGTGCAAATAAAGAAACCACTATTGAGTAAAATCCAATTTCCAATGCATTACGTGCTATAAGATCGAATGAACGCGGCAACCTAAACTATGTCCCCCTAGGAGTTGGGTTATGCAAAGAATGTGGCTTCGACTCCGGTGCAACCGGAGCAAAACCTCTTCTACATGGGCTTGCCTCTCCGCCCGCCGCCTCGATCGAGCGCATCGTTGACGGCCACGGGCGGGAGAATCCATGGCTCCACCCCATCATCGGCATCATCGAGCAAGGGCCTCTAGTTCGCCACGTATAAGGCACTAGGTGGTGCAAACTCGAGCTTCAGGGCGGTAAGGGTCGAGTAGCGTCCGATTCGCCATTTCGACATCTCATTGCACGGTGCCGGCGAGCATCGCAAAATGTGGTTGGTGCCTTGCATGTCGAGAGAAGATCTTTTTTAGCACACGGGAGGCATAAGTGGGAAAAGCAATAAAATCCTCCACGACCTTCTCTTTCGCTAGCGATCGAGAAAATGAGGCCATGGTTGCGGCATCTTTGGTACTGCACAGGCCTTGGCGCATTCGGCTACGACTAAAAGGCGTGTCCATTGCTCGACGAGCATCCTTGGTAGCAGGATTTCTTCTCTGAGCCCTAGGCGGTCTTCTCCTCGGCAAGTGATCGTTTGTCCGCTTCAAGCCTTTTGGCCGAAAGCCTCGCTCTCTTTTTAGCGATTTATCAGTGGCGTCTGCCGCTCTTGTGTCTTCAAGAGCTCGATGCTCGTCCCTCTCAAGCTTCGGCCTTTTTGCGGGCATCCTCTCCTCGGTATATCGGTCATAGATGTTAGATGCTTGGAGGAGGCAATTTGCAAAACAATCATAAGAGGAGGTCAGTATAAGCTAGCAAATATAAATCAACACAAAATATCGCGGGTATACCTCGCTTAGCTGGCGACCAGATATGTCCAGAGCAAGGAAAAGTGGCCAGGCAAGCGGTATCCGATCATGCGTCACATCCTCTTGCAAAAGTTGTTTCATGATGTCCCTTCCACTAACCACACAAGGCTCCAGCGGCGAGCAGGTCAATATGCCCCAATTAGTGCTCTCGGAAAGCCCGCTCATGCGGCACAGCGGCTTTGGCAGTGAATCGGCATTTCAAAGTCGTGGAACAGCCATGACTGACGAAGAATCTTTTCTTTGGTGAGGGTGTGGCGGAGGCAGCTCGAGAACCCGCCTCGGGGGCGAATAGGATGGTCGGCGTGAGGAGAGTCTCGTTTTCGTTTGCTTGGCTTGCTTTGGCGACCTTAGCAGCCCGACATCGATCCACGCTTATAAATGGTTGAGCGGGAGGAGGGGGCTCGGTGGTTTTCTTAAATCGGTCGTCGCGAGGTTTTTTGGCGGGAGGACAAAGGGAATAGTAGGGACGACCTGAGTCGGCTTGCTCGCCAGAGCAGCCACCCTCTTACTTTCCTCGGCTTCGAGCTTACGGAGGTTGCCTTAAGGTCATCATGGTTGCATAAAATGAAGGAATTAATACAACAATTACAAAAGCATGAAGGAAAGGTGGTAAATAAAGTGAAATATTGATCGAGGCGGTGAGTAGATAGAATCTGATCATGCCCAAGTCTTCGACATTCGAGGCGATCGGGGCGAAAGTTCTTCCGTGATAGCCACCCCAATAGACATT
>CM028384.1:7597370-7661745 GCA_013146195.2 Codonopsis lanceolata | reverse complement strand
GTCTACACATATAATTTGAATTCAAATAAATTCTTTTCTTCTAAGTGATTGTTTAGATACCATGTACCTATTTATGGTGTCAAAAACATCAAGAGTCGTGACAAAGACACAAGTTTATACATGTTTATACTATGTCCACAAAATTCATCGATCAAATTATTTGATGCATTAACGATCATTTGAAACTTCCATTGTTGCAACATCATCATTTTCATCATCACATGTACCTCGCCGATACTTAAAATCCACTAAAAGCCTTCAACACTGAGACTTCCCGCTGTACCAGAAGCGAAGTCTTATGTTTTTGTATGTCTCAAAACTTTGCATTGCGTCCATAAATGGTACAATTTGTGATCATGTTAACAAAAAACATATTGAGTTCTTTCGAAGGGTCATTATGGTGGTACTGTTTTGATTTCAAAAATGTCACTGACATCATCTAATCATATAATTTCATTCAAATTCTAGATAAGACAGTTTCCACTAATGGTGTCTTACACAATGTCTATATATAAACGTTAGGGTTGTCTAATGTATGACTTCTTTTAAATAATCATGTTTTTAGTCTAGCCAACTGTATGCCATTTTGTCTAGAGTTGTTGATCCTAAGGGCCTTCAAATTTTGTTATGGGATAGTGATAGTTGTAATAGTCGTACATGTTCAAGATAATAATGTTATAAAGCAAGTATTCCAAAATTTAATAAAACTTTACATTGAGTAAGTGAGAGATATATATTTAAACGTTTTTTCTTGCTCGAAATCACAATAGAATTTGAATATTCTCCATGATTTATTGAATCAACAATGTGCGAGATACTTGAACTTGTGAAAGGTGAGTAGGTATAGAAATTGTTTTTCCATGTATTGTGTACTTGTGTAGTAACTGAAAAAAATATGTATACTTTAAATATAAATAAATAATAAAATTTACTTTAAAAATAATATAATAAAATTTACAATTCGTGATATTCGATAAAGGAAGAACTGAAGTAGGATACAATACATTTTGATTAGAAACTTCAATATTATACTATTGAGAAGCAACATTTGCTGTAACATAATTCATATAAGATTATTAAATTAAAGAAACAGATACCAAAAAATCTTCAATTCATACTATTATTTTCATATGGACTAAATAACTCAAAAAACTTTAATACATCTCTTTCAAAAGACTTCAACAAAACTATCGAGACACAATATTATTTTATTGGGTGATAACAGAATCGGAGTACCTTTTGGAGAAATGTTAACGCAAAAGTCCACAATATTTTTTCAACCGCTAAAATACACTTTTGAGGAAAATGACACACCCCTTAATAAAGGCATGCACAAAGCCGCCCAAATAAAAATGGGCATCACTGATAAAGATGGCATCGCAATAAGCCCCAGCAAATAAAGCGAGCATCGCAATGGAAAAGATGGGCGTCAGAACTTACAATGCCGACGTCGGAACTTACGATGTTTACGACGCGAGCATCGAAATGTGTCAAAGACATTCTTCTATATTAATAGCGATGATCCATTTCGATAGCTCCCATCCCGTGCCTCCTAAGTCGTGGAAGAATTGCAATGGTCACTTTTACGGTATATTTTAGAACCATTTCTACAAAAGAACAGACTTTCTCGATTGACGAATGAAGAAGGGAGAACTTGGATGAAGAAGGATTGAGAAAGATAGAAAAGGCAGTGAGAGACTTACTAGTGGATTAAAATCAATAATTCCTTCTTTCATTAGGAAATGAAATCTAAAGTATGAGCTAGAGTTAACTTAAGGAAGAAAGATAAGGCAGACAAGATCAATCTCAAGCAAAATCTATGAAAGGTAAATGAATAAAGAGACATACATGCTTAATTAATCCTTCACCCTTCTGAATCAAGGTCAGTTGAGAGAGAGCGAGAAAGGGAGAGGGAAAGACTGATTTGATTAAAGGAGGGACTAAGATTCAAGGAGAGGGAACACAAAGGGAGAGGGAAAGCTATTCTTCCCCTAACCGGTCGACTCTTCTTCCAAGAGTAATGCTTCAGTTTTCGAAAAGTATTGTTTCAGTAGGAACGATGACATTTAAGGAAGAAAAAAAGTACTTTTGCAGTTAAAAAAAAAAAGTGTACTTCAACGATTAACATTTTAGAAAAAAGGGACCGGCCAGTAATTATTCCTTACCAAAATGAGAAATAAAAAAAACTCACCTCATTGAAAAACACTAAAAGTTCTACTATATATAAAATCTAGCTCATTAAAATCTCACATCGACCCTTAAGCCACATGTCATGTAAATTGTCCCTTTTAACCTATTAATATAAAAACAAAAAAAAACAATGTTATGTGTATTTTATGTAAGATGAATCTTCTTGACCCGACCCACTGTGTGTCGGTGAGTTGCGTTGTAAGATAGTGGGGCTCCCTCTTACGAATTAAAACTCGTAAGACTGTCTTACCGGATAACTACTTTTAATAAAGCAATACACAACATCAACTTCTAACCAAAGTCAACATCCGTCGTCTAACAAATACAATCATTCAGTTAGAACCCTTCATTTAGAATCCTTCATTTGACATGTATTATTTCACTTCCAAATTTCATTCACCTAACATTCGGTAAGAAATCGTAGCAATCTCTCCAGATTATTCAAATTCTTTTAATTTTTCATTGAGCTGAAAATTGAGTCTATATCATTTTGTTTTACTTTCTATTTCCTTGTACAACTTTTAAAGTTTTTTTTAAAAAAAATACAAATCTAATAATTTGAGACTTCAATATTTAAAATAAAGTCAAGTATTTAGTAAAAACATTGTTTAATGATAAATATTTTATTTTACTGTCCGAGATTTGTTATATTCAAAATTTTTAAATATACTTCTCAAGGTTATTTTGAAAAGAATACATAGCTCAAATTTTGTGATTTGAATTTTTAACTAATGAATTTATCTGTTACATTTCTTAATATTTTTTATTTAACCATTCTTCATGCATGCTTATAAAAAATATATAACTTTATAGTTAGACTATGTCAACAACTATTGTTTATTTCAGCTGAGACTAACTATTTCCTTACAACTTTGACATTGAGAATCCATTCGAATCTTTGTTTGTGGATGTCTTTTAGGACGGATGGTATAAAAGTCATAATAGTTGCAATAAATATTTTGGGTTCAAAATGTCTAAAGCTTATTTCGTGATCAATTTTTAAAAAAACTTTGCCGAAGATTAGTTGAACATCCACCAAGAACATCAGCAGACTTTATATAAATGTGATAAAAAAAATAAAAGGTCAAGTATGATATTGTGAATTGTGCTGTTAATACTAACAGTTTGAGTGTATTCAAAGTTTCTAGAAATGTGTAAATATATTCATGTCAACATATCTAAAAATATTAAATGTTTAGCATAAAAACAAAAGAAAAAAAACAAAGTGTTTCATCTTCCAATGTTTCCATTTATGGATATCAATTTTAGGCGAGAAAATCACGTTTGTTATTATATATGTATAGATGTGTCACTTTTTAGTATTAAGAGTATCACTTTTTAGTATTAAGAGTATTAATTTGTATTTTAATGAGAATTATATAAATTTCCTTTTATAGTGTCACTTTCAACCTTAAAATGTGTCACTTTTATCTTTTCAATGTATCACGTTTGACTTTAAATGTGTCATTCAACATTTAGTTAAAGTTCATTAGGGTCCGTCAAGTATCCCAAGGCAATTGATGCTAACGGATGGCTAACAGAGCTGACAAAGGATTAAACTGTAAGGCCTCTCAACAATTATCCGCTTCAAGAAGGTGAATTCCCTTCGGTATTCATGTACCCTCAAAGCAGGCGAATGAAAGTGTAGGGCAAGCGACTAGGCGGTATGTATAGCCGCCGGAATCCGTCACACGATATCATAGTGGGTTGACAAGATCATCAGTTTCGTCCTAGCCAAGTTTTGGCAGTCAACGTTAGTTTTAAAGTGACACTTTTTAGTATTAAATGTGTAACTTTTTAGTATTAAATGTGTCACATTTTAGCATTAAGATTGTCACTTTTTAGCATTAAGTGTGTCACTTTTTAGCATTAAGTGTGTCACTTTTTTGTATTAAGTGTGTCACTTTTTAGTATTAAAAGTGTTACTTTATATTTTAATAAAAATTATAATAAATTTTCTTTTATAGTGTCACTTTTAACATTAAAATGTGTCACTTTTGTGTTTTTAATGTGTCACATTTGGCTTTAAATGTGTCATTTAACATTTCGTCAAAGTCCGTTAGAATCCGTCAAGTATCCCAAGACAGTTGATACTAATGGATGGTTAACGAAGCTGCCAAAGGATTAAATTGGAAGGCGTAAGAAACATAAGAATTTCGGCGACAAACATTGAAAGTACTGGGGCACCGAAGCAAATAGACAAATTTCTCATTAAAGAGCATTAAAATTAAATAAAGTCACTTTTTAGTATTAAAAATGTTACTTTGTATTTTAATAAAAATTCTAATAAATTTTCTTTTATAGTGTCACTTTTAACATTAAAATGTGTCATTTTTGTGTTTTCAATGTGTCACGTTTGGCTTTAAATGTGTCATTTAACATTTCGTCAAAGTCCGTTAGGATCCGTCAAGTATCCCAAGGCAGTTGATACTAACGGATGATTAACGAAGCTGCCAAATGATTAAATTGCAAGGCGTAAGAAACATACGAATTTTGGCGGCAAACATTGAAAGTACTGGGACACCAGAGCAAATAGACAAATTTCTCATTAAAGAGCATTAAAATTAAATATTATAAGCTTCAGAGTTTCAAACCCTTGAACTCCACCTGTTAAACCCAAGGGATGCAACTGACCAACTTGGCTAACATACAATTATGATATTTATTAACATGTTTATTTATTAACCCATAAATTCTTAAATGGGGCTCCGTCTTACGGATTTAGGATCCGTAAGACCGTCCTACACAAGTCTTTGCCGTAAAACTGAACCTAACTATCTCACAGCTTAAACTACCAATACACAATATGCCGAATAAAGATGATCAGTCTTATAAAAAATATTTATAAGACGGTGTTACCTAATTTTTTGTCATTAATAATATTTGTGTTACCTGCTTTTTTTTTTAAAAACTCATGTGCATAATTAAAGTAGAGGAGGTCTCCTGTAAGACGATCTTATGGATCATTATTCGTAAAACGGATCTATTCAGGTTAAATGGGGCAAAATTCAGAAATATCAATGCAATCCCTTAGTTTTTTGAAAATTACAGCGCCACCTCTCATGTTTATATATGCAGAGTGTCACTTTTTACTATTAACAGTGTCATTTTATAGTATAAAATATGTCACTTTTAAGCTTAGAAGTGTCACTTTGTATTTTTAATGAAAATTATAATTTTTTTTCCTAAAAAAGTGTTACTTTTTGCGCTTAAATGTGTCACTTTTATTCTTAAATGTGTTACTATCACTTTGAAAAGTTTCTCATTTTTTTATAAATAAAAATCATTACATTTGACATTAAAGTGTTACTTTATAACATTGAAAGTGTCACTTTTTAAAATTAAACGTGTTACTTTTAACCGTGCAAGTGTTATTTTGTCTTATAAATAAAAATCGTCGTTATTGACCTTAAAAGTGTCACTTTTTAGAATTGAAAATGTTACGTTTTAGTATTAAATGTGTCACCTTTGGCCTTCAACGTTAGTTTTAAAGTGACATTTTTTAGTATTAAATATGTCACTTTAAAGTATTAAGAGTGTCATTTTTTAGTATTAAATGTGTTACTTTTTAGTATTAAATGTGTTACTTTTTAGTATTAAGAATGTTACTTTATATTTTAATGAGAATTATAATAAATTTCCCTTATAGTGTCACTTTTAACATTAAAATGTATCACTTTTAACATTAAAATATGTCACTTTTATGTTTTCAATATGTTACGTTTGACTTTAAATGTGTCATTTAATATTTCTGATTAATAAAAGAGGAAAACTGTTTGGATTCTTTAAAAGCAGTTACCACACTATTATAGGGAAAAGCTTGAAGAAGGCCTCTAGCAAACGCCCTACAATGAATAACACACGATGGATCGAATAAGAAGGATCCGTCTCACAAAAATTATCCGTAACATCATATTACACAAATTTTTACCAATTTCTATAAGTGTTTTTACACCAATGACTATTAAATCATGACACATGTCAATCACAATTTTTGTTTTATTTTTTAAAAAAAATTAGTTGTACAAATGTCATTTTCTAAACATTATTCAGTAAAAAAGATTTAAACCGCCGGTAAAAGAAAAAAACAAATATTTTAAATTACAAAACTTACGCTTTTTTTTTTTTTGCATAAAATTGATTAATCAATTAAAATATCGAAAAGAAAAGGGACGTGGAATTAGTGGATGAAGAATTAGCGTTCACCAACCATTAATAGTGGGGGAGTTGGAGAGAGAGGGGGTAATTGTTTGAGCAACCGCGCTCACACGCCAACTACACGCTAACTCCCGGAGTGATAATGACCGTAGGATCAAGAAAGAATCAATCTCGACCATAATTTATAAATTTTTTAATTGCTAAATGGTAACGCTAGCGACTATGATTACGAAATTATATCAGTATTATAAATTTTTTAAAAAATTAGTTGAAAATAAATGTCATTTCTTAAACATTATTCAGTAAAAAAGATTTAAACCGCCGGTAAATCAAATTTTAATGTTTTGATTTTAGCCCCTTTTGCAATTGATTCTTGTACAAAAATAAAAAATAAAAAATAATTATGTTCTTGTATTAATTAAATTTAATGTAGTTTGTCCATGTGTGATCCAACAAACGTAGGGAGACTCTATCCATGTGCGGATCCAACCAAAGTAGGGAGAATCTATCCATGTGCGGATCCAAAGAAATTAGGGAGAATTTATCCATTATTGTGTAATACAAAGTACCTTGCTGTGTCACGACAAAGACGTTAGCTTTGTTTTTTTAATAAACGAAGAAATAATATGTGAAATGAATTAATATTTATTTATAATTGTCTAAGTTAATTATGATAACGCTTAAAAAGAAAAAAAACAAATATTTCAAATTACAAACTTATATTTAAAAAAAAATTATTTATATACGAAATTGTAGGTCGAAAAAAAATTAAATTGATTAAGTTAATTACGATAACAATTAAAAAGAAAAAATTAAAATAGAAATATTCAAAACTTAGACATAAATTAAATTGGATTCAGTTTCAAAAAATAAATTGATTAAGTTAATTACGATAACAGTAAAAGACAAATATTTCAAATTAAAAAACTTACGATTTTTTTTGTATAAAATTGATTAATTAATTAAAATATTGAAAAGAAAAGGGACGTGAGTTTGGTGGAGAAGGATTAGCGCCACCAACCGTGAATATGGGGGAGTTGGAGAGAGAGAGTGAGAAGGTTTCAACCGCCTTTCACACATGAACTCGTGAGTGATAATAGGTCGGGGACCTGTCGATGATCTCAAGTAAAGGAATCAATCTCATCCCTTAAATAGCTTTAGTCAATGACTGCATTACGACACGTGCGCTATGATATGTATTAGATATAGACTAGATTTAGTACCCTCGTGTCAGATTTCAGATCGTCGGCCATGAATTTATCAATAACAAGCAGATAATGTGGAAATGATTTAATATTTACTTATAATTTGTCTAAGTTAATTATGATAACGCTAAAAAGAAAAATCAAATATTTCAAATTACAAAACTTACGATTTTTTTAAAATTTATTTGTATACCTAAATTATGGCCGAAAAATTAAATTGATTAAGTTAATTACGATAACAATTAAAAAGAAAAAAATTAAAATAGAAATATTCAAAACTTAGACATATTCGAATCTAGTTTCAAAAAATAAATTGATTAACTTAATTACAATAATAGTTAAAAAGAAAAAAACAAATATTTTAAATTACAAAACTTACGCTTTTTTTTTTGCATAAAATTGATTAACCAATTAAAATATCGAAAAGAAAAGGGACGTGGATTTAGTGGATGAAAATTAGCTGCTCACATTCAACCATTAATGTGGGGGAGTTGAGAGAGAGGGGGGGTAATTGCTACCAACCGCCACACGCCAGCTCAACTTTCGGCGAGTGATAATGACCGTAGGATCTCGCAAAGGAATCAATCTCGTTTCATAACCCATAAATAATTTTTTTTTACCACCGCATTAATGCACATGCTGCGACCATGAAATTATATTGTATTATAAATTTTTTTAAAAAAATTAGTTGTACAAATGTCATTTTCTAAACATTATTCAGTAAAAAAGATTTAAACGGCCGGTAAATCAAATTTTAATGTTTTGATTTTAGCCCCTTTTGCAATTGATTCTTGTACAAAAATAAAAAATAAAAAATAATTATGTTCTTGTATTAATTAAATTTAATGTAGTTTGTCCATGTGTGATCCAACAAAAGTAGGGAGACTCTATCCATGTGCGGATCCAACCAAAGTAGGGAGAATCTATCCATGTGCGGATCCAAAGAAATTAGGGAGAATTTATCCATTATTGTGTAATACAAGTACTCTTGTTTTGTGTCGATGACAAGACGTTAGTTTATGAATTTATTAATAAATGAAGCAAATAATATAGAAATGAATTAATATTTATTTATAATTTATCTAAGTTAATTATGATAACAGTTAAAAAGAAAAAAAATAAATATTTCAAATTACAAAACTTACGATTTAAAAAAAATTATTTATATACGAAATTGTAGGTCGAAAAAAAATTAAATTGATTAAGTTAATTACGATAACAATTAAAAAGAAAAAATTAAAATAGAAATATTCAAAACTTAGACATAAATTAAATTGGGATTCAGTTTCAAAAAATAAATTGATTAAGTTAATTACGATAACAGTAAAAAACAAATATTTCAAATTAAAAAACTTACGAATTTTTTTGTATAAAATTGATTAATTAATTAAAATATTGAAAAGAAAAGGGACGTGAGTTTGGTGGAGGAAGGATTAGCGGCCACCAACCGTGAATAGTGGGGGAGTTGGAGAGAGAGAGGGAGTAGTTGCTCAACCGCCTTTCACACATGTGAACTCGGGGAGTGATAATGACCGTATGTCGTATGATCTCAGTAAAGGAATCAATCCCCTAAATAGCTTTAGTCAATTGCACAATGCATAGATGTATTGTATTATAGACTAGTACTCTTACCCGTGCCGATGACACGTCGTCAGTTTGTGAATTTATCAATAATTGAAGCAGATAATGTGGAAATGATTTAATATTTACTAATAATTTGTCTAAGTTAATTATGATAACAAGTAAAAAGAAAAAACAAATATTTCAAATTACAAAACTTACGATTTTTTTTTAAAATTTATTTGTATACGAAATTGCAGGCCGGAAAAAATTAAATTGATTAAGTTAATTACGATAACAATTAAAAAGAAAAAAAATAAAATAGAAATATTCAAAACTTAGACATAAATTAAATTGGAATCTAGTTTCAAAAAATAAATTGATTAAGTTAATTACAATAATAGTTAAAAAAAAAAAAAAAACAAATATTTTAAATTACAAAACTTACGATTTTTTTTTTTTGCATAAAATTGATTAATCAATTAAAATATCGAAAAGAAAAGGGACGTGGATTTAGTGGATGAAGAATTAGCGTTCACCAACCATTAATAGTGGGGGGAGTTGGAGAGAGAGGGGGGTAATTGCTCAACCGCCGTTCACACGTGTGAACTCGAGGAGTGATAATGGAAGTAAGATCTCGATAAAGGAATCAATCTCGACTATAAATAGCTTTAGTCAATTGCATTAATGCGACTATGGTATTGTATTATAAACTAGTCTTTGTGCAGTGCCTATGTGGCGAGTAGAGGATAATGTCGATCTTGGAGGGTGTCAATATTTAAATAAATCAATATATGTTTTAATCATGTTTCAAAAAAGTATAAAATAACAAATTGAAAATGAAGACTTCTCGATAATCAATTAAAATATTATGATCATTCAACGGTGAAGAAAAAAAATTAAAACTTTTATTTATAATTTTATTTAAGAAAACCGATGCGGTACCTTGTTAGATTTTATTTATTTGTAATTTTTTTAAGGAAACATAGGCGATACGAAATCAGGCACCGTGCCATAGGCACGGACATGAAGATCTAGTATTATTATAATTAATAAGTAGTGGGGTGTAGAAAGAAATTATCGAGAAGCATTTAGCATAATGATGGTTTTTTATGCGAGGGCATTTTTGTAATTTTCTTTAATTTGGGAGTGTAGAGAAATACGTTGTGCGGTTAGCCCGACCCTTTTACAGTAGTCAGTATACCATCTCAAGTGCTCTCGAATCACACTCTGCTTACTCATTTAAAGCATCGATCCACAATATCCAAGCCCCCTAAATTTTCGTTTCATTCTTTCCCGTTATTGAATCTAACTACCAAGAATCAAGATCCAGCCTACAATGACCAAATCTATGTTGACTTTGATTTCTTTTGACTATTATATATATATATATATATATATATATATATATATATATATATATATATATATATATATATATATAAAATACTAAAACTTATATATGATAGATGTATAAGGACTCTATTTATCACCATACATAAACATAGTTAATTAGGACTCTTCTTGGGCTTGTAATTAATGTGAGTGGTGCGGTTAGGAATCTTCTTGACAGTCCTGATTCAGGGGGATTTTGGAGAATTCGTAGGGAGTTGGAATCGTACATGGAGAGAGGGACGCAAAGGGATAAGGGTTGTGCGGGAAATAAATTACAGCCGTTTGATATAAGTAAAAATAATCAATCCCAGCCGCTCTTTATCTCACTGAGCTCTATTGTATAGTAGATTCTTATGCATCTTCTTAGTTGGGTCACACTATCACCTATATATTTTTATCTTCTTACCCATTTAAGAATATATATCTTCTCATTGTATAATCTTTTTACACAAAAAATATTAAATTTAACACCAACCCACATAAATACAACTCCCCCACACACACACACCCCAAGAGGCAACCACCCCCCTCTCTCCCCAAAGCCATCTTCTTATTTAAGAAAGAATAATTTTCTCTCTTGTTGAATCTTGAAATTAAAAAGATTTGCTTAAAAACATTTCACTTGATTGTCAGCCAAGTAAAATAGATTATATTTGGTCAGCTAAATATCATTTTGTCAGCCACTTATCTCAGCTGATCTATACGTACTTAAAGTATGAGTTTATCTTTCCTTATTTGTCTGATCATACTCTTGTACTAACTTTTTCCTACTTTGTGTTTTTGGTAGATGCCCTGCCATATAATATCTCACAAGATCCTTTGAGGATCCTGCCTCTGCCAAAACACATTTTCAAATTCAAATGTGTTCATAACGGGTTGCTTTTGAAAACTATCTATAAATACCCACTGGAAGCATTTTTGAAAAGAACGAACAATTTTGAAGTCAAGAAACCTTCTACTCACAATCTCTCTGACGTTGTCTTCAAGAAAACTTTAGCTAGAATACTTCTTATTGAAAATTTCTCTCTAGTTATTGTTTAGGCAAAACACTGAGTATTTCATCTCAAATTATTTAGAACTCAGTCAGTTTGTCTCACGAGTTTGATTGTTTCTCAATCATTCTCCACCAAACACCGGTCTTTTGTTGTACACTGATCCATTAGAGATCAAATAGATTTTTAATAAAATTAGTGCACTTCAAAAATCCAAGTCTGACCAACTTGGTAGTGGACGTAGCAATTTATCTGTGAACCACTTCAACTGATTTGCTAGCTATCTCTTATATTCTTGCAAACTGAATCAACACTTAAGAAGTTATTCAACTGATTAAGTGTCAGCCAGTTAACAACAATTGTTTGCTTATTTGTTCAGTTAACTTATATTTCAGTTTCCTCTCTATATTCAGTGATCAAACATTAAAACAGATTTCTTTTGAAAACTGTTGCGTCAGCCAGCTGACCAACTTTCATCAGCTTAAGGAATTTCAAAGTGTCAGCCAACTGACCAATTCTTCAGTTGACTGACAAAATCAAATTTTCCGCTACCAATCTTTTAAGCTTTATAAAATCAACCCCCAAAAGTTTTTAAAGGCTATTCACCCCCCTCTAGCCTTAACTGTTGCCATCTGGACTTACATCTCTCCTATTTGGAAAAATAGGAAGATGAACAATGGAAGAAACTTGACATCTTCCTAATTGGAAGATGGTTAAAATCACACAATAGTGATGCCCTAAATACAAAGATAGTAGGTCTGGAAACCAACTTTCTGAAGTACGTGATAGAGCACGGCAAAATTGGCGCCGCACGATCAAATCTATCGTTTTCATGAGACATGTTATATTCTCAACCCATAAAAACACTGGTGCGCTCTCTCGATCTCTCCTATCCTTGAATTAATTTTAGGATTAAATAATTATTTGGTCCCTGAACTATACCAAAAGTCTGTGTTTCGTCCCTCAAATTTTTTTGTATGCGTTTGGTCCCTTAATTCGATTTTTTTGGTCAATTCCCCTTCGTACTGTTACCGTTAGGTCCGTTACTGAAAATTTTAACATTGGCTAACTTTTCAAAATGTCTAAACTATAGGGACTTAATGTGCCAATTAAAAAAAGAGTATCTTCAACCTTTGAATTTGAGTTGAAAATGATTAATGCTTTTGGTCATCAATCTCCTCCATCACCACCATTCATCGGTAATGGTAGCTTATGCAAAAAGCCCAAAACCAGTAATGGAAACCTTCTTCAAAAATGTCCAAAGCGAATTGGGAGAATCCAAAAAATCTTATCCAACCAATCTTTGTAACTGATCTGGGTTCTCGAACATATATGGTTCCAATTGACGCTTGGTGACTTGGAATGATAGTTTCGCCGGTGGAGGAAGGCGGAGGAAAAGAGACGATGTGAGATTGATGTTTGGTGGGTTCCATTTCTGAAGTCAGATCTGGGTTTTGTATTAGATCTGGTTCTGATTGATGTTTGGTGGTTCGGCATGGAGGTTTCACCGGCGAAGGAAGAGAAAGACGATGGGCGATCTGTGGCTTCCATCACCATTAATGGCGTCCTCCCTCACCCAAACCCTAAACCCGAATGGCGAAAAAGAAAAAAACACAATTATTCCCAGAACATAACACCCATCTCCTATCTCCCATGGCGATTTCACCGATGAAGGAAGGGAGAGACAATGGTTCTACTGCAGATCTGGTTCTTCTGTATCCAAGTTTGCATTCCTTCTGTAGCAACAATGGTTTCTTCAACCCCAATTTCGCTCTGTTATTCTTGACATTTTTGAACTAATTTTCGGAGATGAATCAGATACAAAAACCAACACCGATTGAAAGGAGAAGGAAAGCATCACACTTGCCGTATAAATGTGGATTTCCCACCCATGTTAGGCCCTGTGATAATTTGGAACCAACTCTTTCCCTGACCTGGATTGTGAGAAAGACAAAAAGATGCATGTCAAGAGCACTTCAATAAAAAAAATCTAGAGGAAACATTATCCTTAAATTGCGTGATATCTTACCAGTTTACCGTCATTTGGTATAAAATTTACCCAGTCTTGTGCTTCCACACAAGGATGCCTACTGCCTTCTAATATAATATCTCCCACATCCTGTAACCCAATAGCTCAATTAACATACCAATAACGCACATTAAGTCAAATAACGCACATTAAGTCCCTATAGTTTGTACATTTTGAAAAGTTAGCCAATGTTCAATTTTTTTGATAGCAGTAGCGATGCGAAAGAATTGACCAAAAAAATCGAATTGAGGGACCAAACGCATATAAAAAAAATTGAGGGACCAAACGCAGAGTTTTGGTATAGTTCAGGGACCAAAAAATTATTTAATCCTTAATTTTATACTCCTTTTCTGAATAACTACTCATTTAAAATAATTATCCTTTTTTAAAACTTTTATTTAGAAAAAATATTTTTATCATTTTATCCTTATCTTTTTTTACTTAATTTAAACATGTTTAATGGTATTAAAGGAAATAACACATGTCACTAATAAATTATTTTTTATTAAACGGTGCGCAGTATCAAAGAGGATAATAATTTAAAAACGGAAGGAGTATCATGTTTTTCTTTTTGATCCATTTCTGGTTATAGGAAAATAATTTTATCATTTTACCTCTATTTTCTTTGCTAATTTAACGATGAGTGTCACATACACATGAGTTTAAGTTGCACCGAAAAAAATAAATGTTTGAAAAGTGTAATTATTACGAGATATATAATTAAAATTACAGTTTGTCGTTACAATAATGTTTGAGCATAATTAATATGTCAGTATAAGGATAATATTGAAATTTTATGGAAATTATAAAAGATTTTTAAAAGTACTATTAAAATGAAATATTTCAAAATAGTATAACAGTCTTTACCTAGAGCATAAGAAGTAGGAGTAATATTTATAGAATTAAATAATTTTTTGGTCCCTAAACTATACCAAAACTCTGCGTTTCGTCCCTTTTTTTTGTATGCGTTTGGTCCCTCAATTCGATTTTTTTGGTCAATTTCCCCTTCGTACCGTTACCGTTACTGAAAAATTTAACATTGGCTAACTTTTCAAAATGTCCAAACTATAGGGACTTAATGTGCCAATTGATGACCAAAAGGGGAAACTAAAAGCAAACAAATAATTTTGAAAACAATAATTTTGAAAAACAAAATTATTGGATAAAATAATTTTAACTTCTTCACTCAATTCCTCCACACCCAGCCGCCATCTACGTAGCAGTCCAACAGCCATCTTCAGTGCCATCATCGGTATCTCCATCTTCAGTCCTATCACCGGAATTCCAATCGCTTTGCTCTCCACCATCTTTGCCCAGTGATATGCGGCCAAGCTTCATCTTCCTTTCTTTTCCCTTCATCCATCTCGTCTTCCTCCGGCACTGGAAACCAGCCATCAACCGATCCAGATGAGTTTCTACAACCAATTTTCGTCTTCTCGATCTCTCCCAGATCCAACTCGGCCCAGCAACAAGCTTCACCAAGGCAGCCATCTTCAACCGCCGCTGACCCCTTCCAATTAATCTCCACCGCTGCTGCAGCATCCATCCCTAAATGAACAGGAAGCATGTATTTGGCTTTTCTCCAAATTATATATCACGTCTCCATAAATTCCAACAATATGGCAAGTAGTTGAAATTGAAGCTCCTTCTGCTATGTACTGGCCATCCATTAGCAATTTAACTTCATAATCCCATTAATATAACTTCAACCAATGTTAACCAAATTAGGTAAGTTTCCGTCGCCGAGCTAGACGCAAGATGAAGCCTTGGCGCTAATCGAGGCATACCGCGAAATATGGTACGTGCTCTGACGTGGATACCTCCGTACGACGAACTGGGATTCGGTTGTCGAACAAGTGGGCAACACCTGTCTTGGCGCCATCATCCCGAAGACCTTCGCCCAGTGCCGTCACAAGATGGAGAAGCTCTGACAGTGCTATCGGGCGGAGAAGCAGCGATCTCTCTCTTTTCCCGGGCGGTTCTTCTCGTCGTGGTTCTACTTCGAAGCAATGGATGCTATGGAGCATGGATCGAACGGAGAAGGTGGCGATCCAGTCAATTACGCTATAAAGATTGTTAATTTGCAAAAGAAGGATGAGGGGTCGAACCCTAACCCTAATTTTGACCAAGCGGGGTTGAATCTGGGTCGGGGAATTCGGTTCAAACCGGTTGGGGATCGAAATTTGGTGACTTTAGCAAGTAGGCCGAAGAATTCTAGCAAGAATAGTAATTTAAAGTCAACTCCTAATTTTGGGTCAAGAGTCACTAACGTGGATTATTCTTTTCAATATTTGGATGGTGAGTATGATAAGGAAGAAGATGATGGTGGTGGCGGTGGTGGTGAATTTGAAGATGGGTTTCTGGTTGAGACCCCGGTTGGTGAGAATTTGGTTCCTGCAGGAAGTAATACTCCTTTTTAGGGATAACATTGAGAGAATCGTTTGATGAAGTAATACTCCTTTTTCAATTGGCACATTAAGTCCCTATAGTTTGAATATTTTGAAAAGTTAGCCAATGTTAAATTTTTCAGTAACGGTAACGGTACGAAGGGGGAATTGACCAAAAAAACCGAATTAAGGGACCAAACACATACAAAAAAAATTGAGGGACGAAACGCAGTGTTTTGGTATAGTTCAAGGACCAAAAAATTATTTAATTCATATTTATAATATAGTTAATTAAGTTTGTAAATTTGTGTGACAATTTGTTGGTGTCGGAGAAAATATTCAAGCTCTTCATGAGTCGGATACCGTCTCCCAACTAGATGTATAGAAGCCCACGCCCTTGATCTCAATATGCAGGTTTCCTTTCTCTCTCCTCTCTTCTACTCGAATAAATTTTCTAGTTATGCTTTGTAAATTACAAATAATCTCTCTTAATTATGGGTCAAGCACAAAAACTTTCTCTTGATAAATTTTGTAATTTGTCTTCAAAAGTTAGGAAAGAATTGCTGGTCAACATATTGTTGCTTCACAGCGACATCAACACCCAAGAAAAATATTAAATAAATGAATAAAAAAAGAAGAAGAAAAAAAAACGGAGAAAGAGATGTTTTTCATATTAAAAGTTGGTGTCCATGGTACATCGAGTAAAGATGATCAATCTTACAAAAAATATTTATAAGACGGTGTTACCTAATTTTTTGTCATTGATAATATTTGTGTTATCTGATTTCTTTTTTTAAACTCATGTACATAATAAACTCTAGTTGAGTCACTGACCATGTGCCTATATAAACTCCTTCAATTCTTCTTCCTCATGCATATTATTATCATCCCAAGCTTCTCTTCCTAGATTCAGTTTTCTCAGCCTCGCCTCCACTTTTACTCCCCCTCTGTTGATCGAAATCCCATCTCAACCACATAAGAAGCTTCGCGTGAAGGTAACAAATCAGTCATGGCCTCCTACTCATCTTCAAGACAGAAGTGCCCTCGTATTTCGCTGGATGTGATCAAACGTGCGACGGAAAACTTTGACGAGAGCAATGTCCTAGGCCGTGGGGGAGAGGGAAAGGTGTATTTGGCTGAAATAAGACTTGGCCGGAAGATGACACAGGTTGCTGTGAAGCATTTAAAACCAAACTCTGAGGAGTTTGAAAAGGAGATTAAGACGATTTCAAAGATTCAACACCCAAACCTCGTCTCTCTTCTTGGCTACTGTGATGAATCCCGTCAGAAGATACTTGTTTATGAATACATGGAAAAGGGAAGCCTGTCCTCTTATATAAACGAGAAAAGTTCAAGTCCTTTGTCTTGGCAGCAAAGACTCCATATATGCCTTGATGCCGCACGTGGGTTACAACACCTTCATGCTGAGACCCACGAATTTCCCAAAGGGATAATTCATCGTGATGTGAAGCCCGAAAATATTCTACTGGATAAGAATTGGGTTGCCAAAATTTCCGACTTTGGAATGTTCAAGTTGTCCCATGTAGGTCAACTACAATCTACCATGATCACTAACCTTAAAGGCACCGGTGGGTATTATGCACCAGAATATATTCAGTACCGTACTGTAACTAAAAAAATAGACGTATATGCATTCGGGGTGGTATTGTTCCAAGTGTTATGTCTGAAAATGCCATGGGATCGTGGGGATGAGAGCTACTACAGCATGGACGATGAAGATTTAGGAATTTGGGCTCAGCAAAATGTTGATACTAAAATAAAGAAGGAAATCTGTCATGATTCCTTAGAGGCATTTACCGCTATTATAGGAAAAAGCTTGAAAAGGGACCCTCGAAAACGACCTACTATGGCTAGGGTCGTGTTGGATCTAGAGAATGCGCTGGAATACCAGATGCTTGAAGATGATCTTGAAGATGATGATCTTTCTGAAGAAGCACGACAACTACGAATGTGGCACTCACGACTGGAACGAAGTAAAAGTCTAGTTCTATAAGCGTTCTCAAGCCGAAAAAACACTGGTGTGCTCTCTCGATCTCTCCTCTTCTCGAATCGATTGCCTCATTTTGTTCAACTAAATCCTTGAGAACAAAATAAAAATCCGGTTTTTTACTACTTTTCCTAAATAATTGTCCCGTTTTTTTTTTCCTTTTCGTCATTTCAAATAATAGAACATTTCTTTCTCCCATGTGTTGTCTCCGTTTTTTCTTTGTTATGGTTTTGTGTCAATTGTTTTCTTATATGGTATCCGAGCATATTCTCGAGAACATGGTAGACTCAATTGCTAATGGTCTCGGATTGTCAATCACTCATGTTGGTAAATCACTTTTATTTTTCCAGTGGTCGTAAGTTTCTTTCAAATAATGTTTTGTGCGTTCCTTCTATGCATAAATCTTTGTTACTGATTCATCGTTTTTCTCTCTATAATTTTTTTTTTTGAGATTGATTGTGTTGGATTTTGTGTGAAGGACAATCAAACGAAGCGCATCTTTCTTTATGGGAAATAGCTCGAGCGGATCACTTGCCTTTCACACCTCATAGTGCAGTCAATTCGTTAGCTTTAATCGGTGAACGTGCTACGTCTTCAACATGGCATGCTCACTTGGGTCATCTCACTTGGGTCATCCGTCTTCTCACATGTTGAAGGCTCTCATCAATAAAATTAATTTTCCACTTAGTGGTCTGATAGGTAAAATACTACGTTCGTACATTTCATTCTCATATGCCTTTATATATGTTGCAGTTGGATGTAGGGGACCTTCTCCAATAACGGATGGTTGATGACTTTTCACACTATGTTTGGATGTTTCCAAATTTAGGTACAGATCTTTAGATAGAGGTCTACTGAATATTTACACAAGGAAACAGCCTATACAAATCTTTCAAACTAGTCTTCTTTATTATAAAATTATCAGTTGTTTCTTAGAAATTATTATATGTACAAAATTAACCTTAAATCTAATAAATCATTCATTATTTATTTAAAAACAAACATGTAAATTTATCTTCCTTACTATAAAAATATGAGTTGTCTCTTAAAAATTAATGTATAGATAAAATTAATCTATCATCTAATAAACCATCCACAATTTATTTAATGACAAATAAGTAAATTTATCATGATAAAAAATAATATTTGTACAAAAGTAATGTTTAATAAATCACTCTCCATTTAATAAGGTCAAATAAATAATGTATTATTTGCTAATCAATTCTATGAATAATAACTCAAAAATTATCATAATAAATGATAATGTCAAATTAGTAAATTATATCCCTATCTATCTATCTATTTCTACTATAAAATTGTGAGTTGTCTCTTAGAAATTAATGTATTGACAAAATTAACATTTCATCTAATAAATCATCCACCATTTTTATTAAATGACAAACAAGTAAATTTATCTTCTTTACTATAAAAATGTGAGTTGTCACTTAGAAATTAATGTTTGGACAACCTTTCATCTAATAAATCATTCACCATCTATTTAAAGACAAACAACTAAATTTATCATGATAAGAAATAATATTTGTACAAAAGCAATGTTTAATAAATCACTTCCCATTGAATAAGGCCAAATAAATAATTTATTATTTGCTAATCAATTCCATGAATAATAACTCAAAAATTATCATAATAAATGATAATGTCAAATTAGTAAATTATATCCACATCTATCTATCTATCTATCTATCTATCTATCTATCTATCTATCTATCTATCTATCTATCTATCTATTTCTACTATAAAATTATGAGTTGTCTCTTAGAAATTAAAGTATTAACAAAATTAACCTTTCATCTAATAAATTATCCACCATTTATTTAAGGACAAACAAGTAAATTTATCATAATAAATGATAATGTTTGTAAAAAAAATAACCATTTAATAAATCACTCACCATTGAATAAGGTCAAATAAGTAAATTTGTTATGAGCTAATCAATTACATGAATAATTACAAAAAGAAACCTAAATTTAATAAATCACTCACCATTGAATAATGTCAAATAGGTAAATGTTATCTCTATCTATCTATCTTCTTTACTATAAAAGTGTGAGTTGTCTCTTAGAAATTAATGTATGGATAAAATTAACCTTTCATCTAATAAATCATCAACCATTAATTTAAAGACAAACAAGTAAACTTATCTTCTTTACTATAAAAATATGAGTTGTCTCTTAAAAATTAATGTATAGACAAAATTAACATTTCATCTAATAAACCATCTATCATTTATTTAAAAACAAACAAGTAAATTTACCATGATAAAAAATAATATGTGTACAAAAGTAATGTTTAATAAATCACTCCCCATTGAATAATGTCAAATAAATAATTTATTATTTGTTAATCAATTCCATGAATAATAACTCAAAAATTATCATAATAAATGATAATGTCAAATTAGTAAATTATATCCACATCTATCTATCTATCTATTTCCACTATAAAATTGTGAGTTGTCTCTTAGAAATTAATGTATTAACAAAATTTACCTTTCATCTAATAAATCATCCACCATTTATTTAAGGACAAACAAGCAAATTTATCATAATAAATAAATGATAATGTTTGCAAAAAAAATAACCATTAATTTAATAAATCACTCACCATTGAATAAGGTCAAATAAGTAAAATTTGTTATGAGCTAATCAATTACATGAATAATTACAAAAAGAACCATAAATTTAATAAATCACTTACCATTGAATAAGGTCAAATAGGTAAATGCTATCTCTATCTATCTATCTTCTTTACTATAAAAGTGTGAGTTATCTCTTAGAAATTAATGTATGGATAAAATTAACCTTTCATCTAATAAATCATCCACCATTTATTTAAGGACAAACAAGTAAACTTATCTTCTTTATTATAAAATTGTGAGTTGTCTCTTAGAAATTAATGTATGGTCAAAATTAACATTTCATCTAATAAACCATCCATCATTTATTTAAGGACATATATGTAAATTTATCATGATAAAAAATAATATTTGTACAAAAGTAATGTTTAATAAATCACTCCCCATTGAATAAGGTCAAATAAATAATTTATTATTTGCTAATCAATTCCATGAATAATAACTAAAAAATTATCATAGTAAATAATAATGTCAAATTAGTAAATTCTATCCCTATCTATCTATCTAACTATCTATTTCTACTATAATATTGTGAGTTGCCTCTTAGAAATTAATGTATTGATAAAATTAACCTTTCATCTAATAAATTATCCACCATTTATTTAAGGACAAACAAGTAAATTTATCATAATAAATGATAATTTTTGTAAAAAAATAACTTTAAATTTAATAAATCACTCATCGTTGATTAAGGTCAAATAAGTAAATTTGTTATGATTTAATCAATTACATAAATAATTACAAAAAGAACCCTAAATTTAATAAATCACTCACCATTGAATAAGGTCAAATAGGTAAATGTTATCTCTATCTATCTGTTGATTATTGGAATATGCTTCTTGATAATTCAATTATTACCTTGAATATTCTATATATGGTGATTTGTTTGCCCCTATTACAAGTGAGTCATCACGAGTGGCTAAAAGGTCTGCGTACCGGTTAGCGTGGCAGCTCGTGTTGATATCACATAGGTCTTAGATTAAGTTCAACCTAATCTAATCCTACCTTCCTATATGATGAAGACCTCAGCACTGCACTCAAAACTCTGCGTACGCACGAAGACTTGCAGTATATGTCAAAAGCCTTCGCTATAAAGATCAGAATATTCTTATGACTCATCACCGACAGACATACTACAAGATAAAATGCTCGTACCGGCAGACATCAGTTCTCCTGTATCGGAAGACTTGTCTCCACTGGCTCGAAGCTTTTCAACGGCAGACTTCAAAATCTGCACGTGTTACAGAGAAATGTCAAGTAGCTGCTCAAATCAAGACTAATATGTCCGTGCCTCAAAAAGCCTAACATACTCAAAGCTACAAGACTTTTTCTCACTCAAGTAGTCTGTTAAAGTCAAAAAGCAATTACTTTATTGACCACCGACAAAGGCAAATGTACATCGACCTACTCTTCATAGACTTATCAACATAGTATGACGCACAACGACAAAGTTCCAAGATCAACAGACTAAATCTCGCTCCGCATAATCAAAGATCTTATGGACAAAGATCTCTATTCGATATTCATCAACCACTACATCTTCAACGGATAGAAATCTTCGAGTCTTCATCTCTCAACGATCATATTGATTCTCGCCTATATAAACCCTCTCTCCTGCTCAATAAACAGAGAGGAACTTAGAAACTAAGTGACTCAATAACAGTGTGTGCTACATCTAAAATCATCAGACGATACACTGTGAGCAACGAGTAACTCAATCCACTCAAGAACTTCATATAAAAGAAATAATCAAAGAGATCGTCTTCACCAACGCATCTCTGATTTCCACAACAGATTGTAGTGAATTCATCCAGGTCTTAGCAAAACACTCCCAATGGATTGCTAGGAAGAAAAGCTTGGAAAAGAGAAGAGATTGATCAGAAACTTCGATAGACAGAGATCAAGATCTAAAGATCGATGTTAGACAATGTCTGAGGAAAATGAAGAGTTGTTTGTAGATATTGCCTTCATATCTTCATATTTGTATCCCAATACAAATGTTATTGATTGTGAAATTATCAATCATCATAGGAGGATAAGTGTTTTGCACTCAATCGTTCAGATATATTTTTTATATTTGAACGACCTTGAAAATCCTCTTCTCATAACAGTTTCTTGGTTTCGTCTCCTATTGTCCTTTGCAATTTAAAGATCCTTGAATGGATAATTAAGCAAGGATTGAGACTTAGGAAGATAAAGCCATAAAACTGGACATAGATTATTTAGACTGATGTAATATGTAATTTATCTTTGAATAAATTTATATGTTCTCACTAATGCTTTATCTCTCAGTCCTTAAATATCTATGAGCTTTTTATAAATGATTTATCTTTAGAAAAGTCATTCTCTACTTGATCTCCTAAACCTGCATTTGAAAGAAGTAATAAGTGTGCTGTTGTTCTGAACATATATTCGTGTACAGCCCGCCCGATTTGATTCTATCTCGTTCCACTATTTGTCACGAGATATAAATCAATTCGCCGATGCATTGGCCACTCTTGCATCGCTAGTCCAAATTCCCGCAAAAACTAATGTTCAGCCATTCATAACCGGGAAAAAGGTCATTCTGGCATATTGCTTGAAAATTAATGCAGCCCACGAGTGCATCACCCCACGCGACATCCTAAATCGCGCTTGAAGGGATTTATCCTCCCGGCCTGGACAAAAGAGGGAAAGTCTCCCTGCGGAGATGGGCATCGCAATTTGTGTTAAGTGGTGGCAACCTATATAAAAGGCACTATCAAGGCCTTTACTTATTATGCGTCGATCAGGCCAAAGCTGAGCAAATCATGGATCAGCTGCATGGTGGTACCTGTGGGCCCCACATGAATGGCCATATGTTGTCCAAGAAAATTATCCGACAGGGGTACTGTTGGAGCACGCTTGAAACCGATTGTATTCAGTGGGTGCGGCATTACGACAAGTGCTAGTGTTTCGCAAACCTACAGCACGTGCCCCCGCACGTCCTATATAACTCCACAGCCCCCTGGCCCTTCTCGACATGGGGAATTGACGTCATAGGCCAAATTCACCCGAAGGGATCCAATGGCCACGAATACGTTCTAGTAGCCGTCGATTACTTCACGAAGTGGGTGGAAGCCTCTTCCTAAATAATCTTGACTGCCCGAAAGGTGTCCGAATTCATCCGGACCAATATCATATACCGCTACGGGGTACCTTTCGAGATAATCTCCGACAACGGCACACATTTTGAAGGGGACGTGAATCGTCCACTCGACGAATTCAAGATCCAAAGGCATAAATCCTCCCCCTATCGACCACAAGCCAACGGTGCCGTTGAAGCAGCCAACAAAACACTAGAAAACATTATCAGAAAAATGGCTGATACAAGAAGAGACTAGCCAGAAAAATTGCTGCTAGCCTTCTAGGGCTATCGCACTTCGGTCCGCACACCCACTGGGGCTACCCCTTATTCCTTAGCATATGGCATGGAGGCAGTGCTGCCTATTGAAGTTGAAGTTTCATCACTAAGAGTGATGATGGAATCTGGCATAGTAGAAATTGACTGGATCAAAGGGCGATTTGAAGAATTAGCCCTAATTGATGAACGGCGCTTGCTAGCCCTAGAACATACCCGAGCATATCAAAGGCGCATAGCCCGGGCCTTCAATAAAAAAGTCAAAGGCCGCGACATCCAAGTCGGGGATCTTGTGCTTCGAGAAAAACCCCATAGTTATGTTGATACTACGGGAAAATGGAAATCTCCATGGATGGGACCGTATATTGTCAAAGAGATCCGATTAGGATGTGCCGTACTTCTCACGAACCAAGAAGGAGAAGACCTTGTTCAGCCCTTCAATCTCGATAAGCTTAAAAGGTATTATACTTGAGCCACCCTATCAGGTAAATTCTTCAGTAAATTCTTCCTTTCCAAAGAGGCGGCCTAGGCAAAAATTAGAGCAAAAAAAAAACAATAAAAAGGAGAAACAAGGGCTCGCTAGGTTGAAAACCCGAAAGGGCGGCCTAGGCAAAAATTAGAGCAATAAAAATAAACAAAATCAGGAGAAAAAGGAGAAGGAAGGCACTATTTGAAATCATTAATTTGCATTCTACCTCCAGTCTTCAGCATGCAAGGGGCTCGACTAACAAGGAAAGGAGAAAAACCACGACGAAAGCTTACATTAAAACACTTAAATATAATACTACAGGTCCTAAGGTGCAACTTAGGAATAATCGTTAAGATGCTTGGACTATGCATTAGTTGCATGAACATATCTATTATTGCATCTACCCCCTTTGTTCCCCCAAAACTATCCTTCTTTTGTAGCTTAAGCCCTAAGGTGGTCCATCAGTGCCTGCGGTGTCTGCCCACCCAGGCCCATATACTCCTCCTGCGAGGCGCAGAAGAAGCTCTGGTCTCATCTGCATGAGAGCCCCCGGAAGTGTCCTCTTCCTCGTCGTCAAGATCCCGCTTTCCTGGGCCTGTTACTTGGACCGCCCCATCATTTCTAATAGCGGTGCCCCATCCGGCCGAGGGGGGAGGGACAGCCTCCGGCTCCCAAGAAATGTCACTGCTTATGCGTTGCTCAGCCGAGGAAGCTCGTTGCCATCATTTCTGAAAGCAGTGCCCCATCCAGTCTAAAGGGGAGGAACAACCACTTCTGGTTCCCTAGGGTTGTGTTGCCTGCTTGCATTGCTTAGCCGGGGTGGCGCATTGCTAGGACCTGCTGTATTTGGCTCAGGAGATGTCTGGGCACCAAGATTGTGCACCCGCCTGAATTCCTCTTGTAAGGCCTAAGGGACGACTAGCCCCGAACTATCAATGTCCTCGCCTATTTCCATTAGGCGAGCGTTTATGCCACTAGCAATATGACGGCCCAACAGTTGTCTCAGTCCACGCCTGATCACGCGGGATAACCCCTCAGCAGCCACCATAATCCACGATAAATACTCGTGGGGAGAGAAGCATATAATCAGAAAATAGATAGGCCACCTCCAGCCTATCGAAATCCCGCTGCCACATTGCCTAGATGTCAGTGCCTAGGTCCCCGTTGTTATTATCCAACTCCAGAAATACAGGACGGGTTGGGTCAGGGATAAGCTGCTCTCTCCCAAACTAGTGCAATATCATGTCTGCTCTATAAAAAGAAGTCCGCTCGATGCCCAGCAAGACCACCTGATTATACTTTGCGGAATACATGATAAAGCGTCGGATGTGGCAGTGGCTGATCACCCAGACTATGTCCATGGAGCCTCTGCGAAAAAAGCTCTCAGCCAAATCATACTCCAAATAATTGGTCCGAGGGAAGTGACCGCAAGAGCCATAAAGCCCCGGATCATACATAGCTCCCGGCGGTACAGGGGCCATCACCCAAAGATAGTGCTCCTCCAGCCACATGTGGATCAGAATAGGGCTGCCGGTAGGGAATAACTCATCACCGCCTGTAAAAGCATCCAGGCTCGCCAAAGTTTCTGCCAGAATCACCGGGATAATATTTAACCGACGATCTTGTGCTTGCAATGCAAGGTCCACGACTTGCACATCGATGAATCCGGGTTGGCCCACCATCAAATATCTCCCTACCAGGCAAAGAAAAAGTGCAGATAGCCGACGCCTCAAGTAATCTATGCCATCCTCCCTGAACTCTGTAAAGGCTCCAGGAAGGACAGTCAAATCAAAAGTTACTCCATCATAAAAGCGAGGCAAGTGGTGCGAAACAGCTCCCTAATTGCCATATACGTACGCCTCCGATGAGAAGGCACGGCGATAAGGCAGGAGGGTGTCATCCCCACCATTGCACAAAACTCCTCATAGGTGGGACACATCTCGTTCATACCGAAATTAAAGAGGTGGTCTTGAGGAGACCAAAACCTGGAGGCTCCCCTCAGCATGTCCCAATTAATGACAATATTCCTCCAGGACAGCAGGCACCTATATCCAAAAATATGCTCAAACCAATCACGCTCGTTTGAACGCAAGGAAAAGATCCAGAAATCCAAAGCATTCTCATAGATTTCTATCTCTAGCGCTGTATGAATTCGTGCAGCCATTTTTGAGAAAAAAATTGCAAAGGATTATCTGATAAAGGTGGCAACGACTGAGCAGAAGCAAGGATAAAAATTTGTGAGAAGGAAGCAAATAAGTCTGTGAAAAACAAGCAATCCCTCATCCGCCTTTTAAACCGGAAATTCAAGAAACTGACGATTTCCGAGCACAGTACGCGAACAGTGCTGAACAGGGATTGCACAGAAAAGACTCTAGGCGCTGCCATATGCCCCCACTGGCGCCGTGCCAAAGGCCTTGTTTGGGCGCGCCAGGTTGTTGCTACTGTCCCCCGAATCGGCCGGTATCTCGGTTTCGGCTCCGATGCATCTCTATTATTTCGCCTCGATCACGAAGAAAGAAGAAAAGGCTACAAACACTAGCTCAGCGGTAATTATATGGCCGAGAACAGGAGAAGGCGGCTGCCTTTTCGTCCCCGCGTATCATCAGAAAAGCCCGCTCGAGCCCGAAGGTGTATTCTTATAAAACTCGTTTCTAAAATACAACGTGCCATTACACTTAGATATTGGTATAGCTTTATTCTATGCATGCGTTTTTGAGTCTGCATTTTTAATGTTTTGCATCATATAAAATTATATTGCATTGTATAATAAATATTTGTACAGGTTTTAGTACGGAAAAAAAAAAGAAAAAGAAAACTAATAAGCGCAGGTATAAAAGACTAATGTGCACGGGACAACTGGCTCCTATCAAGACCAGCTCTGTATGCTCGACCTCTGCCCTGAGCGCGGCTCGACCCTAAGATCCGCATCATCGCTATCACCATCCTGGCTGTCGCCGCGATCCGCTCCCCGCAAGAAAGCTCGTCAACAAGCTTTTGATAAAGCTTGTTAATACTGAAAAAGCCCCGCAGCAGCCTCTTATAAGTAGACACATTCACCTGAAAAAAAGTGAGACAGCAAAAAGAAAATACATTAGTGTCCAAAAAAAAGAGATATGCATAAAAAGAAAAAAGATAAATGAAAGTATATGCATAATAAAAAAAATAAGAAAGAAATGCAAAGTGAAATGTGTCTACCGAACGGGCCTGCTCCGGAACCCGACGCTCCTCAGGAATCTCTACATCTGGAAGCATTTCCTCTACCATCCGGCCGCCCCAATTATACTGAAAGGTAGAGAAGACATCATCAGGCTTCGTAAATTCCAGATTCTCGTCGAGAGATGGGATAGAAGGCCTTGGCCTGACGGATGTATCGAAGTCGCCCGGTACAACAGAGCAGAGGAGGGGAGGATGAAGCACTGTTCGCAAGAATGCCTCATACGCCATAATCGAAAAATCAGTCGCGGGCATAAGGAATTTTGACAGGTATTGATACCTATTCGGCAAGTGATTGGGCTCTATCACCCAAAAGGAGGCCTAGGAGGCACCACTGGAGGCACCAAAGCTGAATAATGCTGGTGGTTAACCCGCTCGCCCATGTATAAAGAGTCTACCATGATGGATACCATCAAGATCCCAAGCCAAATTCTAAAGCAACAAAGATAATGCCCCTCCAGGCCTTCCCAAGGAAGGAAGTGCACTGTACCCGCACTCGAGCTGGCAATCCGCTCCTGCACCCGCTTCTTCTTTGAGCAACCACCGTCCTGGTCTGGCTGAACTCTGTTCTCGTCCACGAACTCAAGCATATAAGGTGGCTGGTGGAAACGCTGACGTAGCCGACCCAGCGTGAAATGAAAAAATGAGAAGGGCCAGACCTAAAAAAAGAAAGAAAAATAAAATAAAGAAATTTTATCAGCAATAAAAAAAATATATGCTGCAAAAAAAATATATGGTATGAAAAAAAATATAGCAAAAAGAAGGAAAAGACATATACCTCCCACGCCGGTGCAAATCCATTCAGAGTCGGCGAGTCATTCCGGCAAGCCTTATCCATGGAAGCATAAAGTTCGGCCAAGCCCGCCTGCCCCCAGTCATAAGCAGGAATCTGCTCAAAATCTGTCAGGCATGCCAAGACAGAAACTCTCATGGTGGTAGAAGAATTGGCAAAAAGGGACGTGCCAAAGAAGAAAAACAAGAACGCTCTAGCAATGCGAGCCACGGATACGGGGTCATTTTCTAGGACCCGCCCAGCGTTGGCTAGAAGCCATTTCCGCACGCTGCCAATATAAATCTCATCCGTTGACTTATATTCCGACTCAAAACCCAGGAGGTCCTCCACCTCATCAGGACGCCGACGGAGAGTATAATCAGGGGCCAAAGTCTCACCAATACTGGTAGGAAGGCCGGTGATAGCGACAAAATCACAGTGAGTCATGGTCGCCTCCCCCTAGCAGAAATGAAAAGTGTGGGTGGTGTCCCACCAATAATCCCGGAGCACATCGAAGATGGGCAGATAGCTCAAAAAGGGACGAAAGGCGTGTAGGAAGGCGCTGAAACCGGAGCCCTCCACCAAAACTTGTGCCGCCTGGGGCAACATATGATAAATATCTGCCACGTTGGCACAAGTGGCCCAAACCCGCTGAAACGGCCTGCGGAGCTGAAAAGAAAAGGAGAAGGGGAAGGAAGAGGTAAGTTTACTATCTTTTATTTTCCTCGCAAAAAAAACAAAACAAAACAAAACAAAACAAAACAAAACAAAACAAAAAAAAAACACAAAAAAATGAATGAATAAATATAAATAATAATAATAAGTAATGATAAATAATAAACATGTTGCATGCATTGTATTTTGTAAATCATAAAATTGCAGCATACTAATTCCTGTGATGCATTTTATAATAATAAAAACATCATTTTACATATGAAAAAATATATAATAAGCATTTGGCATCCATGCATTAAAAAAAATGCATCTTGTGGCATTTTAAATATATTTTGGCATCACGGCAATAAAAATACATATGTATTGCATTTTAGCATGCGGAATTTTAATTGCGTTCTTGGTATTGTTATTAAATATATATATATATATATATATATATATATATATATATATATATATATATAAATGCATTTGTACATTGAATTTTTTTTCAGATATCCGAAAGAAAAAGAAAATCTCTTTACCGCATCCTAGTATTTTCAAATTTTTTTATTTGCATCTTTAGCATCCTATAAAATAATAATGCATCTTTTTATATGTATTTTTGCATTTTAGGCATTATAAAAAGTGTATATTTTGCATTTAAAAAGCATATGCTACTTTTTTTTTTTGCATTTTCGCATGCATAATAAAAAAATACATCCTTGTGCATCTAAATATGTATTTTACATTGTAGGCATTATAAAAAGTGTATATTTTGCATTTAAAAAGTATATGCTGCATTTTTTACATTTTTGCATGCATAATAAAAAAATGGATCTTTTGCATCTAAATGTGTATTTTTGCATTTTAGGCATCATAAAAGTGTATATTTTGCATTTAAAAGGTATATGCTGCATTTTTGCATTTTCGCATGCATAATAAAATAAAGAATGCCCATGTTAGCAAGCATCCCATAATTTTTCTGCATTGCATTTGCATCAAATAAAGTGATATATGCATCAATCATTTGCATTTATTGTCCAATAAAATGCATTATGACATTAACCAAAAGAGAATAAAATGCCACCAATCATGAAAAGAAAATACCCCCATGACATTTATTATATCCTTGCAGCATAAACATGCATGAAAAGTGAATTTTAGGGCATAAAATATATATGTTTTGTCCTGCATTCATCCGAAAATACACCCGAAAATATGTCTGGAAAAGATTGCCTTATATTCCGAAAAATCCATTTCGTAGATATATAGCATATAAAAATATGTTTCAGCATAAAGCATGCATCATATAGCCTCAATTGCATTAATAGTATAAATCATGCATAGTAGGGTCAAATAGTGACCACTAGTTCAATTATGCATCGCAAAAATAAATTGCATAAATCTCATGCATCATTACTAAATTGCATCATTTTAGCATAAATATTGCATGCATAAGCATCATTAACAGGGTCAGGAATGCTCCAAAAGCGCAAAGCAGTGCTAAAATCTAGCAGATCTAAAGTATATCCAAGCAGATCTAGAAAGGAAGAAACTTACAGAAGTGCTTGAAAGATTGGACACATGGGTGTCCTAATCGCGAAGGATATTGCCCCAGTCATACCTAGAATAGCGATATTTGATTTTAATCCGGATCAAAGGAGGAAATTCCTTCCTCCTCTTGTCAGATTCTAGATGCATGGGAGCCTTCCCCTTCTTGGATCGCGACAAAGAAGCCATCTGCTAGAGAAAACACACAAATGGGCGGGAGAAAAATGAGAAAAGGAGCAAAAATGGAAAAAAAATGAAAATGGGCAACAATGGCCGCGGAGAAGCAGAAGCACGAGAAGAAATGAAGAAGAAAAGGACCAGTGGCTCCCCAGCCTTTCTCCCCGTCACTAATAATGGGAGGAAAAAGGAATTTTTCCTTTTTCCCCCTCCAAAGTTTGAAGTTGCGGCACTTAAGTCCCCAGATTACAAAAGCTGCAAAATGGCCCCTAAAGTTTAACGAAAGTAATTTTGTTAACCAAATGTGACGGCCATCCATGCAAGGGCAAGGGAAAAGTGATATCCCCAGCAGACCAGCCGCAAAATAAACAGAAAAGCCAGAAAATTCGATGGCAAAGGTAAGAATTGTGAAAATAAAACTTGAAAAAAATAATAAAGTAAAGCATGTGAAAGAAATAAAAAAAATATGATATATAAAAAAAGAAAAAAGAAGCAACATAAAAACAAAACAAAAAAATGCAAGCAAAAGAAACGAAAAAAAAAGAAGAAAAAGAAAAAGTAAAAAGAAAAGAGGAGAGAGAGAGGGAAAATGCATGTAAAAGAAAAAGAAAAAATAAATGCATGCAACAAAAAGAAAATGCGGAGGCAAAAGAAGAAATTTTCGGCTGAAGCTAGAAAATGCAGCAACAAGAAGAAGAGAAATGGAAATTCCAGCTGGAACTAGAAAATGCAGTAGCAAAGAAAATAAAATTTCTAGCCAAGGTTAGAAAGAGCAGCAAAAGGAAAAATTGCAGCAGCATAAAGAAAGATTTTCCAGCTAAGGCCGAAAATATAGCGGAAAAAGGGGAAAAGGATTTCCAGCAAAGGCTGGAACTGCAGCAAAAGAAAAATCCCTAGTAAGTGCAGCAAGAGCAGCAAAAGAGCAGCATAAAATAGCAAGTGAAGCAAGAGCAGCAAAGAGCAGCATAAAGCTGGAAGAGCAGCAAAGTAGCAGCAGCGGAAGATGGTCGCATGGGCAAAGCAAGGGTAAGGAAAGGAAGGTAGTTTCCTTTTCTGTGCATTTGTTTGATGTTTGGAAAACTTTCCCTGAAGGGGCAAGCAACCCCAGATCGAGGGAAAGACTTTGTTCTCCGACGAAGGCTACGTTCCTGAGGAGGCAATGAATTCCATGCATTTATAGATGTGTTGGAAACTTTCCCTTAAAGGGCACGCAACCCCGTATCAGAGGGAAGGATTTTGTTCTCCGACGAAGGCTGCGTTCCTGAGGAGACATTACATTCCGCCCAGTAGCAGGCGAACTACGATTGGTCTGATTCCTTCGATAAGGATACGTAAGCAACCTATTTCGGTAGGCACGACCATCGCAGCACTTGATAATTACCTTTGCGGCACTCGTTTGATAAGCTTTGCAGCACTTGCACCGCAACACTTGTTTATTAGCACCACAGCACTTAATCCCCAGCAGGGGTGAACTACGCTTCGGGTCTGATTCCTTGTATAAGGATACGTAGGCAGCCTATTTCGGTAGGTACAAATGTTGCATGCATGATAGTTTAGGTTTTGGCCTGAACTACGTTTTGGTCTGAGTTCCTATATTAAGGGATACGTAGGCAGCCTACATTAGTAGGTCCGATCATTAGAGCATTTATTGCATATCTGCTTAAAAACTACGATAAACTGCTATAACTGACTAAATATGTTTAGGCTATGGAGTTTGGTTAGCATTATAAAATGTTGCATTATAATTGTAACCTGTTGTATTTCTCTCCTATTATAATTGCACGAAATTGGAGAGTCTATTGTTTATCAATGATGTTCGTCTACTCAGTAAGCCTCGGGTTACCCGTAGACTCCATCGTTGAGGGGCTCTGTAGACACCCCAATTTCGCACCCTTGATATGTAACTCTGACATGAAATATCAAGACCTGTTTGAACTTAACAAATGTTAAGTTACAGGAGTTAAGAATGCGAAAGGCAAAGCAGGATGCGCGAAACAGTAAAATGCGAGGGATAAAAGTGCAAAATTTGAAAGATGAATAGTGCCTTGGCGCTGCTATAAAGGAGCCTTGGTGCGGCGCCCAAGGACCCTTTAGGCCGCGCCCAAGGTGCTATAGGGTGCCTCCTAGTTAACGCATTGTGCAGCTTCCGATGCGCGGTGTACAAGGAATTTGAGCACGCAGTGAGAAAAAAAGAATTCCCAATGAGTTCTCTCCTTCAGCTATAAATATGGAGCTCGGGGTTCACTTTCAGGGACTCCGAAAAACCGAAAAACCGATCACAAATTCTCCGCGTCGTCCTTATACTGAGAAAGTAGAGAGCGAAGTGAGATAGGGAGTGATCCTTCTACAAAGCCTCGAAACCCTGCCAAAACTCTGCCAAACCTAAAACCAACCGGTCAAAGTGATCCCTAGCCCTTAAGTTAGGTATCCACCCTATTTCCCCGGTCCAAAAACCTCAAAGTAAGCCGTTACTCTGCCCGAGTAAATATGCCAAAACTACCCAAAATAAGCCGTTACTCTTCCCGAGTAAATAAGCCAAAACCACCAAAAATAAGCCGTTACTCTACCCCAGCCACCGCAGCAGCAGCATAAAAAGTCTCCATCTCTCGAGAAAGATAGAGCGAGCATTCCCCGCTCTAAAAGGTAATAGCCTTTAAGGGCGTCTATTTTTTAAAAGTTCTTTTCAAATTCGGCCCAATGTAGAAAATATAAGCCGTTGTGCTACTCGGATTTAATTAGGAAATATTATGTAAAAGAGTCGTTATAATGGCCAAATATTTTTAAATATATCTGTAATTATTGTAAGGAGACGGCTGCAAGTCCGTAAATAATGTAGTCGCGGATGTATTTGCATTTATTTCTGTCTTTTAATGCTTTGTTTATTTGCTGAATAAATATAACAAAAAACATACTTTAGCCAAAAACCGTTTTTGAGACCGAAAGGGCGAGTTGGGTGCCTAGCACCTTCCCAACTCGTAACTTAGCCTCCAAACCCGTTTTTGCAATCTCTGGTTTTTCTTTTTTTGGTTTTATTTATTTCTTCCTTAAAATAAAGATGGTGACTCTATAAAACATTTTGGATCCAGTGGGGCGTCGCAACACTCATTTCTTGCACTTTTCCGTTTTCCCCTAAAAAAAAGGAGAATGAGAATGAAAGGGTGATGTATTCCTATATCCTAGTATCCCCTAAGCAAGGGATAACTTGATGCAGGAAACCCAAAGCACTCATAGTGATCCGAAATAGGCCATAAGGCAATTTTCATAAAATCCATAGTGGGGTCTCGCAACATCCTTTTTTGCACTTTTCCGTTTTCCCCTAAAAAAGGGAGAATGTGAATGAAAGGGTAATGTATTCCTATATCCTGGTATCCCATAAAAAAGGGATAACTTGATATAGAAAACCTAAAGCTCCCATATTGGACCAAAAATTCACTAAAGTCAACCGAGGCGTATTCAAACATGTTATTTTAAACAACACTCCTCTCGCACATTTAAATTTGTTTTCCCCTAAACAAGGGAGGATGGAATGAGAGCAGTGGTGTCCCGCATCCGCACGTACACGCACCCCTATCCATGGGCGCGCGGCGCGCGGGCACATCCCGGGCGACCCACAATACCACTCGCAAAGTTAGGTGTGCCGAAATAACGATTAATGCTATGGGACGAAAAGTTGACATTCCTGCCCATAACAGCAGTAATATCCAGCACCTCGCCAGAAATGGAAATGCACCCGTTGGCGTAGAATTCACAGACTAAGGCCACGATGGCCACGCCCGGAGTCGCACAAATATTGCCTCACCTTCGACGGGAGAAGTGGGCAGGGAGAGCAAAGTCCTTGGCCTTAAATCCCCTCTCAGGGATTATGCTTTTGGAGAGCTTCCTAGTGTAGCTCTCTGATGCCTAGTAGGACACAAGCCTATAGGGGTCAAAATGTTGCTCCTCCTCTTCGGAGCGGGACGAGGATGGTCCGATGTTTCTACGCTTAAGGGACATTATTTATAAGCACAAAAATATTTTTAAAAAATCTACTCTCTAAAAATTAAACTTAAACAACCTAACAAAACAACTAAAGCATGCAAGTAGAATAGTCAAAATAATTCTAACACCCTAACATGCAAAAAATTGACGAATCAAAATTTTAATGGAGAGGGGATAGAAAATACGTGGATTGCAATGCTTTTAGCCGAGATGAGGGGTTGGCCGGAATTCCAAAGCTTTCTTGCCAGAAACAATGGTGGCTTCACCTCTTCAAGTCTGGAATGGAAGGATATGGAGGGTGGAGATGATGGAAGTTGGATGAGGGAGGCACTTAATCTTTTGTTTTGGCCGGATTTGGAAGACTTTTGCCGGAATTTTTGAGAAGGAAAGAGAGATAGATTGCTAGATGCTAGAGAGAGAGACTGAAATTGTGAATTCTGGAGCTGCTCTGCTTCGGCTTATATAGAGGGCCTTGCGGCCGTAAGGTACCCAGTCAAAGGGCATAGAAGTTGATGATGGCTTGCGGGGGCAAGGGCACTTGGGGAATGCAGCCGCAAGCTTCACACATTTTGTCATTAATAGGGCCTTTCGGCCGCAAGGTGTTTTAGGCCTTGCGTCTGCAAGGTCCATAGATTCTTCAACCTTGGGAGCTGCTACACAAATTTTTGGCAGTTTTCGTTTTAGTCCTTCTGTTACGTTTCGTTAAGTTCGTTTCTTTCCTGTACTCTGTAAATTCTACACAAACTTTTAAACTAAAATATTAGAAACATATAAATACAACACTAAGATGCTTTTCTCCCCCAAACTTGAATTATGCCAATACTGAAAAACATTTAAATTAAATGCTCATAATCAAATAAGATGGAGAACAACATATTTAAATTACACTACGAAAGCAAGTAAAATTTCATCATAGTGGGTTGCCTCCCACTTAGCGGACTTATTTAACGTCTTTGGCTCGACCCAACTGCAAACCTATTCTCTAGGGGGTTTAGTGTCAGAGAGACGAATGAGTTCGATTGTTCTCTCTACTGACGTAGGTTCAAAGTACGATTTGAGTCGGTGACCATTAACCTTAAATATTTCATTAGTCTTTGGATTCTTAATATTGATTGCTCCATGTGGGTAAATTCGTACTATAATGAAAGGACCAGACCATTTTGATTTGAACTTACCTGGAAATAATCTAAGTCTAGAATTAAAAAGAAGCACTTTCAATCTTGGACGTAACATCTTTTTAGAAATTCCCGTATCATGATATCTTTTGGTATTTCTGTATATATTTTTGCATTCTCATACAAATTTAACCTATGCTCTTCTAACTCATTTAACTAAAAGAGTCTTTCTGTACCGGCTAAAGCTAGGTCAAAGTTAAGAGTTTTAATGGCCCAATACGCCTTGTGTTCAATTTCTACTGGTAAATGACATGCTTTATCGTATACCATCCGATATGGGCTCATACCAATTGGGGTTTTATATGCAGTTCAATATGCCCAAAGAACATCTTTCAGTTTTGGTTCCCAATCCTTACGGTTTGGTCTTACAGTTTTTTCTAAGACTGCTTTTATCTGTCTATTGCTAACTTCAACATGGCCAGAAGTCTGAGGATGATATGGTATAGCTAGCTTATGAGTTACACCATGTTTCTTAAGGCTCGCATTCAACTAATTACTGATTTCGGTACTCCGTACCGAGAGAATATATCATCTAAAAACTTGACAACAGTTTGGCCATCATTATTTCGAGTGGCTATGACTTTTATCCATTTGGACACATAATCAACAGCGACTAAAATATACTCACAACCATTAGAGACTGGAAAAGGACCCATAAAATCAACTCCCCACACATCAACAATTTGAACAACTATATTAATATGCAATGGCATCTCATTCTTTTACTAATTCCGCTAGTCCTTTGGCATTTATCGCATGTTTTGCAAAATATTTCAGAGTCCCTAAAAATAGTAGGCCAATATAATCCAAATTGCATGATTTTCCTAGCAGTTTTGCTACCACTAAAATAACCACCGCAAAAGTATTCATGACAAAATGCCATAATACTTTGTTGTTCTTGTTCGGGAATACATCTTCTAATTATAGAGTTTGAACATATTTTGAATAAATGTGGTTCTTCCCAAAAATAATGTTTTGCATCAGTTAAAAATTTCTTTCTTTGATAAAAATCAAAATCAGGATTGATGATATCAGCTACATGGTAATTAACAAAATCAACATACCAAGGTTCAAAATTTTTAACTGCTAACAGTTGCTCATCAGGGAAATCTTCATTCATAGGGATTTTATTATCAAGAAATTGACGTTCAAGCAAAAGTAAAAATTCCAACCTAAACAAATGGTCGGCTACAACGTTTTCTGTTCCTTTTTTATCTTTTATCGTAATGTCAAATTCTTGCAATAATAACATCCATCTAATGAGTCTAGGTTTTGCCTCCTTTTTACTCAAAAGATATTTTAAAGCTGCATGATCAGAAAATATTATAACTTTTGAACCTAGCAAATATGACCTAAATTTTTCTAGTGCAAACACGGCTGCTAAAAATTCTTTTTCAGTGGTTGTAGAATTGAGTTGTGCATAATTTAATGTCCTACTCGCATAATGAATCACATGCGGTTTCTTGTCTATCCTTTGTCCTAACACGACTCTAATTGCGAAATCTGATGCATCGCACATGATTTCAAAAGGGAGAGACCAATCAGGGCTGGTTAAAATTGGGGCTGATGTTAATTGTTCTTCTAACAAATTAAATGCGTTTAAGCATTCTTGGTCAAAAATGAATTCGGTATCTTTTGCCAAAAGATTACATAAAGGCTTACAGATTTTGGAAAAATCTTTTATAAATCTTCTGTAAAATCCTACATGTCCTAGAAAACTTCTAACGTCTTTGACTGAAGTTGGGGGAGGTAATTATCATATAACTTCAATTTTAGCATTATCAACTTCAATTCCTTTATTAGACACAACATGCCCTAAAACTATCTCATGTTTAACCATGAAATGGCTTTTCTCCCAACTTAGGGTCAAATTAGTTTCACAACATCTTTATAGAACTGATGTTAGATTTTCTAGGCAATAATCAAATGAATTTCCGAAAACTGAGAAATCATCCATAAATACTTCCACACATCTTTCCACTAGATTGGAAAAAATAGAAATCATGCATCTTTGAAAAGTAGCTAGGGCATTGCATAGTCCAAAGGGCATTCTCCTAAACGCAAAGGTACCAAAGGGACATGTAAATGTGGTTTTCTCTTGATCTTTTGGTGCCAATGGAATTTGATTGTAACCAGAAAAACCATCAAGAAAACAATAATACTCATGGCCATCTAATCTTTCAAGGATTTGGTCAATAAAAGGCTAGGGAAAGTGATCTTTCCTTGTTGCCGCATTTAATTTCCTCAAATCAATGCTCTTCCTATAATCAGTAATAGTTCATGTAGGAACTAATTCATCTTTTTCATTCTTAACAACAGTAATTCCCGATTTCTTTGGAACTACTTGGACTGGACTCACCCATTTACTGTCAGATATCGGGTAAATTATACCCGAATCAAGAAGCTTAAGCACTTCTTTTCTAACTGCTTCTTCCATATGAGGGTTAAGTCTTTTTTGTCGTTCTCAAGAAGGTTTGCTACCTTCTTCTAAATGAATTCTATGCATACACATGGATGGACTAATACCCTTCAAGTCTGCTAAAGACCAACCTATAACTTCTCTATGAGTCCATAAAACTTTTAACAGGCTTGATTCTTGTTCTTCTGTTAAATCTGCAGCAATAATAACTGGTAAAGTTTTACCTTCCCCTAAAAATGCATATTTTAAATGGGATGGTAATGGCTTTAATTCTACTTCAGGAGGGGATTTAACAGATGGAATAAATTTGGGAATTTCTGGTCTCACTTTTTTCTTCTTTATCATCCTTAAGAATTTCTTCTTCATTTTCGTCCATTTCTATTTTATCAGAACTAATTTCTGATTTGGGACTTTCTACTTCTTCCTTATCTTCACTATCATTCTTGAGAGCTTCTAATCTCTCCTTCTCTTTCCTAGCATCTATTTCTTGGAGTTCTCTCTCTAATGCTTCTATGTCGGTTCTTATCCTTGGGAAAATTAGATCATCATCTTCTACTCCAAACATATCTTTCTCTAACTCATCATCATTTAAATTAGCTTCAAAGCTTTGGGCTGTAAGATTTTCAATTTCATCGATTGAGAAACATGCATTCATGTCACTCGATCTATCTAATGCATCGAAAACTGAAATATTTGCAGTTTCTCCCATAACTGACATTGAAAGCTTACCATTTTTTACATTAATCATGGTGTTAGTAGTAGCCATGAAAGGTCTTCTTAATAGAATAGGAACTTCATTATTAGTGCATATTTTTCTTTCCATCTCTAAAACCACAAAATCGACTAGGAAGATCAACTTATATACTTGTACTAGAATGTCCTCTACTATTCCCAAAGGATGTTTAACCGAGCGATCGGCTAAGTGTAAAGACATAGTAATGGGTTTTAATTCACCTAGTCCTAATTGTTTATAAACAGCGAAAGACATTAAATTGATACTCGCTCCTAAATCTAGCATAGCTTTCATCTTTTTAGAACTACCCAAGGGGACTTGGATATTAAAACTACCTGGATCTTTTAATTTAGGAGGAAGTTCAGGTTGTAATACTGCACTAACGTTTTCAGAAACAATTATTTTCTCATTCTTTTCAAATTTGTGCTTCCTAGAGTGAAGATCTTTGAAAAACTTAGCATAAGACGGAACATTTTTAATGACATTAAGCAAAGGGAGATTAACGTTCACTTTGGATAACATATCATAAATTTCCGTAAATTGCTTATCCAGCTTGTTTTTCCTTAGTTTAGCAGGGAATGGTATTGGAGGAACATATGGTGGAGGAGCAACGTATGGTTCCTCAAGAGGTTCTGCTTCTTGCTCTTTTTCTTGACTTTCTTTATTTGAATTTTCTTTCTCGACCTCTTTATCTTTTGCTTGAATATTTTAACTTTTATCCTTTTCAACTTCTTTACCAGAGTTATCTATTTTATCAAGCACATCATTTGATTGAGTTGGGTTACTTACCTCCTCTCCAATGATTCTACCACTTCGTAGAGTTGTGATAGATTTTGCTTGTTTTGTCTGACTAGGGAACTTCCCTTCTTCTCTTTCTTGATATTTTGCAAGATCTTTTTTGCAATCTTTCCATAGTTTCTAGAAAATATTTATTAAGGGCAGTTTGTCCACTATTTGATCCTTCTGACTTTGGAGCTTCTTCAATCTGCAACTGTCCTTGCTTCGAAAATTGTTGAGGATGTAATGGCTTATTTCCTCCCCATGAAAAGTTAGGATGCTTCCTCCAACCTGGATTGTAAGTATTGGAAAAAAGATCATTATTTTGCCTTTAAGGGTACATGTTCATTGCATTAACATGTTCAGGATACACAACCCTAGATAGACACAAGTTAGTAGCATGAGAATTTACTCCACAAATAGAGCATGCTTCTGGAATTTGTGATTGCCAAAGTTCAATTTGAGCTCTCATTTGAGCTATTTGAGATTGAGTATCTGAATTTTCTTGGACTTGAAACAAACTTTTACTTTTACCTCTTGTACTTTTATGTTGGGAATTTGCACTTAACATCTCAAGTAAGTTTTCTAATTCAACCGATGTCATTCTATTAATAGAACTACCGGCTGCACTATCAACCATAGTTTGCAAGGCATACGAAAGAGCATGATAAAACTGAGTTACTAACACATCTTGAGATAAATTATGATGGCGGCATAAAATAAGTAAATTTTTAAATCTATCCCATGCTTCATGGAATGTCTCTCCCAGTTCAGTTTGAAAAGACATAATTTGTTTTCTATATTCTGAAAGAGATGCATGTTGATAAAATTTACACATAAACAAATCATATAATTGAGCCCATGTATAAACACTTCTAGGTGCTAGATTCATAAACCATCTTCTTGCCGCATCTTTTAATGCACATTGAAAATATCTCATTTTTATCTGATCTTCTTTCAAACCTCCTAACGGAAAATTATCAGTCATAAAACCATATTCCTTAACAAAAGTTACTGGATCTTCAGATGGCAATCCATGGAATGAAGGCAACATGTTATAAAAGTGACCTTTAAGTTCAAAATTTCTTATTGCTTCTGGTAAGACTAAACATGATAGTGTTGCATTCAACATGAGACGACCATAATCATTTATAGTTCTTTGATTGATTACTACTTCCATATTTCTATCAGCAGGTTCTTCCCTTCTTTGATTTAGATTCACCGGAGGAACCAGATTTTCAGGATTTTGATTATTGTTCTTATCCATTGGAGGGTCAACTAGAGGATCCTCTCTATTCAACTGTTCTTGATTAACGGGTTGGTTTTCTAAATTATCAGGGTCTTCCTGATTCTTTCCAAGATTATTTATATTTTGATTTAATTCTGCCAGCTTGGGATTTAGAGATCTACGACCGTGCATAAATTAATTAAAAGCAAATAAAAGACAAATAAAAACTAAAAACTAGAAATAAAAATCTTTTCGTATTTTTATTTTTATAAAAACTGAATTTAAAACAACATTACCAACAAACTAACTAAGCAAACTAGCTTGTCCCCGGCAACAGCGCCAAAAACTTGACTGTGTCTTATTTTAATTAATTCCTTGCAAGTGCACAAGACTATTGTAGAATAACTTGGGAAGCAAGGGTCGAACCACAGAGACAAGAAGAAGACTATTATCGGTAAATTGGTTGCTATTTTAAACTAATGGGGGTTTTTATTGATTTTATTTAAACTAATTTATTCTACTAAAGCAGGAAATTAAAGTAACATGGCAATCAGAATTATAAAGATCTGTATGGAGGAGGGAAATCTAGGATTGGGGTTTCACTTGCATATACTCTATTGCTTATTTAAATAAAGCATCATTCAATAACTTGGGTTCGTTCATGAAAGATAGATATAGATTGTCAAATTAAAGTTCAGTCTCCATCTCAAATAATTCATCCAAATCTATATCCTAAGAACAAGAACATATGGATCCTATCTGTCACTTAGGTCATATATATGAACCTGACCCTAACTTATCACCCTCGTACATCGATAGGTTCAATTTATCATGGTGATGAGCCAGTGTACGACATATGCATTTGGCCGTGCAGGTATCCATACCTCTTGGCCTTTATTACTTTCGATTCCATTCATTTTGTCAAAGCTAGACAATAAAGGGGTTGATTAACATCATGATCAACAAGAATTGATTGAATAGAAATATATTAAGCAATAGATTCGATACAAGTTACCTCCCAATTCCTAGATTAATGGACGGTTAGTTCATCTTTGAAGATGAACCACATAGCAGGATGAAGGAATAAATTAATCGATCCTCAAAACTGTAATTACAATGACTAAATTATGTAATACAAACTAAAATCTATGCTAGAACTGTTTCCTAACAATTTCTGGATGTCCTCTGACTTTGGCTACCGTCTTCTATTTATATCCAAGGTGTTGTAGGGGAATAGGAGGTTTAATCCACTTGAAAGACCCGTAAGTCGGTTTCTTGGGACCTTGCGGCCGCATGGTGTTTACACCTTGCGTCCGCAAGGGTCTTGGACGGGCATTATTTCCTTTTGCCTACCTTGCGAGGACAAGGCCTTTTAGGCTTGCGGCCGTAAGGTGACCAGTATGTCTCTTTTGTAATCTTTTCAATTGTTGCACTTTGCACCCTTCCCCGAATTCTTCAATAAAAGCTTCATAAATCCATAAGTTCACCTAAAACCCTGAAACTCACAATATAGCTCAAAAACACATATCAGTAGCCAAAAGCCTCGTGAAATTACTTTTTCTAAGTCATAAAAGTACCCGATATGGACGTATAAAATACGTCTATCAAATACCCCCAAACTTAGACTTTGCTTGTCCGCGAGTAAACAATACTTATAAATACAAAAATAGTGATACAAAAATTAAGAAAATCTTTGTGGAGGGTGACACCATTTACACTCCTCTAGAAATCCACAAACTCAAGGAGACTCTAACGAGCGACTCGACTATGCAGATAAATACAAAAACTAATAAATACAAAAGCGAGTAAAATTATACTAAAAACACTAAATACAAGAAAAAAAAATCTTTTTGACTTCAATCTCAAATCACATAAGCATGTCATATCATAGTTGTCTCAGTAAGATACAAGCTAAGATAACATGTATATGGAAAAACTCTTATTTTTTTCAAAATTTGAATTTGCGTGCTCGTTGTTTCTTAAACATGCTAGGACAAGACGGGTCAAGGGATGCAGATGTGATAAGAGAGATTAAGATGTCGCTTTTGGCTTTGAAGGGTTATGAGTATAGGAGTTGATGGTGACATTTGAAATGAAGGTGAATGGAGTTTTGGGTCACTTTTTAAACATTTGACGAATGCATCATTCGAGAAAGAGATTCAATCACAAGATCAGTGAATCTTACTAATCGATGCCTCGGAAGGGACCACTTTTTTTTCTTCTAATTTTTTTTTGCGGCTTTAACTTTTGCCTAGGCCGCCCTTGCGAGTTTTCAACCTAGCGAGCCCCTTTTTCTCATAGACAAGGAGCCTTGTTGTCCAATGTATGCAACTTGTTGATGAGGAAGGATCATGACTTTGATGATGAAGGGGTGTAGCCCCTTGTTGTACCTTTGTGAGAGATGGACAGTTGTCCCCAGAGATAATGAGAGACTATATGGATAAAACTCAGGAATTCAGTGGGAGAAGCCACGAGACGACTCAATCAAGTTTTTTGAGATTGGACGGGTGTTGATTCTTATGATAGATTTATATCTATTCAGTTCATTACATTTATACTTCAGTGGCTAATCGGGCTGCGTATCGATTAGCGTGGCAACTGTGTATAGAACTTTGCCTAGTATAGTTTTTATAGGACTTTACAGGTTTAGCGGAAGACCTCTCCACAAGCTTCATCGGAAGACCTGCTCAATGTCTACAAACGACAGACCTTGTGTCCACCTGGTCTTGCATGACGTGTCCTATCAAGCAATGACTCATTGGATTAATTCAAACTTATCCTGATCATTGTTTGAATTAATCTAAGACATTCCCTGACACATCAAGCCGCCGAAAGCAACTTTCAGCGGGGAAGACTTTTCGTCATGAGCGATGAAAGCGAGGAAAAGCGGCATCGTCTCCTCTGCTGCAACAACTCTCGAATCGACACCTAAATCGCCCACTTTTTGAAGATCTCAGAAATCATTCTCTGCTCTAGATATCTGTGAAGACGAAATTCCTTGACTGACAGCCCCATGCATTTAATGCATTCATAAAAGAGTTGTTGAATTATTCGTCTTCTCCAATGGATCTTTTGAAGTGCACCTGCTATAAATACTGCCATTGAAGACTGGAGAAAGATAACTGTACAGAATCGATCGAACACTTAAAGGATTGCTCTGAAACTCCATAACTCCAAGTCTTACAGCTCAGTGCAATCAAAGAGATCCTCAACAGATCTAGAAGTCCTCGTCAACAACAAGAAGCTTCATCAACACTTATTGTTTTAACTTCTTGTTGTTTACATTCATTAACTATATACGCAATTAAATATCTCGTATTTACAGATATTTAATTCCATAGACAAACACAAGTCAATATTGTGTACACGATCCATTAGGGTTATTCTTTGTAATTGATCTAGTGGAAAATATAATGCACTATTTAAATCGAAGGTTGACTGCCTTGATGGTGGACGTAGCACTGTTTATAGTGTGAACCATCCCAAAATACTTGTGTTATTTATTACTGTTCGTCTGCTATTTGAACTGTTTATTACTTTGATTATCTTTATCCGTTTACATCGAAATTAAGTAACTTGTAAAAGGTCTAGGTAGTCCTTATCGGCGGAGAACAACTACCTTGAAGGTCTTCCGCTACTTCTATCTTTTCAATAGATTGCAAGTACCCTTCAAAGAATTTACTTAAAAAGTTTTAAGTGTTTAAATAAGCTATTCAACCCCCCCTTCTAGCTTATTATTGTGCCCATTGGGACCCACAACGGGAAAGCCTCTAGAAAGAATCTGTGGGTCCCAATGAGCACAATAATAAGCTAGAAGGGGGGGGTTGAATAGCTTATTAACACTTTAAAACTTTTAAGTAAGTTCCTTGAAAGTTACTTGCAATCTATGAAAAATTCAAGCGGAAGACCTTCAAGAAGATTGTTCCAGTGTCCGCCGATAAGGACTACCTAGACCTTTTACAGATTACTTAAGTGAAATGGATAATATAAACAATGAAACTAAGCAGGTTCAAATGAATAGACGACGAAGGAAATAACACAAGTATTTTGAGATGGTTCACACTATAATGAGTGCTACGCCCACCACCAAGGCAATCAACCTGGATTTAAATTGTGCACTATGTTTTCCACTTAGATCAATTACAAAGAATATCCCTAATGGATCGTGTACAAAATATTGACTTGTGTTTAGTCTAGGAATTAAATATCAGTAAATACAAGATATTTAATTCGTGCGTATATAGTTAATGGAAGTAAACAACAAGAAGAATAAAACAATAAATGTTGAAAGAGCTTCTTGTTGTTGACGAGGACTTCTAGATCTGTTGAGGATCTATTGAATGCACCGAAAGACTTGGAGTTGTGTAGATTCGAGCAATTCTTTAAGTGTTCGATTGATTCTTTTAGTTGTCTCTCTGTTCCGATCTTCAATGGCGATTTAAAGCATGTGCATCTCAAAAGAATGGTTGGAGAGACGAAGACTTCAACTATTCATAAATGCATTAAATGCATGGGGTCAAGAATTTTCGTCTTCACGATATCTAGAGCGATATCATTTCGAGATCTTCAAAAAGGTGGGCGATTTGGTGTCGAATCGAGAGATGAAGTAGTAGGGGCCGATGCGCTTTCATGGCGAAAAAGTATTCTTGCTTCGGAAAGTTGCTTTCGGCGGCTTGACATGTCGAGAAAGACTTGGATTAATTCAAACAACATATGTGAATAAGTTTGAATTAATCCAACTAGCTGATCCGGAGAGGACACGTGAAGAAGCGAGATCAAGCGGACACGAGGTCTACCGATCTTGAGCTTTGAGGTCTTCGGTGAAGCGAGAAGTGGTCTTCCGATGAACTGAAAAAGTCCTACAAAAACTATACAAGGCAAAGTTCTATACACAGTTGCCACGCTAATCGATACGCACCCGATTAGCCACTGAAGTATAAAACTAATGTAATGTACTGATCAGATATAAATTTAACATAAGAATCAACAGAATCGATCGATTTGTTTTATGAAACTGCTAGGGAAGCCCCATGAAGACTCGATCCAATTTTTGTGAAATCGATGGAGATAGCCCCAACAAGAATTGATATGTTTAGCAATATAGATAGGGGACACCCCCAGGAAGACTTTTCCGAAGGGTGAAGAAAAGGGAATGACTCTAATGAACAAAAGGAGCATAAAAATCCATAGTTTGTTCTATTGTCGAGTATCACTGGATTGGTGGGCTATGGACCCTTCTATTTAATTTTTGTAATGATTTTTTTATGACTTAGCAAGGAATTTGTCTTTACTCAGATCATGTTGCAATCAATTGAAACAGAGTTGTCGGTGGTCACTGGGTTGGGATGTAATGCCCAAGTGTTTGGTTTTGGATAGGGAATTGGTTTTCGGTCTTTGGAGTAGGCTCGAAATGGGAGATCGACTTTTAGCTTTGGTCTTCTTCTTCTTATTTTTTTTGTTTGAAGGTTTGGTTAAGAGTGATTGTTGGTGGGACTTTTGGCTCTATGTTTGGATGAGAAATTCTCCAAGACAGGCTTCAATTGTTTTGTGTAAGTGAGAGACTTTGATAAATGAAGGACTGCTCAAGAGAGGCATCTATTTTTTTTCTCCATAGGCTGTTTTTGAATTTTCAACCTTGCCCTTTTTTTTTCTTTCTCTATCTTTTTTACCTCTCGGAGCATCATGACAAGAGTAGTTGAAAAAATGTATCTATCCCTTTTGGAGCAAAGGGATGGTCACTCTTGGTGGATATATATAAGGATGGAGTAGCCCCAGTTTTGGGAGGCTGGATCATGAAGATGGTTATTTGGCTGATGTAGGAAGATATAGGTTTTAGACAGGGTTGGGTTTTAAAAGAAAGGTTTTGTGATTTGGATGGATTGGGTATGGGTTTTTGTAAAAGGTTTACTGTGAATTGGGTTTATGGGCAAGGCTTTTGGATATGGTTTAGTATATGATGGGTTCTTGGCCAAGGTTTGTGATATGAAAAGATTTTGGTGTGGGTTGGTTTTAAGGTTTAGGGTTTTAGAAGGGTCTTTGGTGTACGGTGGAAAGCCCTACTATGTTGCTAACAACTCGGCTGTAATGGGTTGAATGTTATTTTTATCGAGACAAACAACTTACTTTGTTGAATTTTATGTGTGTTAATGTTTTGCGAGTCCATATCTTCAAAATGACTCATCATCAATTCATGTAGATTTATCATGTTTTTAAATGAGTCGATTCATCATTTCTGAGAAGATTGACAATCTTGGGATACTTGACAACGATGCTCATAGATTGAAGGACGACACGACAAGCTCTAAAGAATGAAGTCAAATAACAATTTACTCGGCTTGACTATATACAGAGAATTTTGGAAGCCTCGATTTGAGGACTTGGTTTGACTTTGAAAGGAATGAGAACAAAAGGACTCACGAGCATACTCTAAGAGGATGGGTTGTAGTCACGAAAATGGATAATTATGACAAAAAAAGGACACCCATGGGGTAAGAAAGCCCCCAGACTTGAATTGTTGCTCATGATCCTTGGGTCGTCTAGGTTATTGAAAAAGTGCAGGCTGACCAATTTACGGAGATGTGAAGGAGTAGGCTAACAAGACAAGGCTCCATATCAGTCTTTTTTTTTTCTTTCTCTTTTTGAAAGTGGTAGACCTCGACATCTCGAAGTAAAACTCACTAAAATTGTGTTTGAAATAAAGAACGGATGATGCACTAATCGACTAAGGCTAAATTTGTGAAAGGTTAGAGGAGAAAAGAACTTGGAGATTGAAGATGATGGTGATGGGGTTTTGTCTTATCTTTACATGCTTTGAATTACAAAGTGCACACGAGTAAAAAATATCATATGTTTGGTCGGATAAGCAAAACATGTTTTAACAATCTGATTAGGTCTTGAAATAGTGGATTTTTTCCCCAGAGTACATGACCAACGTTTTTCACCTGTACCTCGACCTCCCAAGATTGGACAAATCTCGAGCGAAGGACCTATACTCCTTCCGGGATCCACTGTTCAGACGATCTAGGAAGATATCATAAAATTTATGATCAAACCAAGTGCATACATTTTTCTAATGTTGGCCTACGATCACATTGATTTTTTTTCAAAGGGAGACCATTTCCCTTTTTTTTTTTTGTGATCGTTTTGACTCTTTTGGTCCATGACTCTTTTTTTTATTTTTTTTAAATAACAATTCTTTTCTTCCTTTTTTTGTATATAGGATTGATTGAGAAATTACAGATATATAAACCAACCAGTCAAGGAGTGTCCTAAAAAGATATACATGAAATATGCCTAATATTCATTGATCTCTACGTACGTGCACGTGTGTGAGTCATCTATTATTATTTTTTTTAAAAGAAATGCAAGCTAAGCATGCAATGTAATGTATTAATTTTTAGCTTCCTGTAAAAATGTTAGTGGTAGCAAAGAAAAGCAACACAAAAATTTCAATGTATATACACAAAGGGAAACTCGACTAAGGAAACGAAATTTTGTTTCCTTTTTTTTGATAGGATGAATGTATATATATAAAGAAATAAACCAAAGAATATCAAATTAAAAAACAAGCATATTAACACACCCAAAGAAAAATGATTCGAGCCCTTTTTTTTGTAAAAAAAATTCTCCCCACTAGAGTTGCCACTGTGATAACCCCGTTTCAATCCCTCCTTGTTACATGAAAACGAGTATTTTCAAAACTTTGAGTGCGTGAAATACATCCGGCCTCGTCGAATTTATGGTGTTTACAAGTAGGTAACTACTTTACATAGTTCCTTTCCATGTGTATTTATTTCCTTATTATGTCTCCTTACTTGTAATGGTTTCTAGTACTCCATATTCTAGTGCAACCCTAATTGTAATCCCCTATAAATAGGTGGTTTAATCAATGTAAGACTTATGATGTTATTCATAATTATTGTGAGTTTCTACACAGATGACCCAAACTCTAATAGACACGTCGACAAGTGACTAGAGCTCCGCCAATGGAGAGGTTTTCGGACGAAAGAAGACTGCCACCGAACTCGCCTAAAGCTGGCGAAGCTATCTGTGTGGCGGGTAAGTCTCAAAGCTGGCTCAAAGCTATCAAATCTAAAGATCTCTCATTATCGCTTTATCTCTATTTCTGTGTCTCTCTCTCTCCCTTTCTCTTTCTCCCTATCACTATCTCTCTTTTATTTCTTTATAGGATAATAATTCATGATAAAGATCTGTATTAGTATCAGTCATAAATTAGTGACTTGGTTCGGAATATCCCTTTCCATATCAAATTTGAAACTGAGGTTGACTTATCTCAAATCAATGTTGACTCGGTCGGAAAAACTTGGTTACTCTCTTCTGATATATTTTTAGGATTTGACCTGAATTGCAATGGAGGGTTAAGAGTTGATTATGTGTAGCGGGTAGGTTTGTTTGAAGTACACATAGTGGGATTTCATGAAACCGAAGTATGTTGATCTGATAGGAGGAACAAAGAGTGCCGACGGTGGCAGATTTCTGCTTCAACGGCAGTTTTAGAAACTTAGTGAGTGCATACTGACCTCAAAATTGAATCACTGCACCGTCGTAAACAAGAGTTGGATTCTGAAAAACTAGAAACAAAAGAGAAAGAAAAGAGGTAGACAGAGAGAGAAAAGAAGTACATGGCGAGACACAAGAATGAGAGAAAGACCCACCTTAGCTTGGTGGCATATTTTCTATATATTTATAACATATTACAGTGAATAGAAAAAGGAAAGATTTTGACCAATTTACTGTAATTATGTACATGAATAAAGCTTTCTTAAATTACAAATAATCACATGAGGAATGTGACAGGAAGCCACAATGAATTGTCAATGATTATTGGGTAACAGCCTCCCACAAACCAAATGGAACATGCTGGAGCTGCAGTTTGGAAGTAAGTAAATTCAAGTGAAGCTGAGCAAGAGCCTTATTAGAGATGTCCGCCAACTGGTCTTTGGTAGAAACATAGGATAACCGAAGAAATCCGCGCTGTTGTAATTCCCAAACGAAATGATAATCGATCTCTATATGGCGGGTACAGGCATGGAAGACATGATCCTTAGACATGTGGATGGCAGAGATATTATCACAGTATAGATGAGGAGTATGTAGGAAAATACCCAATTCTCGATAAAGAAAGGAGAACTAACAAAGTTCTGAAGCCGTGATATTCGACCTCACTGCTAGAACGAGCAATGGTGGATTACTTCTTGGCAGTCCATGCGACAATGTTGGGGCCAACAAACACACAAGCACCGGTAATTGAGCGACGATCATTAGGATCACCCGCCCAATAAGCATCGGAATAAGCAGATAACGATGTATCCAACGACACTTGATAAGCCAGACCGAGAAAGATTGTACCCTTAACAAAGCGGAGTATGCGCTTGATAGCTTGCAAGTGGGAAGTACGAGGCTGGTGCATGTACAAGCATACCCGATTCACCACGAAAGAGATAACGGGACGGGTAAGAGTGAGGTATTGAAGACCACCGACCATGCTGCGATATAGTGTGGCATCTTAAAGTGGATCACCAGAAGAATTGGTTAAGTGAGAGCCGGACAGCATAAATGTAGACACTGGCTTGCAATTTACCATTTGAAATTTTTTGAGTAAATCAGTCACATAACGGGATTGGCTCAAAGTCAAGATAGTGTTAAAGCGAGATGCCTCAATTCCAAGAAAGAAACCGAGATTACCCATACGATGTCTTTCAAAGGTATCAGATATGGCATCCAGAACTTGGGAGACTTCCAGCAAATTGGATCCTGTGATAGTAAAATCGTCGACATATATTAGAATAGCAATAATGGAGGAAGGAGAATGCCGAATAAACAATGAACTATCAGCCTTGCTATTAAAGAAACTAAGCGACAACAGAAAATCGTGCAACTGTTGGAACCAATCTCGCGGAGATTGTTTCAAACCATAAAGAGAACGATCAAGCTTACAGACATTATCGGGGAATTTAGGATCACGGAAACGGGGAATGGGGGTTGAGCCATGAAGACGTCTTTATTGAGCATGCCATTTAGAAAGGTGTAACGAACGTCCAACTGTTGAATAGGTCAAGCACGAGCATGGGTAAGGGCAAGAATAATCTGAATAGTTTGGGGCTTGACAACAGGACTAAACGTGTGAGAACTCGAAACCTACTTGTATAACTTGTATTCTCTACTTGTTTAACATGATTAGAAGGTGTATTTAACATGCTAGTAGTATCCCTAACATGTTTGACTTGATTGCATTCCTTGATCGACCTGTAATTGTCGTATCGAACTCTTATTGCCTTGCATGCTCTAGATTGGCTTGTTCTTGCTCGGGCTTTGATCTTTTGGACTTAGCCAAGACCTTGAGAGACTTTTATCATTGTTTTAGGACCCTTGGTACCCATTCCATTGTTTCTTTGAGTTGTATATGCCTTCTATGCGTTATACGTTCAAATCTGGACCTGTTTGACCTACCGTTTGGCCTGAGGAAGTGTTCCACTCTGCCAACCGAAAATCTTGGGCATTGTTCGGCCCCAAGAACCGAACATTATGAAGGAGGTTCGGCCTCCACAACTGAACAAGGTGAATTTCCAGCATGACGGGATTTTCTGCAACATTTGGTTGATTACGATTATACCCTTACTAAACCTCTATCATTGGTGACTTGAAGCACTTGTATTAGAACCTTATTAGACTAATATAAGCCTAATCAAGATTCATAAACCTATTTCCATCACTCATCTTGTGACAAGTGTTTTCCACTAACACCTTAATTGAGCTGATTTCTCTACATCAGCTAAAGACTTCACTTATACGATCTATTTTCTTCACTTCTTCTTCCTTGGTCTGAAGAGAGCTTGTGTGTGAGATTCTCGGTGAGATATGTGCGTGAGGGTTTGACTCCCAAGTGATTTCAAGACCCGCTTGCGATTCCGAGATCGCCGTTACGAAGCCGCCGTCGAGTAGAACGATTGTCACCGAATAGTTTTCTTGCTTCGTCTATTGCTTGGCTTGAGGTAAGCTATCGATTTCCCTTAGGTACATGCTAGAGATAACATGCTACCCCCTCTTGCTTCCCTTCTCTCATGTCTAAATCATGCTCTCCTTGTTTTCAACCATGACATTGGTGTGTTTAGAGAGTATGAATATCTGGGAATTATAGACCATGAATGCAAATGTTTTGATTTGGACACTAAGCCTAGAAGTAAAAGTGTTCTATGCTACATTAGAAATAATTATTGTTCTTGGGTCATAGACTTTCGACCATTATTTGGGAAAACGTGATTCTAGGGTTCCATAATTTGGGAACTTGAGTTTATTCTTGGCTAAGATTGTTATGTGGATTAATGACCTAGATTAATCGACGCGATAACTTAGAAAAGAGTTTGAAATGCAACTAGTGTTTTAACTCTATTTGGTTTGATTTATAGAAATGACTCAACGGAGTCAACATTAGTGAGCTATTGAACAATACCGGCTCAATGATCAATCCCTACGACGTTATTACATGCGTTCAACTAGAAAACTAATTCTAGACTTTGGAAACTGATTGATTATCATGCTTGTATCTTTATGACATAATAAATGCATACTTGATATATTGAGTTCGCTCTTGTCGAGCTCAATCTTGCTTGTTTATTGATGAGATTATATACTTGTCTTGAACGAGGATGCTCTTGTCGGACTCGTTCCATACTTGTTTCATTGTTGAGTAAATACTACTTGGCATTGCATGAGTTCAGCTGGCATACTTGATCCTATCACACACCCTTCACAACTGGCCACAGTGGGGAAGAGCTCTCTCTGGCCAACCAATACACGCCCATTGAGTGACTATTTGTTATCCCAAGCATCCCTCGGAAGATCGATGTATTATCACACCCATCGATTCCGGTACGTCCTGAAGGTGTCTGTTTTGCAGGTCTACGCAGCGGCCCGGCTCTATATCCTCACATTATGTGAACTATGTGCAATAATGTGCATCTTAAATACTTGATCTCCATGCTTGTAATATTGTCTTGCCTAACGTGTTGCATATTGCCATGTCATGCATGATTGATAACTTACGAGTCTTTATGACTTACCCGTTCCCCTGTATTTTTTTTTAGATCCTAGCAGGACAGGACCTTCTCGTTGAGGCTCGTGGTTATCTTATTCCTTAGTTCTCTTTTGGTCAGAATTTTGCGGTTGAAGAGGTGGTTTTAGAAGTCCTCTTCTATTCTTTTGTATTTTGCAAGGACGATGGGTTTAAAGCTAGTCAACTAGACTATGCTTGGGAATGTGTATAGACTTATACTAGTGTTCTCATGTTAGCTACTTGTAGTTTCAACTCTTATAGTACTTATACTCCTTTTGATGCCGACAATTGTGTTAACCGTGCCTTGTATATCGTGTTGTTGTTCACTACGTATAGACTTCCGCTGAGCATCCCATTAGCTCTTATTTATTCCTTGTTGTATTCACTGCTTAGCATGGGTTCCGGCTGTAGTGTCGCCGAAGACTTGGATTAATTGCTTAACTGATTTATCAGGTGAAATGATTTTTAAATACCGACCTTTAATGTCGAGATCTGTTGCGACTGAAATGTTGCGTCACATCAGTTTTAAAATATTTTGAGTCCTTGCATGTTCGTCTTTTCTTGTCTCTCTCGTCTTGGGCACTCCAGTCCGCGTTCCCATCTCGGGTTCAGGACTGGGGTCACCACAAAACGTCTCATCATAGTTGAGACCTTCTTGTTGTGTGTAGCCTTGAGCAACAAGCCTAGCTTTGTGTCGTTCTATAGTGCCATCATCCCTCCTTTTAATTTTAAACACCCATTTGCTACCGATGTTGTTCATGGATGGTGTGCAAGGAACGAGAGACCAAGTGTCGTTTTTATGAAGAGCACAAAGTTCCTCGTCCATAGCACGTTGCCACTGAGGGAGAGGTGCTGCCTGTTTGAAATTCTGGGGTTCAAAATTTTGAGAGTCCATGGTAGCAGCGGAGAGAGCTTCAGGGAGAGGATGACCATAGACGAGCTCGTTGATTCTCTGAAACTTGCGTAGTGGCATTGAAGGAGGACTGGCAGACGCCTGACTAGAAGAAGCTAAAGTTGGACTAGGAGAAGAGTCCAGATTGAAAGGAACCGGGCTGATAGGAGAAGTTTGGAGCTATAATGGAATAGGCTGAGTAGCTGATTCTGAAGAGGGTCTGGCCCCTTGTGGAGAGAGCCCTAGTGTGAATAGCCCAGGCGAGGACGAAAAATGTTGGGACATTGGGCTGTTGTTAAGGCTCAAATCAAGAGGGGTAGTAGCAGGAACTGGTGCGGCAACCAAGGGACCAGAAGGAGAATCCAGCATGATGCGATGAGCCGGTTCGGTGAACAAGATAGGATGGCTGCATACAGAAGGCGGACAAGGACTGGAGCGTTAGCTTGGGCCAAGAGCAAGATCTGCAATTTTGTTAGGTCCAAAAGAAAAACAACTCTCATAAAAAAACACATGCCGATATATATAAAGACGGCCCGTTGATCTATCGAGACAATGATACCCTTTTCGTAATGGATCGTAATCCAAAAAGACACAAGGTGTGGACTTTGTCATCAACTTGTGACGATTATATGGAACGAGATGGGGAAAACAGAGACAACCAAAAGTTTTTAAATAGCGGTAATCAGGAACACGCTGTAGTAACTTTTGATAGGGAGATATATAATAGAGTTGACGCATGGGAAGACGGTTAATAATAAACACAGCGGTAGAGAAAGCTTCAAGCCAATATTTTTGAGGTACATTACATTGTGTAAGGAAGCACAATCCCATCTCAAAAATATGGTTGTGCTTGCGTTCCACAACTCCATTTTGTTGTGGAGTGTAGGGGTAAGTCACTTGATGTCGAATACCTTGTTGAGCCAAAAACTAAGAAAACTTGTGATTTATAAATTCACTACCCCTATTAGTTTGTATTGTTTTAATTGTGTGGATAGATGAGATTTTATGACTCAATTGATTTTCCACCTGTGTCTTGAATGTCGAGAAAACAAAAAGAACTTCAGATTTTTGCAAAAGGAGAAATAACCAAACATAACGTGAAAAATCATCAACAATGGACAGGTAATACTTAAAACTAGACACAGAAGTAATAGGAGAGGGACCCCAAACATCCAAGTGTAACATGTCGAGGGGATTTAACGAATCAAAAGTACGGGGAATAAAAGGTTGACTACAGGACTTGCCCAAAGGGCATACATGACACAAATGGCTAGACATCCCAGATCCACTCACTGGAATCTGATATTTATTCACTAAAGACTCAAAAATATGCTGAGACAGGTGACCCAAACGAGCATGCCACGTCAGCGATGTTGCACGTTCGCGAAAGAAAACTACATGATTAACGACAGAAAAAGGCTGAAAAGATAAGTTGTAGAGGCCACCGGTACTATTACCAAAAAGAATAGTCTATCTCGTACAGTGATCCTTCACACAAAAACCAGGATGGTCAATCTTAAAGAAAACAATTATTATCACAAGAAAATTGACGAATAGACAACAAGTTTTTTATTCATAGATGGCACACATAAGACATTACGTAAAAGAAAAGATCTAGAACCATTGAAAAAACTAGACTGACCAATACAGGAAATAGGAAGATGAGAACCATTTACGACAATGACAATGTCCTTACTCGAATACGGAGTTGAGTGAGACCGAATATCCGAGGACGGAGTCATATGAGCAGTAGTGCCGGAGTCAAGAACGAAGGAGACCCGGGCCATGGATGATATGGATGAGGGGTATGGGTAAGGAGAAGGCGGGTTTTGGGAATATGAGGGTGGAGAGATTGATTGTTGTGAGTGGTGGGCTATATAAGCTTGATTAAGTCTGTTGGGACAAGTGGGTGCTAAGTGGTCAGTACGAAAACAGAGTTGGCATGGGGCAGATGGGTTAGTCACAATATAAGGATTAGGGGGAGAGTAGGGGGTTTAAGAAGGGGTAAAGCTGAAGGTGGACACGGTTGGGGTAGGAGGGTGTGAGGCGTAATTAGGTGTTGGAAGAATACCACGATCGTTGTTACCTCCGCGACCATGATTTTTCCACCAATTCTTACCCCGACCCTGACCGCGGTTGTACTGAGGAGAATATGAAGTCGCACTGGTATGGGGATGAGTAGGTGGTTGTGAGAAGGAAGGCTGCGAAGGTCTGGGTGGAGTGTTAGAAATAACAGAATTGGCGACAAGGGCAGTGATAGGATTAAGTGTAAGGGTAGAGAACTTTTTTTGGAAAGCCTCTTCTTGTAAAAGAAGGTCTTGAAGATCGTTTATAGACATTGCGGGACGAGAGTTCTGAACCGTAATGAATTCTTTGAATGGTGCACCGAGACCACCAAGAATACGACGTTGCAAATCCTCATTGGTGACGATAACGCCCGCGGTGGCAAGAGAGGTTTGGATGGTTTTGGCTTTAAGAATGTAGGCTTCGATGGATGTGTCTGGAGAACATTTGTGGCTATGGAGTTCATCCTGAAGTTTCTGGATGTGAATTTGGGAGGACACTCCAAATTCTTTAGAACGCAACGTCCAAGCTTTTGGTTCGGTTTTACAAGGGTAAACATAAGGTTAAATATCTGCGGATACGGTTGCCTTAATCCAACCAAGGACGAGTCCAGATGCTTGATGAATTCGGTCATATGATAGGTTTGGTGTGACTTTGTCTTCTAAGAATTCTGGGGGAGGGATGGTTTGGGTTACGGTATCGGTGATTTTGAGGGTTTGAAGAACAGAAGTGAATAGAGAACTCCAATTCAGGAAGATTTTGCTGGTGAGGTGGCAATGGGACATATAAGACTGGATATTAAGGAAAAGAGGAAGGGAATGGTTAGTGGCTCCTAGGTTTTGGAGGAGCTAGTATCATCCATGGTCATTGGTAGCTCTGATACCATTAAAAACTAGAAGCAAAAGAGGAAGTAAAGTGGCAGAGAGAGAGAGAGAGAGAGAGAGAGAGAGAGAGAGAAGTACACGGCAAGACACAAGAATGAGAGAAAGACCCAGCTTAACTTGGTGGTATATTTTCTATATATTTATAACATATTACAGTGAATAGCAAAAGGAGAGGTTTTGACCAATTTGCTGTAATTATGTACATGAATAAACATTTCTTAAATTACAAATAATCATATGGATAATTTGACAGGAAGCTACAATGAATTGCCAATGGTTATTGGCTAACCGTTTCTTCATTGTTTTTTCTATGGAGAGATAAGGGTGGAATGAATTATAAGAGTGCAAATGCAATATTTTTCAGTTGGCCCCTTTGGGTTTGTAATATCACACAAAGAGAATAAGTGTCAATTTAGAGGGGCAAAATAGGTATTTGATGTAAACTTAATGGCGGAACTAATCCATCCAAAAAATTGACTCACTTGCAACATAACTATTGTACAATGGAAAGGATAACAATTTTAAACTTTCGGTTGCCACATTGCAAGTTTTAAAAAAGTTAGGTGACCTAAATATGAGTTTTCCCTAAGAAATTGTATTCCTAATTTTTGAAAGAATAAAATTTTCATTCACTAACGGTGTAAAATCTTTTTCGTACATGAGACCCTTGGAATATGACACGTGTCAATCACAATTTTTTTCTTATATTTTAGATTTTTGTTGATCACGTGTTATGATCTAAAAGTCGCTCGTATGAAAGAGATTTTAAACCGCCTAGTTGATGAAAATCTTTTAAGTTTTTATAATGAAATCTTTAAGTTTGACTTTTTGTATGGAAGGGGACGGAGAGAATACGTAGTATGAATCTGTACCACAACTAAAATGGTATTGGAAGAAGTATCGAAAGTTACAATTTAGTTCTTGTTAGAAATATTTTCAACTGGCTGCGGGCATCATTGTGGACCCAGAGATTTGATTGCATACCAAAGACTAATAATTTCGAAGAAAAAATACAGGTATAGCTAAGGTACATTTTTAATGAGAAAAAAGTTATTTTTAGTGTAAAATGACTACGATAGCCTTAACAAACAGTAAGTCTGCTATGGAGGTCTTTATTTTTGTACCACGATTCATTAATTTTATCACATTATTTTTTACGATTGAAAAAAAAAACGATAAACTTTTGGGATTAAAAACTTTAAAAAATGTCCGATCAGAATTTTCGCCAATAATTTATCGAGTATACGTATTGATTCATAACCTCATTCATAACCTCATGCATGACCACAACTACAAGTTCTTTGACGGATTCGTCTAAATTGAACAAACAACAAAAGAAAAGGAAACAAATCGGTGAGACAAAGTTTCCCATTTAGTATAGTTTAGTTGCCTAAGTAATAATTACAAAAATGTCATTTCATCTAAGTATGAACAACGGTCTTGGTCCCATGTGCCTATATAAACTCCTTCAATTCTTCTTCCTCGTCCATATTATTATCATCCCAAGCTTCTCTTCCTAGATTCAGTTTTCTCAGCCTCGACTGACGCCTCCACTTCTACTCCCCCTCTGTTGATCGAAATCCCATCTCAACCACATAAGAAGCTTCGCGTGAAGGTAACAAATCAGTCATGGCCTCCTACTCATCTTCAAGAAAGAAGTGCCCTCGTATTTCACTGGATGTGATCAAACATGCGACGGAAAACTTTGACGAGAGCAATGTCCTAGGACGTGGGGGAGAGGGAAAGGTGTATTTGGCTGAAATAAGACTTGGCCGGAAGATGACACAGGTTGCTGTGAAGCATTTAAAACCAAACTCTGAGGAGTTTGAAAAGGAGATTAAGACGATTTCAAAGATTCAACACCCAAACATCGTCTCTCTTCTCGGCTACTGTGATGAATCCCGTCAGAAGATACTTGTCTACGAATACATGGAAAAGGGAAGCCTGTCCTCTTATATAAAGGAGAAAAGTTCAAGTCCTTTGTCTTGGCAGCAAAGACTCCGTATATGCCTTGATACCGCACGTGGGTTACAACACCTTCATGCTGAGACCCACGAATTTCCCAGAGGGATAATTCATCGTGATGTGAAGCCCAAAAATATTCTACTGGATAAGAATTGGGTTGCCAAAATTTCCGACTTTGGAATGTTCAAGTTGTCCCATGTTGGTCAACTACAATCTACCATGAGCACTAACCTTAAAGGCACCAGTGGGTATTATGCACCAGAATATATTCAGTACCGTACTGTAACTAAAAAAATAGATGTATATGCATTCGGGGTGGTATTGTTCCAAGTGTTATGTCTGAAAATGCCATGGGATCGGGGTGTAAGGGTAAAATAGGCGTTGTTTTCACCTTTCTTGGTCAAAGAAGGAGTTTAATTTAGTCAATGATTATTTAGGTGTTAGATTTAGCTTAGAACACTTTAGGTAGATTGATTTGTTTCTTTGATAGGAAAATCTTTCAAAAGATTTAGGCAATATAATTTTGGTAACTAAATCTCTGCATATAAATTAGTTATTCCAAATATCATAGTCTTGTTAGGAAACATAATCTTTCATGATTAATTGCTAATCTCTTTCCTAGTAGGAGCATGTTTGTTTGCGGTGTGCTTGCAGGAATCATTGCATATATAATAAGAGCCGATGTCGAAAGCAAGAAAAGGGCGCAGGAAGCTTGTAAGAGAGAAGATAAAATCCTATAAACTGTGAGCAATCTTGCTGGAGTTTTGGAGGCAGTTCATCCATTTGAACCGAAGCTGTTTGAAGCTTCAGATGATGCAACATAAACAACTTCTTTGAGCCATTGAAGAACTGGTTTTGTGTGCTTCCTTTTTCTGTCATCAGGAAGTTTTTTTTTTTTTGTCTTTCTTCCCACGTTTGGTTTAGTTGTTTTATGTGGGATTTTTGGTTCTCCAAGATACTATATCTTGTGAATTTTTGTTTGTTATTTGTGGTAAAACATTATTGTTTTTAATAAAATCTGTGTGGCCTTGAGGCTTGGTCTACAAGTACTAGACTTGTAGATTGTTTTTGGTTAATATTTGTCTACTTAATTCTGTTTTAAATTGAGTCTGTCTACAAATCTTCCGCTAATATTGTGTTGATATTATTTTCTATTCTCATTGTCATTGTCATTGTTGCAACAATCACTGCAACATTGACAATCACATTGACGCATATTGAGAATCCGTGGTATCACGTTCTTTCAATTGGTATCAGAGCATTCTCTTGATATCACTAAGAGTCGATTCTGTTTAATGTCGTGATGGATTCTCAGTATGAGAACGTGGTTCGCCCTCCTCTCACAAATGCTAATTATTCTATTTGGAAAGTCAAGATGCGTATCTTCATCAAATCCATTGATGAAAGAGCGTGGCTTGCAGTTTTAAATGGTTGGAATCCTCCAAAACCGTAGATTCAGATGATGATGTTAAGATCACCAAAGAACTGAGTGGACCAATGATGATAGGAACACCTTCTTTTTAACTCAAAGCCTTGTCTCCGCCATTTATAAGGCCTTAGATGCCAATACTTTTAGGGTGATAGCAAATTATGAATCTACCAAAGATGTGTGGGATGCCCTTCAGACCTTATGTGAAGGATCTGCTAGTGTTCGTGCTTCTAAATTAAGAATGCTCACTACTCAATTTGAAAATACTAGGATGCATGAGTCTGAGGATATAATGACATATTATGGAAGACTCCTTGATTTATCAAATTCTGCTCTTGCTTTAGGAGATCCAATTACTAATGAGCGTCTGGTCAGCAAGATGATGAGAACTTTACTCGAAGGTTCAATGTCAAGATATGTGCAATTGAAGAAGCACATGATGTTGACAAGATGAGTTTTGAAGATCGCTGAATTCTTCAAAACTTTGAACTGAACCAAACGATCAAAACAAAACATAGGCAAAGGAATCTCATCATCTTCCACACCCATTGTGAAAAATATTGCTATGCCTGCACCGTTTGATCTCTCATGTGATTTGCTTGAAATCCAAAAAGATATTGATGAGTCAAAATAGAACTCCATCATCAAGCTCGAAAAACAATTTCAAACCCGATTCTGGAAAATTTGTTCCCAAAGAAAATTCCTTCCAAACTCCAGAAAAACCCTTTACAAATCCATTTGCATCAAAGTCATCCCTATTAATGGTAAGAACATTGATTCTATCCAATGTAGAGAATGTCAAGGTTATGGCCACTATGCTAACCAATGTGCAAACACTTTAAGAAGGAAGGCTTGAATTTTTCAAAGAACCTTGAGTGATAGTGATGGAGAAGATCCGTGTGATCTTATCACCTTGAATGCCGTTTATGATCCCTCGATTCTAAAATGCAGATGTTCAAATACGTGTCACCTTTATGCCGCAACATCGTGTAACATTGAGAGATAATGTAGAAAAAAGAACGTCACCCAATGCAACGTTATATCGTGTATTCCACATTACGTAAGATTGATAGAAACAAAAAGAAGATTTCTTCTCTCGTTATAATTCCACAATTGCAAGATGATGGAGACGCACCATTGAAGGGTACAAGGAGTTGACAAGGATTGGGAGAAGAGAGCTCACCAAGTTACATTACTTGGTAAGGCAAATGAACTGTTAAAAAAGGCAAATGAGGATCAAAAAGAATGCATAGTAAGGCTAGAGAGTTTACTAAGCAGAAAAGATGTGGAGATTGAGCAGTTAAAGGAACAACTTACTCAAGCAAGAGAAACCATGACCAAGTGGAATTCTAGCAAACAAAAGGTTGATGATCTGTTGAATTCTGGTAATACATCCAGGTCAGGTATTGGTTTCATCCCTAAGGTATTTGTGAAAGAAGGAGAAGGAACATCTGGAACTAAACAAACTGATGAAAGTTTTGATGAAACTGTGTTCTTTGAAAAACCGAGAGTACGAAAGAAAAATTATGTTTGTTATTTCTGTCATAAGCCTGGTCACATACAACCCTTTTGTTTTCTGAAAAAGGCTATGTATGATAATGAAATAAGGCAAGATTTCTTTGGAAAAGCTCATAGGCAGAAACCTATGAAGCAGCCAATGCGCCAGCCAATGCAACAACATTGGCAGACACATTGGAAGCCTCATTCGAAGACAAATCAGAAATTTTTTCAAAATCACCAACCCAAAACGGATAAACAAATGTGGGTTCCCAAAACTTGTGATGATAAGTGTAGAGCCAAATATTGTGAGCCTTTTGATATATGTCCTGGTGCTACAATGTCACATGATGAAGTGTGCAATGTTACTTTCACTTCATTAAAATCTCATGTTGTGGATCTTGGTATTTTGACAAAGGGTTGTTCTAGACATATGACAGTTCAATGAGAATTTGAAAGAATATGTGAATATTAATGGTGGATCAGTGACATATGGTGGTGGTGCCAAAGGGAAAATTGTTGGCAAAGGAACATTGAACGTTGAAAGCCTTCCAAATCTCACAAATGTTTACCATGTGGAAGGACTTAAGACAAACTTGATCAGTATAAGCCAGTTGTGTGATGATGATCTTCAGGTAAAGTTTGACAAACATTCTTGTGAAATATTAGATCACACTAACAAGTGTCTTCTCGACAGGACAAGATCATCCTCGATAATTGTTACATGTTCACCAATAACCAATCATGTCAGAAGGTAAGTCTTGATGTAAATGATCTTTGGCATCAGAAACTTGGTCACATGAGTTTTCGTAAGCTCGATGAGCTTGTGAGACATGATGCTGTTAAAGGATTACCAAATTTGGAAAGGAATTATTCAAAGGTATGTGGATCATGTCAAAAAGGTAAACAAACCAAGGCTTCACATCTTCCCATAACACAATGCTCCACATCTAGATGCCTAGAGATGATACACACTGACCTTATGGGTCCCATCATGAGGTAGAGAGCCTAGGTAAGAAAAAAATATACTTTTTGTGTGGATGACTCTCTAGATATACTTGGGTGATATTTTTAAGAGAGAAGTCCGAAACTTTGAGGCCTTCAAAATTTGGTACACCCGTAATGAACTTGTATGATCTAAAACTCATTAGAATTAGATCGGATCATGGCACGAATATGAAAACACATCCTTTTCTAATTACTATGCCTCCAATGGTATTTCACATGAATTCTTCTCCCAAAACTCCACAACAAAATGGAGTGGCGGAGAGAAAGAACGTGACATTACAAGAAATGGCTGGGTGATGTTACATTCAAAAATTTGGCCAAGAGATTTTGGGTGAAGCATTAAATATTGCTTGTCACATTGGAAATAGGGTCTTCGAGACCGTAGCACAATGACACTCTACGAAATTTTTCTTTGAAAGAAACTACTGAAATACTTTCATGTGTTTGGTCATGGTGTTATCTTCTCAATGATAGAGACCAACTTTCCAAATTTGACTCTAAAAGTGATAAGTGTGTGTTCATGGGATATTCCACAAATAGTCGAAAGCATATAGAGTTTTTAATCTGCGAACTAAGACTATTATGGAATCTATGAACATTGTTTTTGATGATCTAACCGATCTTGGTCACAAAACTTCAAGAAGATGTTTCGGATTTTAGATTCGGAGATTTTGATCCGTAAACGTGTCGAATCCAAGAGTTCAATGAAAGGTACATACATATACCGCAGTGTTCTAGTTTTTCAGTGAAGATTCTTTAATGTGTTACCCAATGTGCTTCCGAATGCAGCAACATCTAAGACACATTGAACAAAGAATCGGGTAAGATGAAGGCTGCTGAACTGATTCAAATCAGAAAATAGCCGGGCCTGTGTCGACCGAACAGAAATTGACATTCCAAGCAAGATCCGTAAAAAACCATCCTCTCACTCAAATTATAGGTAATGTAAGTGATGGTATGTCAACAAGGAAGAAAGGTAAAGTGGATTAAGAAACTTGCATGCATGTCCACACTTGAATTTGATGAAATACATGCTTCATGTTTTGTTTCCACCTGAACCTAAAAATGTGCAAGAGGCTCTCGATGAAAGTTGGATAAATGTCATGCAAGAGGAACTAGATCAATTCACAAAAAATGATGTTTGGCATCTAGCCTGCATCTACTTCAATAAATGTTATTTGAACAAAATGGATTTTCAAAAACAAAACAAATGAAGTGGGAGAAATAATAAGAAATAAAGCTAGACTTGTAGCTCAAGGGCATATACACAAAGTTGAGGGGTGGATTTTGATGAAACCTTTGCTCCAGAGTCTGGTGATTGAGTCTATTGCTCCGCTTTGCAATTGCTTGTTTTCTTTTGACATAACTCTTCAACAAATGGATGTGAAGAGTGCATTCTTAAATGGAATTCTTGAAGAAGAAGTTTTCATGGAACAACCAAAAGGGCTTTGAGGA